>CM069408.1:303954940-304444940 GCA_035609135.1 Eleutherodactylus coqui
ACTGGTACTATGTAGTTATATCAGCAGTATTGGAGTCCCCGCTTCAGTTTCTGTTCACACAAGTGGATCTGCGTCGGAAAACGCTGGCGCAGAGTTAAATAAAAACCGTAAGAGAAATTCACGCATTTAACGTAGATTTCTGCCACTAATCTGCATTTATCGCTGCCGCGGAGCCACGGAGGATTTTGCTTCACTCGGTGGGTAAATCTGTGTGCGGATTTTCCAACATGGGTTCAGTGTCAAAAAGTGATGTCCCTTCTGTTGCTTCCATGAGGATGTACTTACACGGCGAGTGCGATGTGCGTCCACGAAACGCGAGTAATATCGCAATCTTATACCTGCGATTTTTTATGTTCGTGCGAGGAGTTTTGTAAGAAAAATGCATCATATTGCATGAAAAACACCCATGAAAATCACGCTGTTCCAGAATCGCTCGCACGCGCAGGAATCTCGCATTTACGTGCAATTGAGATGCAATGATTCTTTCTCCCATAGGGAATAATGGACGATTCTAGAACAGAATCACCCAAAAACAGAACATGCCGCAACCTTTCTGTCTCGCAGCATCGCTGAACGAAAGCTCACACCCGCGAACGGATCCATATAACATAACGGGCTCTTTTCACGCGCGCTTTCTGTTCATCTTGTGAAGCTTGCCACATCTGCACATTTCCAGTAGAGGTTTGCACATGAGCGGATTTGCATTGCAGAGATCGCCTCCATATTCCACACAAATACCGCCCATGGCGTGCGCTGGAAAAGCGTTTTTTCCTGCCCACAAGCGGAAATTGCGATTTAAAAAAAAATTTTTTTGCTTGCCATGCAAAAATCGCAGCATGTTCTATTTTGATCCGGATTCCTTGCGCGCGGCTTCCATTGAAATCAATCGGAGCTCTCTGACCCACAGCCCTTTCGCAAAATTGCGGAAATGTCGTGAAATCCGCGTCATCGTCTAGTGATGGCGCAGCATAATCTCTACTGTGAATGTGCGCCCGCGCACAGGACAATACTTCCGCAGCACCGATTATGCAGACAGGTATGAAGGGGTCACCGACTGGGCACAGGGTCAGATTCCACTGTGGCATCCGACCCGGCAGTGTGCAGGCGGTCTAATGGATTTGATGTGAAATCTGCACTTGGGGACACATTTTCCAGCGCTGCGCCAGAATCGCCATAAGTTGAGCTTTTTTTACTTTTGCACCAACCAACTCTGACAAGTTTACAACATATCTGCATACAAGCGAGCAAATCTCCGCGGCGTTGGCGCATATCGAATAAGCTTTGTTCGCCTGATTTTTTAAATTCAAGAGTCCCAATTTTGGCACAGGTGCCATCAGCATGACCCAGTTAGTCTGCGCACGGTCACGATCCCCGGCAGATTTACTATAATGTCAAAAATGGCGCAGATTATAGCTGAAACCTCCAAGCTGGCGTAAATGTCATTCTGCGGCTCATCGTCTACTTATAGCAACATGTAAAATGCTGATCCAAGTAAATGTGTCCCAGTTCGCCTCTTACTACATTTTACCAAATGGGGGCGGGGCTTAACTAACATGAGGCTTTAATGAATCGTAAATTTTCAAAAAGTAACAAAAGTAGCCAAGTTGTATAAAAAGTGAATCTCAATAAATATTCAGAGGGAACCCGCCATAAACTAAATAATAGGACATGAAGTGTGGAGTCCGGGGTTGTACTTCTACTTACCTGGCTCCCCGTTCCATCATTGACACCCCAGGAAGTTGATGACTCTTCAGCCAGTGCACAGACTGCCTCTATGGGACTGTGAGCACACTGACTGACCACTAACTTCCTGGGGTGACTGTAGCAACGGGGGGTCGGGTAGTTATAAGAAGTGCCACCCAAACTCCACGTTCACCATCCTATAAGAGCCACAACTTAGTTTATGGTGCCAACAGGAGGATGTAAATTTACGTCCCATATATGGTGCAGACTCAAAAGCTAAGCTGACCTCCCACTGTACAGCGGGGATTGGTGAGAACGCTGATCCCTGCTGTCAAGCACTTGCATGTAGCGATCAATGTTGTTCATGGCATGTAAAGGGGTCAGAGAAGGAGGGCGCTCCCCCTGTGATGTCATCAGCCCTCTGATACTTAATCATGGATGGATTGCCATGGCCACTGAACGCCGGGCACCACGGCCACCGATTGCTTCTATTAGCTATTATACATTGTATTACAACTGGAAAAGAGAACAGAATCTGCCAGAAAAATGGGGTCAGAAATCCCCGATAGTAAATGTCCCCCTTTGTATCTGTTGGACACATCTGACACATTGTTTGTCTATTGACTTACTGCTTTCTGCTACATTCGCACTCCTGCTGTCTGCATGGTGAGCAGGTCAGATCCTCCTGTGATTGGCCAATCCACATGCATTTGCATATTGACGGACAGACGAGCTAATAGCGCACAATGGCGACTAGTTGGTCAGTAGCGTGAAATGTGGGAACAGGCGCTCCGGGGGCGAGGTAAACGAGATGTATGTAGCACAGAGGCTGTCGAGCGACCCGAGGGCCCTACAGGAGCAAAGATGGCCGCAGCGCTTCTCCGTCAACTTGGATACTGCGTATATGCATCGGTAGTCTAAGACACGGCATGTGGGCAGCACTGACCAATCAGAGCAGGTGTCTTATTCACATGCGTATCATGAAGTCAGAGAAGGTGCGGCCATCTTTGTTCAGGTTCGGCGCGTCGCTTACAGCAAGGTCAGTCTGTGGATCTTATGGTAGTAAATAGGAAAGGAGCGTGGACCCAGCAGCGCAGAGTATTTCAGGAGATGAGTCAAGTGAGGCTTAGGCCTTAGGCCTTAGTCAGACGGGCGTTTTTTTGCGCGATTTGGCAGAGAAGAACGATGTTTGCCCATTGAATTCAATGGAGCCGGCAATACAGCTGGTTCCACTGAAAGCAATGGGCTGCCGGCGATCGCGGGATGAATTGTCAGGAAGGGGTTAAATATATAAGCCCTTCCCTGCAATTCATCCAGGGAGCAGGTGAGTATGTATATATTTTTATTGTAACACTTTTCTGGATGAATTGCAGGGAAGGGCTTATATATTTAAGCCCTTCCCGACAATTCATCCCGCGCTCGCCCGCAGTGCATTGCTTTCAATGGAGCCGGCTGTATTGCCGTCTCCATTGAATGCAATGCGCTGGACAGCTCCGGCCCATTTCTAATGAAACGCGGCTAGGAGCAGATTTTCGGGCGATTTTCAGGCATCGGTCACGCGATTTGCGGATGCACATCCATCATGCGATCCGCAAATCGCACGAAAAAACGCCCGTCTGACTAAGGCCTTAAACAGACAAATGTATTTGTGAGTGCGCTCCCCGTGACGGAGAGTACCTGCGCCGGAACAAGGTTTGGAGATGGCAATAGTCAGGCTGATGTGCCTTTTAATTCAGGGTGGGGTTTTTGAGCGCATGTAAACGGGCCCTGAGTGCGCAAAAACCGTACAGCACAATATGCAGGCACACTCCCAAATCAACCTCGTTGTTAACGCAAACACGTTGCACTGAAGTGTGCGCTCATCTGAAGGCGCCCTTGGAGTCTATGGGAGTGCGCAGTGATTGCGCAGGATGCATGGAGGCCGATCTACGGGATTCTGTTACATGAAAACCGCAGGGAATACGTGCAGAAGAAAAAAGTGCGAGAACAACAAAATACGCACGGAGTACCGCAGTTTTGGTACGTGAGCGTAGCGCACAACCACTGCATCTGCCGGTGTGAATGCGGTGCGTCCGCAGCGGGGGGTTTATCGCAGTGCGAGACACGCAGACCGCTGCTCCAGGGGTCTCCCCCACGGGGGACGGTTCTCAGCCACGTTACAAGATAGAAAAGTTGCAACACGTTCTATTTTTCTGCGGGTTCCCAGAGCCCGCCGCACCGCCGGCGCTCGGACGCGCCAGATTCATGAAAGTTCTGTTTTAAATGATCCTGTTAAAAATGTGATTCTCTATGAAAAAAGCGCGTTCAGCGATGCGACGGAATCTTCTGGCCAATCACAACGCTCTCGCAGGGAACATCAGTTTTACAAGTTTCTCAGACAGATATCTGGGAGGAAAGAGAAGGTTCTGCAGCAGCGCAGAGGATTTCAGAGGGGAAGCAGGCTGATCTTGTGGGAGGAGCGGAGGTTGTGGGGTCCCCAACATGTAGATGGTCACTGCTGGAGCCTTCAGTGGCCCCCGGTGCAGCGCCGCGGACGCCCTCCATCACGTTGTCCTGGCATAACACTGACCAGTTCACAAGGTCTAACTCATCCAGTTAATCTAGAAGGAAGATGGAGTCACCTGCAGCCCCTCCCCCGAGGAGTGGAGCCGTCACGCATCTGATCGCCGCGACTCTGATGAATGTAACGCACAAATGGCGGATGACTTCGCTAACTTGCATCTCCTTGGAGTCTCCAGAGCTCAGCGGGTGGGTGATGGAGGTCTTGGGGTCTTCCTTGCCGTGATGGCAGACATACTGTTATGTATAAACTCTTCTCCTCTGGTAGCATCTGCAGGACAATGGTGGATTATGGGACCTCAATACCCGGAGAGCAAGTGACTAATGAGAACTTTATAACTCTTTATAATGTTATAATGCTAAATAATTATTACTAGCTGGCCCCTCCCCCTTATCGAGGCTCCTCCTCCCAGACTATGTACATCAGTTACCTGGTAATCCTCATTGTCCCACTACTGACTTTGTTATGTCCTTGAAATCCCCTCTTCCTGTGCTGACGCCCTGCTGAGCTTTTGCATAATAAACTGAGCTGCAGTGTAAAGTATGGATGACGACGACTGAGTTTCTATATAGACAGGAGCTACATTTCAAACAGACTCAAATAGACAATGTAATTAAATTGGAATTATGGAGTTCAATGGATAAATAGTATACAGGGAGCTCCCCCTAGTAGTGGCAGTATATATCTGTATACAGGGAGCTCCCCCTAGTGGTGGCTGTATATATCTGTATAGAAGGGGCTCCCCCTAGTGGTGGCTGTATATATCTGTATAGAAGGAGCTCCCCCTAGTGGTGGCTGTATATATCTGTATACAGGGAGCTCCCCCTAGTGGTGGCAGTATATATATGTATACAGGGAGCTCCCCCTAGTGCTAGCTGAACAGATCTGCATGAAATGAGCTCCTTCCAGTGGTGGCTGTATATGACTGTATGGAGTGATCTCCCCCTAGTGCTGATTGTATATATCTGCATAAAGTGAGCTCCCCCTAAAGGTAACTGTATATATCTGTATACAGAGAGCTCCTCCTAGTGGTGGCTGTATATATCTGTATACAGGGAGCTCCCCTAGTAGTGGCTGTATATATCTGTATACAGAGTTGTCCCCCTAGTGGTGGCTGTATATATATGTATACAGAGAGCTCCTCCTAGTGGTGACTGTATATATCTGTATACAGGGAGCTCCCCCTAGTGGTGGCTGTATATAGGGAGCTCCCCCTAGTGGTGGCTGTATATATATGTATACAGGGAGCTCCCCCTAGTGGTGGCTGTATATAGGGAGCTCCCCCTAGTGGTGGCTGAAGACAGACAGAATTTGATCATGTAACTCTATATCTGACACTTTGAAGCTCCCCTACTCAGCAGGGAGATCGTCGCTGTGACAGAAGTGTTCTTTATGCTAATGTCTGGCTAACCGGAGCCGCATTGATTTGTGAGCGGACGATCTATGAGAACTCTGATGGGAATTAGATTTTATAACCCTAATAAATCCCGTTGATGGATACAGCGGAGATTCTTCATCCTCTTGTTGTATTTATTTTACATAATATTCTGATTATCCCGATAATGAATGACTGGAAATAAATCCTAGAGGGACGTCCTGAGATGCCCGAGGACTTCGCAGATCACGCTGGCTGGTATTACTGATCGTGTTACTTTTCATGTTCCCCCTTGTCATGTGACTGTTATAAAGTAAAAGCCTTGAGGCCTGAGAAAGCGGGGTCAGCTGGGATCTGTGTACACCCTGCAGCACCCCCACAGGAGAAGTGAAGCATTACACAGTCTGCACTCATATCCCTGGGAGGTCTCTGTAGCGGAGGTCCTACAAAAGGAGAGGCGCTCCTCATACAGCTCACCGCTCTGGCCAAGAGGTCAGAATGCTGAACCAATAAGGGCAATAGCAGATTAGTGGGGGGCGATAGGGGTGTCACTAAAGGGGTTTAACCAGAATAGAGGATAAATGACTCATTATTGGGGGTCTGACCTCTTCAAGGCACGGTGCCTTCATACCAAACTCAGCACTGCTCACCTGCATGGAGCAGCGCCACAGGCAGCTACATGTACAGAAGTTCCATTGTGTTTGGCCTGTACTGTGACCCCTTTGTTCTGCTGATTGTCGGGGTCCCACAGATCAGAGCCGCCATTAATCTCACACTGATCTCATGCATAGCTATTATTAGAAATTTCAACAAGGCAAAGTAATAAAATTTGTATATCAATCTTGTAGAATTCTCAAGATCTCTGATTGCTGTTGTTGAATCTAGACCTTCTTCCTTTACCTTCAGACGATGAGAATTATTCCTAGTCATGTCATGATTGCTTAGAAGAGCCTGGAATGGACTGGATGTCATCACCTGAAGTAAATGAGTGCTCCTATTCAACAACAGCAAGCAGAGATCTTGAGAAGTGTCCAAAAATTGATAGATTTTCTTACTTTGCTTTCTAGGAATTTCCATCAACCCTTTCCTGCCCCACAGTGGTGCTATCCGCAGCCAGCTGTAACTGACAGGATCCCGCTGCACTAGAGAAGATCGGGGAGAACAGGAACACCAATCCTCATTGTTAACCCTTTACATGCCAGGATCAATGCTAGTCATGGCATGGGCGGAGTTAATAGAGGGAGAGAGCTCTCTATGTGATGCCATTGGCCCTCTGCTATCCAATCACAGAGTGCAGTGTGTTGCCATGGCTTCTTATATTATCTGAGCGACTATAAGATCGCAGGTTCAAGTCCCTCACAGGGGCGTAAAAAAAAGTGAGAAAATTAAAAACCCTTTTTAAGCAGTTTTTCCTATTTTTATTTTAAGCAAATTGAATAAACCCCACAAGTTTGGTGTCACCACGACTGTAACGACTGGGGCAATAAATGAAACACTTGTCATTCCACACGGGACATACTATAAAAAAGAAATACAAAACTAAAATTATTTTTATGTTTATTTCACTTCGCAAAAACACAATAAAAGTGATCAAAAAAGTCACATGTACCACAAAATGGTACCATGTGATCCTCCAGATGGGAACACCCCATAAGGCTCCATATACACTCTGCTGACAGAAGTGCTGGGACACATAGCAGGGGATAAAGTTGGATAATAATATTCCCATTCCCCCCCCAGTGTTGGCCGTCTTCAGCCTCCATGATTGCAGTCCCGCATCGCTGCCACTTCCCACCAGATCCCCATGGATGTGTGGAGGGATTTGCCTCCATTCCTGGAGGAGCTTCAGATAGTGATGGGGGATGATGGGTGTGTTGGGCGCACGGATACGGCGTTTTAGTTCGTCCTGCTTGATGGGATTGATATTCGGAATGAAGTCTGCAGACGTTCTGCCCCCCCCACACTACGTGCCTTATGACATGGCGCTCGTCATGTTGGTGGAGGCACAGCTGTGCCAGAGTATAACCACAGGGGAGGTGATGCCACATTGTCCGGAATGTCTCTGGACCCATTGATGTTGTGGGTGGACTTCACTTTAACCAATGACCCTCGTCCTCCTGGCAGAACCCCCCCACACACACACACACACACCAAAACAGAACCTCCCCCAAGCTTCACTGTTGGGGCCATGCTGTCACATAGAAACCGCTCTCCAGACAACCACCAAACCCGAGTGCTGCCATCCAACTGGAAGATGGTGTCCTGTGATTCATCAACAACACTTGCTTCCTCTCACTTATAGTCGGTTGCTGCAAGCCCCATCACAGGCGCCGCTGGGCAGTCACTGCTGGGATGTTGTGTGCAACCATTAGTCCAAAAGCTCTGGATGTCTCATACTGATTGATTGATGACATCACACCACCAGACCCCATTGTCAGCTCTACACCTGGTGACATCCCCCCACCAGACCCCGTTGTAAGCTCTACACCTGGTGACATCCCCCCACCAGACCCCATTGTCAGCTCTACACCCAGTGACATCCCTCCACCAGACTCCGTTGTAAGCTCTACACCTGGTGACATCCCCCCACCAGACCCCATTGTCAGCTCTACACCCAGTGACATCCCTCCACCAGACCCCGTTGTCAGCTCTACACCTGGTGACATCCCCCCACCAGACCCCATTGTCAGCTCTACACCCGGTGACATCCCTCCACCAGACCCCGTTGTCAGCTCTACACCTGGTGACATCCCCCCACCAGACCCCGTTGTCAGCTCTACACCTGGTGACATCCCCCCACCAGACCCCGTTGTCAGCTCTACACCTGGTGACATCCCACCACCAGACCCTGTTGTCAGCTCTACACCTGGTGACATCCCCCACCAGACCCCGTTGTCAGCTCTACACCTGGTGACATCCCACCACCAGACCCCGTTGTCAGCTCTACACCGGGTGACATCCTCCACCAGACCCCGTTGTCAGCTCTACACCTGGTGACATCCCCCCACCAGACCCCATTGTTAGCTCTACACCTGGTGACATGCCCCCACCAGACCCCGTTGTCAGCTCTACACCTGGTGACATCTCCCCACCAGACCCCATTGTCAGCTCTACACCTGGTGACATCCCCCACCAGACCCCGTTGTCAGCTCTACACCTGGTGACATCCCCCACCAGACCCCGTTGTCAGCTCCACACCTGGTGACATCCCTTCTGCCAGACCCTGTTGTCAGCTCTACACCTGGTGACATCCCCCACCAGACCCCGTTGTCAGCTCTACACCTGGTGACATCCCCCCAGCAGAACCCGTTGTTAGCTCTACACCTGGTGACATCCCCCACCAGACCCCATTGCCAGCTCTACACCTGGTGACATCCCACCACCAGACCCCGTTGTCAGCTCTACACCTGGTGACATCCCCCGCCAGACCCCGTTGTCAGCTCTTCACTTGGTGACATCCCACCACCAGACCCCGTTGTCAGCTCTACACCTGGTGACATCCCACCACCAGACCCTGTTGTCAGCTCTACACCTGGTGACATCCCTCCACCAGACCCCGTTGTCAGCTCTTCACTTGGTGACATCCCACCACCAGACCCCGTTGTCAGCTCTACACCTGGTGACATCCCACCACCAGACCCCGTTGTCAGCTCTACACCTGGTGACATTCCCCCAGCAGACCCCATTGTCAGCTCTACACCTGGTGACATCCCTTCACCAGACCCCATTGTCAGCTCTACACCTGGTGACATCCCTCTACCAGACCCCGTTGTCAGCTCTTCACTTGGTGACATCCCACCACCAGACCCCGTTGTCAGCTCTACACCTGGTGACATCCCACCACCAGACCCTGTTGTCAGCTCTACACCTGGTGACATCCCACCACCAGACCCTGTTGTCAGCTCTACACCTGGTGACATCCCACCACCAGACCCCGTTGTCAGCTCTACACCTGGGGGGCATCTGATGGTTTCTGTACTGGGATCTCCTGTGTGATCCTCTCCTTTGTACCTAATGCTATACATCATCTGATGGCACCGGACTGCTGGGTGGCCAATACTTTTTTAACATAGTGTACATGTTCAGATAGCCCAGGAAGCACACACACTGGATGCAGTTTTTGCCGCGAGCAGCTTGTTAGTTTGTTGCTTCTGCTGCCGTCTTATGTGAAATCTAATGAAATGATCTCTGCTCTTTGTAGAAGCTTGGAAGCTCCTCAGACTGATACGTGGCTTCATTAAAGGATTTTACAACATATGCGGAGACCATTTTTTTCTTGGACTAATAGAGCCACGCGGACCCCAGTGTGCGATCACTCAAGCAAAACCGGAGCTCCGAGGCATGTCCGGGAGATTAATCTCTGGGAGGGTGGACATGAATATAAAACTACCATGCCAGTTGTAAATCCTGCTCTAGTTTGGATTTCTCCCGCTGAGGAGGAGAATTTACCGCCCTACAGACACGCCGAGACATAATTTAACTTTGCTTACAAAATTCCAAATAAGTCTTGGCTGCAGATGCCATCTTCCGTGGGAGCACAGAACAGTAAGAGGTGTTGTCAGGGCCAAGAAGATGCGGCTGGGGGTTTTCATCAAGCTATATGAAGCCAATATTAGTACGGAAACCGTCTGTGCCGCTGTAGGGTGAAGGTTAAAGGAGATGTCCCGCGCCGAAACGGGTTTTTTTTTTTTTAAACCCCCCCCCCGTTCGGCGCGAGACAACCCCGATGCAGGGGTTAAAAAAACCACCCGCACAGCGCTTACCTGAATCCCGGCGGTCCGGCGTCTTCATACTCACCTGCTGAAGATGGCCGCCGGGATCCTCTGTCTTCATGGACCGCAGGGCTTCTGTGCGGTCCATTGCCGATTCCAGCCTCCTGATTGGCTGGAATCGGCACGTGACGGGGCGGAGCTACACAGAGCTACACGGAGCCCCATAGAGAAGAGGAGAAGACCCGGACTGCGCAAGCGCGGCTAATTTGGCCATCGGAGGGCGAAAATTAGTCGGCACCATGGAGACGAGGACGCCAGCAACGGAGCAGGTAAGTATAAAACTTTTTATAACTTCTGTATGGCTCATAATTAATGCACAATGTACATTACAAAGTGCATTATTATGGCCATGCAGAAGTGTATAGACCCACTTGCTGCCTCGGGACAACCCCTTTAACCACTCTTGTATTATAAAGCTCTGTTCATTTTGCACAAAGTTGTCACATCCGGTACTTGTGCTCGAACCAGCAGCGATAGTAGAAGCCTGATCTGTGCCGCCGCTGTCCAAGGTCCTGAATAGCTGAACATGTAGTTCCTCACTTAAAAGGAACCTGTCAGCAAAACCACATTATGGGGCTCAAAAGTGAGGCAACGGGGGTTCAGGGGAGCTGCTGTTTATATTTACCAGGCCCCCCATTGCAGAGCTGTGCCCCCGATAAATAGGCACGTACACATGGCGCGACTATTTTCAGAATACTTGTGTACGTGAGCCTCTCTCATATGCACACAGAGCCATCTGAAGAGTCACGCTGTGTGCACACTGTTTTTTTGAGGGCGCAGCTCTGGAATGGGGGACCTGATGAGTATAAAAGCAGCTCCTTGGACGCCCATCCTCTCACCTTTGATCCCCATAACTTAGCTTATGGGACTCAAAGATGCTGACAAGTTCCCTTTAAGGGGTTTGTCCCAAAAGCACAACCCCAGACCCTATGCTTTACTAGGGCGTATGAATGTCATAGAGTGGGGTCTCCACTAGGACAGAGAGACCCTCAGTAATGTGGTTCCTCTTCTGGCGGTCATTGTGCTGTCCTTGTATTGCTTCTCCATTCGTAGCCATTGTATATCTGAGCACTGGTGCTTGAGAGCAAGGTGACTTGGATGGCAAGGGAGAAGGAAGGGGAGGGGGCGTGACTTGACAAAAAAACAGGTAAATGGGTTAGAATTACTGAACGTATCCTAAGTTGCCAATCTGCACATGTTATACTGTCCTGTCATTATATATAAGGTGGCCAATCCCTTTAAGCACTGCAGATCCTTCACTGAGGTGGCCCATGCTGAGTAAGAGCATGCCAGAGTATGTGAGCTACAATTCCCTTGTATTGTAGAAGTTTATTAATGCAAATTGTGTGTTTCCCTTTAAGAAAATGGAAGCCTATTTTCAATGGTGGGCAAGCAATATTTTGGACTGCTGTGGCTGTGAGCAGGAGAGGTGTGGTTTTCTACAAGATCTTGGGTTTTCTATGGATCTTGGGTTCCTGCGTTGGTATTTGGTGCAGTGTGTATGTGCAATATGACCATGGAGAGTGCATTCAGAGCAGTCAGCAGTTGGATGATAGTGGTCCCAAGCACTGGCATAAATATAGGGGGGTCCATAAGGCCGCTCTACCACATGTAGGTAGCCAAGTACTATGAATGAACCATTATAGTTGGGGCCCCTGTTATAGATTTTGCTTTGGGGCCCAAGGGACACCCATTATAACAAATACAATGCCAGTTCCTGAGTGTAGACCGGACCTCCAGAGTACCACAATGGGCACACGTGCCAAGTTCTGTCATCTTTTCCTTGCTCCTGCCTTACAGTGGGGAGATGGTAGAAGGGGCAGAAGGGGCAGCAGCTCGGAGGGGTTCTAGTATACAGCAGGCAGAGCATTGGGGTAGGGCTCCTGCTACTTGTACTTACCTTACAGCCAGGCTGATCTGAGTGAAGTTTGTGAGACGGAGGGGGAGACTGATCTACTGGAACTCTATGATATAGAAGGATTCTTTGCATTTTCTTCTTATTGTTTTGATTGCAATGAGATGGAATATGATGAAAGGAGAAGAAGACTAAAGTAGTAGAGTGTCTGAAGGGAGAGCTCCACATGACATAGTGCAGAGTGTGCAAGGCTGATACAGACAGATGTCAATCCAGTTCAGCCAATTCCTCTCCAATGTTGATCCAGAGGAAGGGAAAAACCCCAGTGAGCTAGAAGCCAGTTTTCCTCATGAGGTTGTATAGCAATAACGGCAGATCTAGTTTAGAAGTTGCATGATTTCAGTCCCAGCCGACCATTGATTAGTCTTTATGTTCTTATTGTGTGCACTGCTGTGATGCTTGTTTGGTATGCTTCCATTGCCAGTAAAATAGATTGGATGTCTGTAGGATACAATGAGCTGCTTGTCAGCCGCCCAGTATGACTTCCAGTGTAACCTTGTTCACTTCACAATCGGATCCAAAATGTATTCACTGTAGGGCTAATATGTAAAATAATTATGTTCTGCGTTCGCCCAACTTCAAACCGCTCTTTCCCCGGCTTCACAAGTTGCTTTCTTCTGCCTTACAGCAGCGAGCCGCAGCCTTTCATTGTATTTAGAGCCTTTTACTCACTCTTCTGTCACTTTCAACTGTAGAACAGTTTTAAACCCGATTTTTCGACATCAGCAATGAAATATTCCAGGCCCCGCAGCACCAGCCGGCTCTAAACTTCTCTTTTTTGTCTGTTCGAGAACCAGCTCTCTTGGCAAAGATAAACATGAATTTCTATGACACTGAGCGATGACGATGGGACGGGCACCGCTCTTTTTTGCCGGTGTAGCTAAAATATAAGACACAGATTTTTTGCCTTTTTTATAGTTTCACTTTTTGGATTTTTGTTCATTTATAGTGGCTCAGCACTTCGAAAAAAACTGCCCTAAGACCTAAAAGTTGTCAGCGTGCGCCCAACTGCGATCAGTGGAGGCTTAGTGTTGGTAGGGTCTTCAGACATGCTCATGATTTGGGTGATTCTCTCCGTCCCTCTTGTTGATGGTCGCCCCCTTTTTGCTACAGCTCTGTAGTGACCATAACTGGTGTTTCCAGGTCTTCTCAGGATTCATAAAGCTTCAGTCTGGTCATTTTGACATCAGTTGTGAAATATCCCATACTTGGTTATTTAGGAACTTTTTTTCTTCATCGTTTTGAGAAGCAGCACTCTACGATAAATGTATCTAAAATATAAACTATAGATATTTGTATTCTACTACAGTTTAATCTTTTGGATGTTTTATACAGCATGCTGGCTCAGTGGTTAGCAATGTTGAGAGGTCGCAGGCTTGAGGCCCACTGTGGTCAGTAGATGCATGGTTTGGTAGGGTCTTCATGCAACTTTCATGATTGTCTACATCCAACTTATTCATCAGTGTCCTCTACTTCCTTCAACTCAACTAACCGTAACTGGTGTGTCCAATGACGTCCTCATGATGTGTCCTGAGTAACATAAGCTTCAGTCTTGTCTTTGTGACATTAGTTAAGAAATGTTCCATACTCATCTGTCTATGAATGCTTTTCTTTGTTTTTTTGAGAAGAGGCTCTTTACTTTCTTGACGAAGATCAATTATTATGTTGCACCTAAGCTATAAATGAATCTGAAGTATAATACAGGTTTTTGTATTCCCTCACAGTTATCTCTTTTGGACACTTCCATGTTATTTATATAGCATGGTGGCTTGGTGGCTAGCACAGTTGCCTTATAAACTAGTGGTTGTAGACTTGAGTCTAACTGTGGCCACTAGCTGGAGTTGGGGGGGGGGGGGAGTCTCCTAATGCTCATAGGGGTCTTATCTGGTGCTACAAAACTTACTGATGGTTATGAGATTAGGTTGTAAATGTGAACTGAAGTGGGGGACAAAATCTTCTAACAATATGTGGTTGGAGCTCTCTCTCTCTCTCTCTCTCTCTCTCTCTCTCTCTCTCATTCATATATATATATAAAACTCATGAATATGAAGATGAAGCTTCAACATATCAATTTGGTTTGAGCTCTAACATTTATAACTTGTCCCATCTTCTGTTTGAGCCTCAAAGACATCTTCATGACCTGAGATTACATTACATACCAGGAGGACATACACATTCCATGGAGATGCTGCTCTTGGTCAGATTTGAATCTTGGACCCCAGCGCTGCAAGGCAGCAGTGCCAAGTGCTGGTCCACAGGACACCCTTTCACTAAGTGTATGGATATTGATGAAGTTCCGGTTTGGTTTCTAATTAGGACTGCTATACTCCTATAGAATTAGACGCAGTGTGTCTGTGAGAGCCTATATGAGTGATTTCATTGTGTTTACAGAACTTTGGCCCAGTTGGTGCTTCTATGTTTCAGCCATAGAAGATGAAGAAATAGCTCCAATACATCAATGAATTATTAACTCTTACGTCTCCAAAATGCCCAGTGCTCTGTCTGCGTCTTCACGATCTCTGTGTCTCCATCTAACTGGTGGCTCATTGTCCCCTTTGGTCTTCAACTCTATCAATTATAACTAATGTTTCGAATGTTTGGTCTTCTTGTGATATGTCTACACTAAGATTAAGCTGCATTCGTGGTCATGTGTGCTTCAAGAGGAAGCCTCAATGAAACCAAGGACACTTGTTGTATGCAGGATTGTCTCAAAGCTGTGGAAACAGCCACGGAATGAAAACAGTTTTGCAGACGACGATCCGATTTTGCATACAAGCTGCGGGGAGTAGAGAAACCTGTCAGGCCATGTCACTAACATGACGGCCATATTGAATACAACCATCTTGGATCCAACTCTAATGTTTCCACTGGGAAGGTCGGTGTGTGATACATCAGACTGGAGGAGAATCTCACCAGACAAACAACATGCTTCATATTAACATAACCTGTCATGCTAACAGGCAGTGGCGTTATCTCCAGTGGAACGCGTTGAGATCATCCTTATATCAGGTCACCGCAGATTACAACCAGCGCCCGACCAGACCTCCCTTCACACACAGCACGGCGGCCAAACCTCTTTCCAAATTCTGAGAAACGGGTTCTGTCGCTGATAAACCAAAGTCTGGACGACCAAAAACCGTTCCTGATGAAGCATCAGCGACCGCTATTCACACCTCATCCAGCAAGAGCTCAGAATGTAGCATCCGTCGTTTGTGTCAAGAACCTGGGGTTAGCCGCGACTATATGGTGAAGTTTGTAAATGGCATCCTTACAAATTGCCGATGCTGCAACACGTGACGGAGGACGATCTCAAGATGTTCTACTTAAGACAACGCCATCATTCCCATTGCCTGCAATGAAGAACAATCACTGAGTTCTCATGAGAATGATTAGCATTGTGGTAAAGTAAAGCATGTTTATCTGGTGAGATTCTCCTCCAGTCTGATGTATCACACGCCGACCTTCACAGTGGAAAAATAAGTTGAATCCAAGATGGTGACATTCAAAATGGCCGTCATGTTGGTCACATGACTTGGCGTGTTTTTCCTTTCTCCTGCAGCTTGTATGTAAAATGGAATCCCATTCTGTCAAACTCTTTTCATTCTACATGGGTGTTTCCAACTTCGGAGACGGCCTGTAGGACCACGAGTCGTGATGTCCGCTGCTGCTGCTAGGTTTGCCTTCACTATATCCCTCCAATCAGTGAGCGGTTTTGACTTGTGTTTCTGTTATTTTGGGATGATGCTTAAAATCTGTAAAAAAAAAAAAACCCTGCAGATACAAAATGTATAAATAATCTATGACCTTAAAATATAAGAGCTGAGAATACCGAATCGTGGTAGAGAATGAAATACCCAAGACATAAAGAATCCACGGCTGCTCCGTCCGTCGCCATGCCTCCCTTACGCCGCCTCATCCGCCTCCTCCGGCGACCATGGACTATCATTTACTTATTAACGTAGAAGCTTTTTCATCACAAGAATAACTAAACATCAATCATTTCCTTCATCTCGGTCCATATTTTACCCTTTTTGCAAACTCTGTAGCTCCACACTGTTATTTAGCCTTTACTTCTAGCTAGCTGACCTCATTGTGTTCTTCTACAAACCAACTGTGCAGCCCTACCGCGCTCATCTCCTTAACGAAGCTGAGAAGCTTTCCTCTTCAAGTGATGCAGTCTGTATCTGCAAATTACATCACTTCCACAGAGCCTAGTTAAAGAAGTTATCCACTTGTAAACTATTGATGGCCTACCTATCTATAGGTCACCAATAGTAGATTAATGGAGGTTTGCTGCCTAGGATCAGCTGTTCACCAGGTTAGCATGCTTATGCAATGACTTTATTTCTGCAGGAAGAAGACAGCTCCATTCTGGCTGCAGTGGTCAGACGTGGTATTGCAGGCAAAGATTCCATTTATTTCAATGAGAATGCATCCTCCAATACCAGGCCTGGCCACTACAGAAAGAACAGAGCTGTCTGCTTACTGCAGAAATCAGCTCAGTACAGAAGTACACTGGCCTGGTGAGCAGCTGATCAGCCTGGGCAACTATGGATGACCTAGTCCATTTAAGATTTTACAACCAGACAACCCTTTTAACTGTGGTGGTTGCAGGCAGTAATATAAATAGGGGTTTAGTAGAAAACAGGGCAGGAAGGCCCCACACATGAAGAAGATAAAAGGAGGAGTAGACATACCAAGTGTTTAACCTGTGCCACTGCAGGAGGGTCCAGCAGGTAAGGGGACTTTGTGCCACCTTAATCCAGTAGGAAAGAAGAGAAAAGAGTGGCAGATGGTGCGCTGGACAGAAGATATAGACGTAGCCCCAGCATCCAACTGTGTCTTCTGTCCAGCGCACCATCTGCCCCTCGTTTCTCTTCTTTCCTACTGGATTAACATTAAGGCTTGTTCCTGCATCATGGATGGGGGATGGGGGGGGGGGGACTGCTGCTCCCAGGAAAGGCTACATTCCTGTCACTATTCTCTTCAGGTACCATTATTCCTATTATCCATCAGATTATGCTATTGCAGTATGAAACACTTTTAATAAAGAGATAACAGAGCAGTAAAGCACTAGCCAAGGAAAGTACAGGGCAAGAAACGTCCACCCATGAAGAATACAGAGCATGGTGGCTCCACCCATGAAAAGAACATAACAGGATACTCCACCCATGAAGAGAGCAGGCAGTAAGGTTACACCCGTGAAGAATACAGAGCATGGTGGCTCCACCCATAAAGAGAACATAACAGGAGACTCCACCCATGAAGAGAGCAGGCAGTAAGGTTACACTCATGAAGAATACAGAGCATGGTGGCTCCACCCACGAAGAGAACATAACAGAAGACTCCACCCATGAAGAGAGCAGGCAGTAAGGTTACACCCATGAAGAATACAGAGCATGGTGGCTCCACCCACGAAGAGAACATAACAGAGAGACTCCACCCATGAAGAGATCAGGCAGTAAGGTTACACCCATGAAGAACACAGAGCATGGTGGCTCCACCCACGAAGAGAACATAACAGGAGACTCCACCCATGAAGAGAGCAGGGCAGTGAGGTTACACCCATGAAGAATACAGAGTATAGTGGCTCCACCCATAAAGAGAACAAAACAGGAGTCTCCACCCATGAAGAGAGCAAGCAGTAAGGTTACACCCATGAAAATATAGAGCATGGTGGCTCCACCCACGAAGAGAACATAACAGGAGACTCCACCCCTGAAGAGAGCAGGCAGTAAGGTTACACCCATGAAGAATACAGAGCATGGTGGCGCCACCCACGAAGAGAACATAATAGGAGACTCCACCCATGAAGAGAGCAGGCAGTAAGGTTACACCCATGAAGAATACAGAGCATGGTTTCTCCACCCACGAAAATAACATAACAGGAGACTCCACCCATGAAGAGAGCAGGCAGTAAGGTTACAACCATGAAGAATACAGAGCATGGTGGCTCCACCCATGAAGAGAACATAACAGGAGACTCCACCCATGAAGACAGCAGGGCAGTAAGGTTACACCCAATAAGAGAACAGCTTTACCACTAAAAAACAAGGCAGAAAAGCCCCACTTGTGAAAATAATAGGACATGGAGGCTCTAACAGTACAGGGCAGGAAGTCTCCAACCATGAAACCAGAAGGAGACATGGAAGATGCCTCCGAGTCATGAACTAAGTTGGGAGAGTAAAAACATCAACTAGGCAATAGATTACAGATAAGTAGAAAAGAACCTGTGATACCGGGCGAATGCGAATGTAATCCTGCCCTCCTTTTACCTTGAATGGAAGCTGCCATCAAAAGTTTGAGGACCTCAGCCCCCCCCACCCCACACTCCCTCCATCTTTTCATTCTTCACGGCCCTCCACCGTTGGGTTTACACTTTAGTGTTCACCGTTTGCCCCCATCTATGGTCTCCAGAGCTCCTTCCTTATGTGTGTCACCCCCTACATGTGGTTCACTGCTGTAATCTCCCACGCATGGACCTCGGCCATCTCATCTGTGATCGGCTTGTCATCATGAGACCCTTCTAACAAAAAAATTGTAAAAACTGGAGATTCCTTTTACCTAAGGGAGTTTCACAAAGAGCTCTGTGATCTGTTTGCTTCCAGAATCTTGTGTGCTGTCAGACTCCTCCATAAACACATAAAGCATCGTTACGGTGTATTCTCTGCCCGAGTCCCTGGTACCTCCTAAGTGACATCCTTTAATGTTGATGCATGGCAGTACGGTGCGGATTAGAGCCGTAGATATGCAGGGCGTACGGCGGGTGCCAGCGGGGTACTTGACTTATTCATGGGCTCCTCGATGATTTCACCAGATGTCGCGCTAATATTGGTTTGATCAATAATCCGTAATGCCAGAGAGAATAGAAGTAAATGACTGACTGTATGGTGTATGAAAGGTCAGGATGCGTCCAGGAGCCGCCGTACTGCACCTTCCATCTGCTCCTCCATCACATCTGAGGATCCTTTAATCAAGGTTCGCAGACTTGAAAAGGCGTTTTATCTTCCAAAGGGCTAAACTATTGGGATTCCTGCTCATCGGCGAGGACTGTTACAGATCCTGATTGCATCTCTGATCCGGGCCAATATACCGTCTACAGATATATACACTGAGCGCCCCGTTATCAGTATATATACACCGAGCGCCCCGTTATCAGCATATATACACTGACCGCCCCGTTATCAGTATATATACACTGACCGCCCCGTTATCAGCCCCATCTAGTGGCGTTGGACTCCTTGGCCTTCCGAATGGCAGCAGTTCGTCGTTGGATTCCACTAGATGATGAAATAGAACTGCAGGAATAGCGGCCCCTGCGGACAGGAAGCTTCTTGTAGTCGCTGCAGATTAGATGGCGGTGCTGACATGTTCTGACTGGCTGACAGGAAGGGGTCAGCGATTCATGCTGCTTGTACCAAATTCTGCCCTCCCATCAGCAACATAAATCTGTCTACATCTGACCAGGGGATGTTTCTCCGCTGCTCAGTGATACAAGTTTTGCGCTCTTTTGCCCGCTGGAGTCTTTCTATTTCTCTTAGACACAATGGCGCTGGAACTGGTCGCCCGCTTTTATACCATCTGTGCGGAGGAACGGCGAGTTGTGCATTCGGACACATTAGTTGGAGTTCCAGCGTTGTATTCAGCTGACTGTGCAGCCTGTTGGTCAGAACTAGAGATGAGCGAGCGTACTCGTCTGAGCTTGATACTCGTTCGAGTATTAGGGTGTTCGAGATGCTCGTTACTCGTAACGAGTACCATGCGATGTTCGAGTCACTTTCATTTTCTTCCCTGAGAAATTTGCGCGCTTTTCTGGCCAATAGAAAGACAGGGAAGGCATTACAACTTCCCCCTGCGACGTTCAAGCCCTATACCACCCCCCTGCAGTGAGTGGCTGGGGAGATCAGGTGTCACCCGAGTATTAAAATCGGCCCCTCCCGCGGCTCGCCACAGATGCATTCTGACAGAGATCAGGGACAGTGCTGCTGATGCCAGAGCTGCTATAGGGAGAGCGTTAGGAGTTATTTTAGGCTTCAAGAACCCCAACGGTCCTTCTTAGGCCATAGTCAGAAATCGCAGATCGCACCTATCTGCGATCTGCGATTCCTGTTCTCTTTTCTATATGCGCTCAATGGGGCCGGCGGCAGCAGCGCCGACCCCATTGAGAACATATAGAAGACAAATCATTCTTCTCTGCCACAGCTGTAACAGCTGTGGCAGAGAAGAACGATGTTTGCCCATTGAATTCAATGGAGCCGGCAACATAGCAGGTTCCACTGAAAGCAATGGGCTGCCGGCGAGCGCGGGATGAATTGTCGGGAAGGAATTGTCAGGCTGAGCCAATCAGAGGCAGGTCTGACTCACACCCCCTTCACACCCACTGCCGGCCGCGCTGAACTTCGTCTGCCGGGACAAGGTAAGTATATATATTTTTTTATTTTAACACATTTCTGGATGAATTGCAGGGAAGGGCTTCTATATTTAAGCCCTTCCCGACAATTCATCCCGCGCACGCCGGCAGCCCATTGCTTTCAGTGGAACCGGCTATAAGCATGTAACCCAGGAGAAGTGGCAGCGGAGTGTCATGCAGGCAGTGATTGTGCTTTGTTGGAGGTAGTGTGGTGCTTAGCTAAGGTATGCATTGCTAATGAGGGCTTTTCAGAAGTAAAAGTTGTTGGGAGGGGGGGGGGGCACTCTTGCCGCTATTGTGGCTTAATAGTGGGACCTGGGAACTTGAGATGCAGCCCAACATGTAGCCCCTCGCCTGCCCTATCCGTTGCTGTGTCGTTCCCATCACTTTCTTGAATTGCCCCGATTTTCACAAATGGAAACCTTAGCAAGCATCGGCGATATACAAAAATGCTCGGGTCGCCCATTGACTTCAATGGGGTTCGTTACTCGAAACGAACCCTCGAGCATCGCGATAATTTCGTCCCGAGTAACGAGCACCTGAGCATTTTGGTGCTCGCTCATCTCTAGTCAGAACGATTCCTGACATCCTCCTCCGACCCCTTTCAGTGATGAGTTGCTTCCGTCCGCAGGATCCTCTTTCGCTGGATGTTTTCCTCCTTCGCGTCATTCTCGCTATACTCTCTAACATATCAGAACATCCCCCCCCCCCGCGCGCGCGCGCGGTTGGCAGTGAGCCCCCGGCTAGTCTAGCATCGGTAACCAGCCTCGTTGGAAGTCGCTCCGATCGCTAGATCTTCCAACTAATGTGGATTCACACGGAAACTGATCCGCGAAAAACTTGTCACATAATTTTATGCCACACTCAGGGGTCACGGGGAGAATTACCGTACAGGGAAGCGCCAATTGTGAAAGGGCCGGGGGTCTAATAAAGGGGTAGACCCTCTAATAAAGGGTAGGAGCAGTAATAAATGGGCCATCCAGTACCCATTTGTGGTGGGGCTGTCGGTGTGGATAAAGAGGGGTCTTCGCTGTTGAAGCCACACAGGAAGAGGGATTATAAAGTCTCCTCCACATCCTGGATACAAAGCGGCAGTCAGCAGAGAGTGAAGCAAAAGCCCAGAAGGTTGACCCTACAGAGGTGTTTGAGGTAGGTGGACCAATTACACGGTGCCAACTTGTAAGAAGGCGCTCTGAATACTTTATTAATAGGAAGGCGGCCTTTTTAGACTTCACATAAGAAGGATCAGACGTAAGTGGGAGAGCTCCACCACCCAGCCGACAGGTGAGGTTAAAAATGAGTCGAGGAGAGTCTGTGAGATTCAGCAGTGTCAGGAAAAGATACTAATGTGCGTTCGCTTCCCCTGAGCTGAAGTACGGGTGGTGGTGGTGGTGGTGGGGGGAGGGGGGAGCAGGAGCGGGGGGGGCAAGAGCAGGGGGGAGCCGGGTTAGGAAATACAGAGAGTTCTTCAAAGTTCTTCTGCTAAATCCTGAAGCTACTGAAGATACCGGGTGCCGAAATACGACTCATGGAGTCAGAACTGCCATCAATAATAGGAATCAATGACAAATCAGGCGACTGAAGCACATGAAGTCCTCCAGACTCCTGCATCGTACACCGCCGGCCACAACCACATCGTAGGGGCTTCACCGTCCTGGAATTCACTGCTACAGGACTGAGGCCGTAATGTAACAACCGTCATCTCCATGATACTGAGCTTCCAAAACCAAGAGCCCCCCCTTACGTTATACATATCCCGTCCTAGCCCGGGGCATTCATACTCATTGGTTTCACCATCAGAACCTTTCAGGACCCCATAACAGCCCCCCTACATTAATGCCTGCAGACAGGCAGAGACAGATCACATAATGGTAGCAGCCTCTATGGATCCGCCAGTCTATTCTGTATGGCTCACCCCTTCGTTCTGTCCTTTTTCTCTTCCTGGCTGTAGCGGGGGGGGCGCTGGGTGGTCCTCCGCACCCAGAGGAGGGAGGTGTGCAGCAGCCATGTCTATAGAATAGCCATGATGCAACAGGGAACCCTATGTGCAGTCTAACCACCATTCCTTTGGGTACAGTTTAAAGCATCAGTCCTTTGGGCATAGTCTAAACTACCAGCCCCGGGGGTGAAGTGGAAGCCACCAGTCCCTTGGGCAGAGTCTACAGTAAGTTACTAATCTGTTGGGTGCAGAGGAGTTGAGGGAATTCTATTTACAGGTATAACCACCAGTCTGCTGGGCAGTCTATATTAGGAGTCAAGCCAAATGGTACTTTGGGCGCAGTCTAACGCTGGCATCACACAGCAGAGCCCAATACCGCATGCATGTTCCCGCAGCGGGATCCAGCTGTGACCCCTGCCAGCGACCCCACATACCTGCTTTTCCTGTACTGCAGATGACCATGGACGCTTGCGGGTACTCGCAGCCCATCCGCAATGTCAAGCCCATCCACAATGTCAACTGTAGATGGGCTGCGGGCCGGACGGCTTCCATTGACTTCAGTGGAGGTCGTCCGTGTGGAGTCTGCAGCAACATAGAGCATGCTGCGATTTTATTTCTCCACTCAAGAAATATGCCGTGGGAAGGGAAAGTGATTTTACATACCTTTCAGTGCACGCTATTTGCTGCAGATCCCCTGTGCCGGTGCCGAACGCAGATTCTGCAGCAGAAGCCCGGTCGTATGAAGCCCTCCGAATATATCAGTTCTTCAGGCACATTCTAAATGATCAGTCCCTTTGGGAACCGTCTACATTACTGTTTCCTTAGACACCGTAGAAAATCAGTATATTCTTTGGCACAGCCTGAAGCAGCGGTCCCTCGAGGACAGTCTAAGCTACAAGTCCCATAGGCGCACTCTAAACCACTGGTGCCTTGGCACAGTCTGAACCCCCGTCCCCCGAGGACCACCTAAATAAGCTTTTCCATGGACACAATCCCCGCTTTATTCACATGAGGCTACAGACTTTGTATTACTGGGTGTTTCGGTCGGAGGAGTGGGTAGGAGCGCCCCCTATATAGAAGCCATATACCACAACCCATGAACAAAGTATAAAGCGCATCCACCAGACGAGGACAAGGAAGAAGGGACTCGATGCCAGTAAGTTGTAGTGTAAGTGGAATTCCAATGACTTTGTGTTTCGGCAGGTTCGGTTACATCGAGGTTCCTGGAAAGAAAAAGCAGTAAAGTTAAGAAATGCGTGGGGTAGATATGAACCTGCGATCCCCAGAGCCGCCGGAGATTGACAGTCCTGCCATATTGTTCTGCCCAGATTAGATTGAGATCGCTGCAGTAATTGCACTTTGGATATGACTGGAATGTGAAGCGCGGCGCTCGGGGGGTGAAGGAACGGCGGCGCTCCTCCTGCAGCGCAGAGAGCTGCAAACTTTCTGGATAATTAAAAAGAGATTGTGGGGAGATCTGTGGCAGCGGAAGGCGGGGGGGGGGGGGGGGGGAGTCGTGGCGGCTGCGGGGAGGTCTTCAGCAGTCACTGCTGGGGTCTCACAATATCAAGGTCCTGAGCCCCAGGGTCACCCTGGTCCACATATATACAGCGAAGGAAACTCACAACACACCACAGGCTTAGATACACTTAGATACACCCACTCAGCAGTAAACCGTTCCTGCAAATTACTTGAGTCTGTTTTGTGGAGCCGGTATACACAGAGGAGCCCGGAAATCATTTGCTCTGTAAATAACTTATAACTCATCTATGTACAATAGCGTGCCTCTAATAATACATCCATACGGTTCCATGTAATGCCACCAGACAAGGGCCAATATCGCCACATCATGCCCACACATTAACACCACATAACGACTCAATACCACCTGGAATATACAACTAATATCAATGCCATACAGAGACCACATAGTGCTAGACGCCACTTCAATGTAATGACTCACAGCTGGCGTTTTCTGTGGACAGAGCTGTTCACTTTCCCTTTTGTTCTCCATCTCCCTCAGACCACCACCACAACTTCTGGTCAGGACTCATTCCTGCAGACTTTATTGCCAAGAAACCTTTGGCTCCTCACTTTTACAGCACCCTCCCTGCCTGTTCTCCACCCTTGGCACAAGCTTTCATTCTGCCCGTTCCCCCTTGTATAGCAATACCATCCTGCCGCTTCCCTATAACTGAGCTTGCTGCTGCCCAAGATACTCAGGGGTGCTGTGTTAGAAGGTACCCCTTAGTGGCATCACACAATAATAGGGTTACCCTTGGTTTCCCTATATATAGGGTAGTCAACATTGTAACCAAAAATAATGGCTGAAGTAAAAGGGGTGTGATTAGAGGTGCTGCTTATCGTGACATATGTTTGTACCTCTCTTATTCCAGTGGTCCCAGTAGTAATAGCGCCCCATTTAATGGCCCCAATATTAAGAGTGTTCCTTTTAGTAGTTCCAATAGTAATAGTGCCTCTTTATTAGCTCCAGTAATAGTGCTCCCCCTAGTGACCCAGCAGTAATATTGTCCCCCTTAATGGTCCCAGTGGTAATAGCGCCCCTTCTTTGAGCCCTCCGCACCCCTGAGCCTCTGGCCAGGCAGCTATCATGTCATCAAGCGCTAAAATTCACTCTGACGTTCCGGTCCGGATGCCGCTTGCTTACAGAAAATCCTCCCTCCTCCCTCTACCGTCTCCATTTCAGTACATACTATAGGGAGGAGCGATTATCCCAACCGGACCTGCAGAGTGATGACATGGTAGCTGCCCGGCCGGAGGGGCTCACATTGGTTATTACTTCTGACCTGCCATTAATATGGCCTCTAGAGTAAATTACGGTCGGGCCGGTGATTTACCTTAGTAGTAATAGTGCCCCCCTCATAGCTACAGACCCGTTAGTGCCTCTACACAGGCGTAGCTCTGTAACGTGAAAAGTGTGAAGCGCTGCGTAGTTATCATTGCACGCCTGCGCTATTTACGTAGCCTTGCAATCAATAAAAAACAATTGGCTATGCGAATGGCGTAAGACACTGAATGACCGTGCGGCGGTTCTACAGATGTAGCATTGTGTGTGCAGCGGTTATGGCCATCATAGCCAGAAACAGAACAACCAAGAGTTGTACAAGCGGCTATTCGTGGCTGACAGCCAAATATCCTGATGTGGCCATATGGGCTAATAGAGCGGGACGGTCCCGTTCAGGAGCCTCTGGAGTGCAGAGGAGCTGCCAACAGCATCACTAAGATATCCCTCGTTACAGGGACTGTGTAGATCTCAACTCCCCCTGTGGTGGCGCTGCAGGAGTATTGTACGCAGGCTGCCCCCACGGATCCTAGTAGGCAGTCACAGGGGTCCAGCCTTCACCCCTCTAAGGTGTTAGGGCAGGAAAAGGTAATTAGGTATTCACCCCTTTAAGACCCCATTTAGGACCGCGATGAAACGGGACCGCCACCTTATCAGATGTGCGGCTCCGGGTCGTCCGCAGTTACACGGTCCCGGATCGGTTGAGCCCGCGAGGTTCCATCTACTTGTTAGGCCAGACTTATTTCTCTCTTCTCTGCTTAGGAGTGAATAGAAGAGAAAAGGAAACCGTATCGCCGTTATGGGAAGCGCATTTCTAACGGAATATTAAAAAGGTGATTGTTCCCTTTCTAAATGTGAAAATGTTAAGTGAAGGCGCGCGGCTCCATTTAGCAGTGGAAGCTGTCAGCGCCGCTCGTGTTGTGACTCATGCAGACATTACCGGCTCTTGTTAGTCGTTGCGCCGCGTTGGGTTTTTTTTCGTAGCAATTAAGCATTTTCCTGCCACAGAAAACAGGATCTGCAGAATAAGGTGCGGGCGCGGCGGAACGGAACATAATGAGCCCTGCAGCCCCAGGGACGTAGGGCAGCGCTCAGGTGCACCTCTCCCCGAAATGAGCAAGTGGGGGTCATTATCATACAGAACGCGCACAAAGCAGATTGTATGCCCTTCCACTTCCCTCCCCTCACAGTGACGTCCGACGGTCACTTCTGGTCCAACATTCTGTGCTGACTCATTTTAAGCGGTCAGAGCGCCAAATCTGCTCAACAAGCACATGATAAATGTCTTCCTGCAGCCACCACTAGGGGGAGCTCACTGGAAGTAACATAGTATGTAAATCTGAAAAAAGACAAATGTCCATCCAGTTCAGCTTATTATCAGTGTTGATCCAGAGGAAGGCAAAAAAAAACACCAATGAGGTAGAAGACAATTTTCTGCATTTTATGGGAAAAAATTCCTTACTGACTTCAATGTGGCAATCAGAAAATATCCCTGGATCACCCCTTTAGTAGCCCCATCTAGCCGCGTTGGGCTCCTTCGCCCTTCAGATCTGCAGCAGTTCGTTGCGGTGTAGATTCCACTCGGTGATGGAACGGTTCTGCAGGAATACCGGCCCCTGCGGACAGGAAGCTTCTTGTACTTCCCGCAGATTAGATGGCGATGCTGACATGTTCTGACTGGCTGGCAGGAAGGGGTCAGCGATTTATGCTGCTTGCACCAAATTCTGACCTCCCATCAGCAACAAAAATCCACATCAATCTGACCAGGGGATGTTTTCCCGCTGCTCAGTGATACAAGTTTTGCGCTCTTTTGCCCGCTGGAGTCTTCCTGTTTCTCTTAGACACAATGGCGCTGGAACTGGTCGCCCGCTGTTATACCATCCATGCGGAGGAACGGCGAGTTGTGCGTTCGGACACGTTAGTTGGAGCTCCAGCGTTGTATTCAGCTGACTGCAGCCTGTTGGTCAGAACGATTCCTGACATCCTCCTCCGACCCCTTTCAGTGATAATTTGTTTCCGTCTGCAGGATCCCCTTCTGCTGGATGTTTTCCTTAATTGCGCCATTCTTGGTATACTCTCCATACTGCTGATCAGGAACCCATCATGACAAAAGCAGCAGAGATGACCGCCCAGTGGAGGGGCAGCTCCTACACTTCACTGCAGGTTCCTGTTTTGGGGCGCTATCACCCTGCTTCTCTAAAACGGTTAAAGTTGTTGTCCTGGGCTAGAAAAGCGCGGCGGCTTTCTTCCAGAAACGACATCACAGGTTGGGCCACATTCACTTCAATTGTGCTGCAATATCGAACCAAAACCCACAGAGAAGGGTGGCGCTGTTTCACAGTTTTGGATATCATTGGGGATATTCCCCCCTTCATGCCCAGAGGCGCACATTCACATCCGGGGCATCCGCGGTTTGTGTGGATCAGGGGCGCTTTTAGAAGACATTTAATAAAAAGTGGTCACAAAGTTGTATCTACTCCGAAGGGTTACCCGGAGAAACTGCAGGGCCTCCTGCAATAAACGAGCCGCGCACAACCAGGTCAACGGGAAAATAAAAACGTTATGGCGGCAGAAAATAATTTTATTTTTTTGCAAAGATATTTTATTTTTTAAAAGTAGGACAGCAAAATAATTCCCTAACTTTGTTATCGAAGTCGCAGCGACCGCAGAGTCCAGTCGTCCTACAATCACTGCCGCAGTGCGGTCGCCATAGAAACAAGACGCGCCCAAAAATGGTGGAATTTTGTGTTTTTTTTTTCCATTTCACTCCACGTAGAACTTTTAAAAAAGTTTTTCAGTATATTAAATAGAACCCCTAAAAAAAACAACTCGCCCGCAAAAACAGCAGCCAATCCGCAGGCGGCGACGGGTGAGTGTGAGAAGAGAAACCAAAATGGGGAAAAAAGGGGTCTGATCATTAAGGGGTTAAATCCACTTCATCACCGCGTTCTTCTCTATTAATGTACAACATGGAACGAAGAGCACTTCGAAGTCTCCCAGCTTTTGCCAGAGGCTATGAAGAAGAGTTATGGAAGCTCATCAGCCGGGGCAATTAGATTGTCAGCTCTTCAGCCATTAATCTTTTATAAAGTGGAGGTGAGGCGGATGATCTATGAGCTCCCCGCACACTTCTATACCTCCCGATTCCGGGGAAGTGCCTTCTGGAGGCAATAACTATTAATGGGAGCGTCACCTATATTTAATTAAAGCCGTGGATGGCCCCGTAATTAAAGGTAATTGAGAACTCGGTGTATTAAAGGGAAAAATCAATGAAAGATTGGCAGTGATAAGCGGCGAGCGCAGAGACTGATTGCTGCTTCATCAGATCTGACCTTGGGGAGCACCAGGATGGAGAGCAGAGCTTCTACATCTCTTCTCAGGGTGTTTAATGGACGCGGGATTCTTGGAAGGCATTGAATGACCTTAATAATATGTTATACTGCGCACATACTAATGGCGGAGGGGATCGGAGGTGGAGGAATCTTCTCCAGGCGGATCCCATGGCCAAGGAGCCAACGAGGCCTCAGAGTACTTGAGATGCTCTTGTAGGACGTGGCTGAGGTGTGGAGGAAGCCAGTGGGGGCGCCATCACACAACTTTGCCTTGGCCCAGGTTCTAGATACAGGGCTAGGGCAGGTGGTTATAAAGTATCACTTCTGGGAGGGGGGGGGGGGGCAGGCACGCTGTTGGCTTACCAGTCTCTGCTTTACATAATGGCCTCCTCTCTTAGTGTCGGAGATACTGGAACCTCATTGGGCGGAAGATTGACCCTTCCTGGCCATGTTGGCTGAAGAAGGTCCAGTCCCAGAGTCTCCATCATGAACCTGATACAAAGAACCACACTGGCTCCCCAGTAGTTCTTTCTGCTACCTCCCCTCATAACAGAACCTCTTCCAAACCTCACTGGTGGGGCGATGATATCACATAGACACCGCTCTCCAGGCGACCCCAGTGCCACCACCATCCGATCGGAAGATGGTGTCCTGTGATTCATCCACAACACTTGGTTCCACTCACTTACAGTCCGTCGCTCCGAGCACCATCGCAGGCGCCGCTGTGCAGTCACTGCTGTGATGTTGTATGCAGCCGCTCGTCCATGGTAACCCTTCACATGCCGTTCCCTACGGACAGGTCTGGTACTAATGGAAGTTCAGTGGCCGGTGAGACTCCCGGAGCGAGGGCAGACGATGGGTGTTAAAATGGCTGTAAATGGGGCCCAAACTCTGGGAATGAAGGGTCCACCGCGCTGTTTAAGGGCTTCACGCTGATTTCCTTCGGTTTTCTGCTCCATGAAAGTCATTTCTGAACGCGATCAATTAGATATAAAAAAGGGGGATAAAGGCAGCAAACCTTCCGCTCAGTTTGTTGATGAATCTCTATAATTGTCGGAGAGGGATCTTGTTGCTGTCGTACACTGCCAGCTGCTGGCGGTCGGCGCTGCCTCCACTTGGCGCCTCTATGAGATGCTAGAAGTAATCAGGTCGCTCATTCTCAGTTCTTGCTTGTATAATGTAATATTTAAGGTCTTGTGGAGCAACGAACCTGTGACTAAATGACCATGTGATGAGGGCCCCGCGGGCCCCTAACTGGATACACGGGGGTTTGGCGCGTCACGTGGAATTAGCACAGAAAGATGAACGCGCCTTCATCCTGGAACCAACCAGACACGTTCATCAAGTGGGAAACCAAAGAGTGCACCCACGGGCGTATGCATATAACGTATAGCGCTGCGCGTCTGCCCCCAGCATTACACCCATGGTGTAACCGTACGCTCTTCGGGCAGAGACCGCGCACGGCTGCGAGTGCACAGCGCACATCCGTGTATCACGCTCACATGGAGAGGAGCGTGTGACTCTTATCTTAATTCTCTGCTCTGTTTCATAGCGGGGAGGCAGATAAAACCGCCGCTACGCAATGTATTGTACATGGAAGCGTATCCTACACCACCTGTACGCCCGCGCGGCGCAGAGACATGGAGCTGCGATCCGTATCTAAACGCAGTCCATTCACTTACAGGGACTCCATTTAAAGCGTAATACGCAATGAAAACACAGGAGCCCTACGGGGGGCTTCCTTACAGACGGAAAAGGTGAAAAGAATGCAGAACAGTCTCCAATCCCCCTTATGTCTCTTATGTTAACCCCTTAGTGGCCACCCCATTGCCTTTTTACGTCCTGGCTTTGTGAATATTAATCCGTTTAAACACGCTCGCCCTGAGGATTAAAGCCACGGGAGCCGACAACTTGTAGCTGTCAAGTGGGGCCGCGGTGAGCGATCCCTGGTCATGTGATCGCCACTATCCAATGGGTAACAACAATTGCATAAAAGTAAACAGAAAGTAAAATAAAGTTAAAGTTGCAGCTCCCCTCGTGAATTGGATCCATAAGGAGAGCTGAAACTACTCAACCCAATCCTCTGCAATGTAGTACGGCGTTCTGGTCCTTCCAGGACCTGCTGCCATTTTTTGCGCATGTGTCCCACATGTAAAACGTCACGCGCATGCGCAGAAAACCAGGAGGCCCGGGAAATTTTAAGTCCCCCTGCTCCTGGCTAGTATGAGTAGCTGAGAGCAGAGAAATATCACTGGGGGCCACTGTGTGCGGTTCCCGGTCACATGATCGCCGTTATTCAATGGATAACGGCGATCATGTAACGTTAAAAAAAGTGTAAAAAAATTAAGAAAATAAAGTTTAAGTTTGTGTTTATTGCAACATTGTTCATATCATCACATTTGCCTCTTGCAGTTTTCAGTTGAATGTCTTAACTTGTTCTGCCAAGAAATTAAACTTTTTACAGTTTGTTCTATTTTGTGAAAATTTGTTTTGACATGGCTTTGTAAGAAAACTTTTAAAGCTAAAAAAATATATATATATAAAAAAAAAGTTTAAGTTTCATCTCCCCTCACTTTTAATAAATATACACAAATTCTATCGGTATATTTTTACCGCCCAAATGAAGTACAACGTGTGTGAAAAACAAGGTCAGAATCACCGGGATATACAAAACCTTTACGGAGTTATTGTATGTCAGAGGGGCACATGGCAGATCCCCCAAACTGACTCCATCACTAAAGCAGGCTTGGTCACCAAGGGGTTAAGCTTCTGGTCCAACATCATTTATACTGACTAACAGGTAAATAGAGACTCGCCTCTAGTAGGGCAATAGACGTTGTTTTGGTGTTAAGAACCCTAGAAATGTGCTGTGGCGCCCGTTCACAGGTACCAGAGGTTGTGCCAAAATACCTTCTCCGCACCATTACTGCACCCCCACCAGCTGTCAGGAAGGGGGCAGCGATTCATGCTGCTTGCGCCAAATTCTGCCCTCCCATCAGCACATAAATCTGGCTCCATCTGACCAGGAGATGTTTCTCCGCTGCTCAGTGATACAAGTTTTGCGCTCTTTTGCCCGCTGGAGTCTTTCTGTTTCTCTTAGACACAATGGCGCTGGAACTGGTCGCCCGCTGTTATACCATCCGTGCGGAGGAACGGCGAGTTGTGCGTTCGGACACGTTAGTTGGAGCTCCAGCGTTGTATTCAGCTGACTGTGCTGCCTGTTGGTCAGAACGATTCCTGACACCCTCCTCCGACCCCTTTCAGTGATGAGTTGTTTCCATCCGTAGGATCCCCTTCCGCTGGATGTTTTCCTCGGTCGCGCCATTCTCGGTATACTCTCCACACCGTTACATGATAAGCCCCCCGTGGTTGGCGGTGAGACCCTGGCTAGTCTAGCACCGATGATCTTCCATCTCATGTGGATTCACACTGAAACTGATCCACGAAAAACTTGTCACATGACTTTATGCCGCACTCCGGGGTCACAGGGAGAATTACCGTACAGAGAAAACGCCAATCGTGAGAGGGAGGGGGTCTAATAAAGGGGTCATCAGAGTATATAAGTGTTCTCTAAATTCATCAGTGATTATGTAATTGCAGGCTGTAAGGTGTTCTGGGAGTTGTAGTGCTGCAACAGCAGCCAAACAGGTTGGTCAGGGGTTGAGATAATCACCACTTCCAGCTTCTGTGATTGTCACCCAGGTTTCTATTTAGTTGCAGAAACCTGTTGCTTTCCCTCCCTCTCTAAAGCGGCTGTGCCGGTGTTCTGTAGGCGTCTGCATCCATTGTAGAGCAGCGCTGAAGGGGAAAGCAATTTTAAAAGGAAAAAGTTAAACACCTGTATGGATACACAAATGATCTGGATTCAAGCACTGAAAACCATGTTTGTGTGGATTTATGTCATAAAAGTTCTGTATAGAAAGAAGACCTCCTTCTTCTGTTGCAGAATGCAAAATCCCCTTTATAAACAAAGATTTACATGCAAATACTCTGCTGCAGTCACCACTAGGGGGAGCTCAGGAGATTACTGCATATACAGTCACCACTAGGGGGAGCTCAGGGGATTACTGTGTATACATCCACCACTAGAGGGAGCTCTGGAGATTCCTGTATATAAAGTCACCACTAGGGGAAGCTCAGGAGATTACTGTATATACAACCACCACTAGGGGGAGCTCAGGAGATTACTGCATATACATTTACCACTAGGGGGAGCTCAGGAGATTACTGTATATACACCATTAGGGGGTGCTCAGGATATTACTCTATATGCAGTCAGCACTAGGGGAGCTCAGGAGATTACTGTATATACAGCCACCACTAGGGGGAGCTCAGGAGATTACTGTATATACAACCACCACTAGGGGGAGCTCAGGAGATTACTGTATATACATTTACCACTAGGGGGAGCTCAGGAGATTACTGTATATACATTTACCACTAGGGGGAGCTCAGGAGATTACTGTATATACAGCCACCACTAGGGGGAGCTCCGAAGATTACTGTATATACAACCACCACTAGGGGGAGCTCAGAAGATTACTGTATATACAACCACCACTAGGGGGAGCTCAGGAGATTACTGTATATACATTTACCACTAGGGGGAGCTCAGGAGATTACTGTATATACACCATTAGGGGGAGCTCAGGATATTACTCTATATGCAGTCAGCACTAGGGGGAGCTCAGGGGATTACTGTACACAGCATATACATTTTACCTTAAAATAACACAGGATACAGTTATCTTCTCAGTTCCCCCAATTAATGGCTGCTGGCAGAGAGGAGGCGATCATATAATTTTATGTCTATTCAGGGAATTTGGGGATCTAGATCAGAAAAACACATTGTTGACCCCGATTGAAAAGGACAAAATATATTTTTTAAGAAACACTTCCCGTTTTTTAGGTGACGGCTGACATTCGCAGCACAGTTACAATTACAGCTCAAAGTTAAAGTTTATGAGAATACTTTAGGAGCGAAATGATAATCTAGACATGCATAAGGCGATGTCCGGGCCCCAGGACCGTGGAGACTGACAAGAAACACAAGCATTATTACATTCTTCCTGTGTCTGACTCCAAAACTATTCAGGTCAAACAGTCAGGATGATTGATGGGAAACACCGTACAGAAAATGTAAAAGCACATTCATCATGCAACAAAATTTTAATTTAATACAAATTAATTTACATATCATCATCGAATTGCAGGTGTCACATAGATCAGTGATCTATTATATTGTACAACCACTAGGATGCAGCTAAATCAGAGAAGAATAATGAGGAAACCTATGTAGACAATCTAAGTATAAACAAGTATATACCTACTATAATACTGCCCCCTATGTACAAGAATATAACTACTATGATACTGCCCTCTATGTACAAGAATATAACTACTATAACACTGCCTCCTATGTACAAGAATATAACTACTATAATACTGCCCTCTATGTACAAGAATATAACTACTATAATACGGCCTCCTATGTACTAGAATATAACTACTATGATACTGCCCCCTATGTACAAGAATATAACTACTATAATACTGCCCCCCTATGTACGAGAATATAACTACTATAATACTGCCCTCTATGTACAAGAATATAACTACTATAATACTGCCCCCCTATGTACGAGAATATAACTACTATAATACTGCCCTCTATGTACAAGAATATAACTACTATAATACTGCCCTCTATGTACAAGAATATAACTACTATAATACTGCCCCCTATGTATAATATAACTACTATAATACTGCTTCCTATGTACAAGAATATAACTACTATAATACTGCTCCCTATGTACAGGAATATAACTACTATAATACTGCCCCCTATGTACAAGAATATAACTACTATAATACTGCCCCCTATGTACAAGAATATAACTACTATAATACTGCCCCCTATGTACAAGAATATAACTACTATAATACTGCTCCTATGTACAAGAATATAACTGCTATAATACTGCCCCCTATGTGCAAGAATATAACTGCTATAATACTGCCCCCTATGTAATAGAATATAACTACTATAATACTGCCCCCTATGTACAAGAATATAACTACTATAATACTGCTCCTATGTACAAGAATATAACTACTATAATACTGCCCCCCTGTGTACAAGAATATAACTACTATAATACTGCCCCCTATGTACAAGAATATAACTACTATAATACTGCCCCCTATGTACAAGAATATAACTACTATAATACTGCCCCCCTGTGTACAAGAATATAACTACTATAATACTGCCCTCTATGTACAAGAATATAACTACTATAATACTGCCTCCATGTACAAGAATATAACTACTATAATACTGCCCCCTATATACAAGAATATAGCCACCATAATACTTCCCTCTATGTACAAAAATATAACTACTATAATACTGCCCCATATGTACAAGACAATAACTACTATAATACCGCCCCCTATGTACAAGAATATAACTACTATAATACTGCCCCCTATGTACAAGAATATAACTACTATAATACTGCCCCCTATGTACAAGAATATAACTACTATAATACTGTCCCCTATGTACAAGAATATAACTACTATAATACTGCCCCCTATGTACAAGAATATAACTACTATTAGGGCACCCACCCACTGGCGTTTGCGATTTTCGTGCGTGAAAAACGCAGCGTTTTCGGCACGTTTTTGCCGCATTTTCCACGCGTTTTTCGCGGCTTTTTCGCTGCTTTTTCCGTTAATTTACATTGACATTCATGGGTGCATTAAGAGAAAAATAAGGACACATATGCAACTGACAGTTCCTATGTTAAAAATTGCAACGGACTGGAAAAAAAAACGCCAGTGGACAGCAGTACATTCAAAACTAATTGCTCTTGAGAAAAAACGCAAAACGCAAAGGAAAAAAAATCGCCAGTGGTTGGGCGCCCTAATACTGACCCCTATGTACAAGAATATAACTACTGTAATACTGCCTCCTATGTACAAGAATATAACTACTATAATACTGACCCCTATGTACAAGAATATAACTACTATAATACTGCCCCCTATGTACAAGAATATAACTACTATAATACTGCCCCTATGTACAAGAATATAATTACTATAATACTGCCTCCTATGTACAAGAATATAACTACTATAATGCTGCCGCCTATGTACAAGTATATAACTACTATAATACTACCCCCTATATACAAGAATATAACTACTATAATACTGCCTCCTATGTACAAGAATATAACTACTATAATACTGCCCCCTATGTACAAGAATATAACTACTCTAATACTGCTCCCTGTGTACAAGAATATAACTACTATAATACTGCCCCTATGTACAATAATATAACTACTATAATACTGCCTCCTATGTACAAGAATATAACTACTATAATACTGCTTCCTATGTACAAGCATATAACTACTATAATTCTGCTCCCCTATGTACAAGAATATATCTACTATAATACTGCCCCCTATGTACAAGAATATAACTACTATAATACTGCCCCCTATGTACAAGAATATAACTACTATAATACTGCCCCCTATGTACAAGAATATAACTACTATAATACTGCTCCACTATGTACAAGAATATAACTACTATAAAACTGCCCCCTATATACAAGAATATAACTAATATAATACTGCCCGCTATGTACAAGAATATAACTACTATAAAACTGCCCCCTATATACAAGAATATAACTAATATAATACTGACCGCTATGTACAAGAATATAACTACTATAATACTGCCTCCTATGTACAAGAATATAACTACTATAATACTGCCCCCTATGTACAAGAATATAACTACTCTAATACTGCTCCCTGTGTACAAGAATATAACTACTATAATACTGCCCCTATGTACAATAATATAACTACTATAATACTGCCTCCTATGTACAAGAATATAACTACTATAATACTGCCCCCTATGTACAAGAATATAACTACTCTAATACTGCTCCCTGTGTACAAGAATATAACTACTATAATACTGCCCTCTATGTACAAGAATATAACTACTATAATACCGCCTCCTATGTACAAGAATATAACAACTATAATACTGCCCCCTATATACAATAATATAACTACTATAGTACTGCCTCCTATGTACAAGAATATAACTACTATAATACTGCCCCCTATATACAAGAATATAACTAATATAATACTGCCCGCTATGTACAAGAATATAACTACTATAAAACTGCCCCCTATATACAAGAATATAACTAATATAATACTGCCCGCTATGTACAAGAATATAACTACTATAATACTGCCTCCTATGTACAAGAATATAACTACTATAATACTGCCCCCTATGTACAAGAATATAACTACTCTAATACTGCTCCCTGTGTACAAGAATATAACTAGTATAATACTGCCCTCTATGTACAAGAATATAACTACGATAATACCGCCTCCTATGTACAAGAATATAACAACTATAATACTGCCCCCTATATACAATAATATAACTACTATAGTACTGCCTCCTATGTACAAGAATATAACTACTATAAAACTGCCCCCTATATACAAGAATATAACTAATATAATACTGCCCGCTATGTACAAGAATATAACTACTATAATACTGCCTCCTATGTACAAGAATATAACTACTATAATACTGCTCCACTATGTACAAGAATATAACTACTATAATACTGCCTCCTATGTACAAGAATATAACTACTATAATACTGCCTCCTATGTACAAGAATATAACTACTATAATACTGCCCCCTATGTACAAGAATATAACTACTCTAATACTGCTCCCTGTGTACAAGAATATAACTACTATAATACTGCCCTCTATGTACAAGAATATAACTACTATAATACCGCCTCCTATGTACAAGAATATAACAACTATAATACTGCCCCCTATATACAATAATATAACTACTATAGTACTGCCTCCTATGTACAAGAATATAACTAATATAATACTGCCCGCTATGTACAAGAATATAACTACTATAATACTGCCCCCTATGTACAAGAATATAACTACTCTAATACTGCTCCCTGTGTACAAGAATATAACTACTATAATACTGCCCTCTATGTACAAGAATATAACTACTATAATACCGCCTCCTATGTACAAGAATATAACAACTATAATACTGCCCCCTATATACAATAATATAACTACTATAGTACTGCCTCCTATGTACAAGAATATAACTAATATAATACTGCCCGCTATGTACAAGAATATAACTACTATAATACTGCCTCCTATGTACAAGAATATAACTACTATAATGCTGCTCCCTACGTACAAGAATATAACTACTCTAATACTACTCCCTGTGTACAAGAATATAACTATTATAATACTGCCCCCTATGTACAAGAATGCAACTACTATAATACTGCTCCCTACGTACAAGAATATAACTACTATGATACTGCCCCCCTATGTACAAGATTATAACTACAATCATACTGCCCCCTATGTACAAGAATATAACTACTATAATACTGCCCTTATGTACAAGAATATAACTACTATAATACTGCTCCTATGTACAAGAATATAACTACTATAATACTGCTCCTATGTACAAGAATATAACTACTATAATACTACCTCCTATGTACAGGAATATAACTACTATAATACTTCCCCCTATGTACAAGAATATAACTACTATAATACTGCTCCCTGTGTACAAGAATATAACTACTATAATACTGACACCTATGTACTAGAATATAACTACTGTAATACTGCCTCCTATGTACAAGAATATAACTACTATAATACTGACCCCTATGTACAAGAATATAACTACTATAATACTGACCCCTATGTACAAGAATATAACTACTATAATACTGCCCCCTATGTACAAGAATATAACTACTATAATACTGCCTCCTATGTACAAGAATATAACTACTATAATACTGCCCTCTATGTACAAGAATATAACTACTATAATACTGCCTCCTATGTACAAGAATATAACTACTATAATACTGCCTCCTATGTACAAGAATAAATCTACTATAATACTGCCCCCTATGTACAAGAATATAACTACTATAATACTGTCCCCTATGTACAAGAATATATCTACTATAATACTGCCCCCTATGTACAAGAATATAACTACTATAATACTGCCCCCTGTGTACAAGAATATAACTACTATAATACTGCCCCCTATGTACAAGAATATAACTACTATAATACTGCCCCCTATGTACAAGAATATAACTACTATAATACTGCCTCCTATGTACAAGAATATAACTACTATAATACTGCCTCCTATGTACAAGAATATATCTACTATAATACTGCCCCCTATGTACAAGAATATAACTACTATAATACTGTCCCCTATGTACAAGAATATAACTACTATAATACTGCCCCCTATGTACAAGAATATAACTACTATAATACTGCCCCCTGTGTACAAGAATATAACTACTATAATACTGCCCCCTATGTACAAGAATATAACTACTATAATACTGCCCCCTATGTACAAGAATATAACTACTATAATACTGCCTCCTATGTACAAGAATATAACTACTATAATACTGCCTCCTATGTACAAGAATATATCTACTATAATACTGCCCCCTATGTACAAGAATATAACTACTATAATACTGTCCCCTATGTACAAGAATATAACTACTATAATACTGCCCCCTATGTACAAGAATATAACTACTATAATACTGCCCCCTATGTACAAGAATATAACTACTATAATACTGCCACCTATGTACAAGAATATAACTACTATAATACTGCCTCTTATGTACAAGAATATAACTACTATTATGATATTTTATTTCAAACTGTAACAATATACTTCAATTTTTACAATAAAAAGAACTAATTAGATTCATCTTCTGCAGTAATAATATTCAAACAAGAACATGTTGTGGTGTTTTCACAGCTGCGCGGGGATTCCGCTTTCCTTCTCATTCCACACACACTGCAGTTACTTTCTTCCCTTTACCTGACTGTCTGGTCCTTCAGTGTTAATGTGGACATGGGGAGACGCACCAATCAGCATGTAGTTGGACCGGAGCGCGTGGGAGTGTACATGTATGAACATGCAGCAGCTTCATTGGACTCATCTGCTCTCCAGTCTGTAAAGTTTCAAAAGAAAGATTTGCAAAACCCCTAAAGTGATCAGTTTTATTGATTAAACTGTTAAACAGACACCTGTAATTGTATCCCGTAGCACTGATGTACGAGGTGATACCCAGGACATAGGAAGTGAACAAAGATTTATTTGTGTCGACACAGTTTATGTAACCAGCAGGCAGGTTTATTAAAAGCTAAGACTTATTGGTTCATCGTCACACAGAGACCAGGTGATATCTATTAACTTTCAGTTTAGCAAGCTTCACTTTAGCGAGTTTAGGAAAGCGAGGGGCAGAGAGTGTGAATAAAGTGAGGGGGGTTAGTGGGTGATTTCCAGTTCAGGCTCCTGGTATCTGGTTACACAGTCTATCTCAGCTACAACTAGTATCACATACATGATTAGATACATAGCAAAGCAGACTGTATCTACTTTTGTTAGAGAGAAAAGCATCTTTTAGTCAACTACGTTTATACCAAGGGAAGGTAATAAAAGGTGAAGTTAGTATATAGTATAATATGCTTCAGCCTTCGGGCTGATAACTGAGAATCAATAGTTTATAATTACTCATACCACAGCACTATATCCCGTAGCGCTATATCTCGTAGCACTATATCCCGGAGTGCTATATCCCGGAGTGCTATATCCCGGAGCACTATATCCCGTAGCGCTATATCCCGTAGCGCTATATCCCATAGCGCTATATCTCGTAGCATTATATCCTGTAGCGCTATATCCCATAGCACTATATCCTGTAGCGCTATATCCCATAGCACTATATCCTGTAGCGCTATATCCTGTAGCACTATATCCTGTAGCAGTATATCCCATAGTAGTATATCCTGTATGTTCATATGACAGGCAGCACGCACAAAGACCACAGATGGTAAACGGTCACCCCACCATTACTGATGGGGTACTTCTACGTACCCCTTGCTGTGGCAGGGGGTCCCCATACAGCAGTCAGGAATGCAGCAGCGCCCTCAGATGGGGTATCTGCAATTGTTCTGGAACAGACTTGGTTGGAAAACTTGCAGATACTTATCAAAAAAACAATTTGTTTTCTTGGCAGGAGCGGTTATAGAGAGGAGGGGCAGCGCTCCAGTCCGTCCATCATTAATAAGATGTCTGTGCGGTGCAGTGATGCAGTGTGCAGGATTATTTGGGGTCGATTCACATGGACTCGGCGCTGAGACGTGACCAGATCTTTATGGAGAGCAGTTTTATCATTAACGTAAAGCTGAATATAGAAGGATGCATGCGGTGATCCCGGCCCGCCAGGCCGCTCACAGAAGCACTCGTATAGCCTGACGATTACTGACAGCGCCATTATCATAATAGTGAGGACGAAAACAACTCAAAACGTCTAAAACCACTTATTACCGGCCTCTATAAGCCCCAAATCTATAATAATAGCATATTATACCCCACATGAACAGACTGAGCTGTGGTCACATCCTGAGCCCGGCTGCACACTGGTGCTATGGAAATCCGACGCTGTGCCCAGCCGGCATCCACACGTACCTGCCTGTCTGACATCTTCTGTGTACTGCGGATGGTCCACATGGCGAGCCGTCAGACATGAGCAGTACAGATTTTTTTTAAAAACTCTGCTTTTTGCACATAATCTGTCATTCCGGATACCAGCATGCTCCATATCACTATATACAGGAGATGTATAACTTTTACTAGGTGTATACTGTATATATATAATTACTGGTATATATAGAAAATATCCCAGCTCAAATAATACTGAACTCACTAAATCATCCCAGACAGATATCTGTCCAGCCTCTGAAGACTTCCATTGAAGGAGAACTCACCACCTCCCGTGGCAACCTGTTCCACTCATTGATCCCCCTCACTGTCTAATATCTAATCTGTGTCTCCTCCCTTTCAGTTTCATCCCATTGCTTCTAGTCTTTCCTTGTGCAGATGAGAATAGGGCTGATCCCTCTGCACTGTGACAGCCCTTCAGATATTTGTAGACCGCTATTAAGTCTCCTCTCAGCCTTCTCTTCTGCTAAACATTCCCAGATCCTTTAACCGTTCCTCATAGGACATGATTTGCAGACCGCTCACCATCTTGGTAACTCTTCTCTGAACTTGCTCCAGTTTGTCTATGTCTTTTGTAAAGTGGGGTGCCCAGAACTGGACCCAGTATTCCAGATGAGGTCTGACTAAGGAAGAGTAGAGGGGATAATGACCTCACGTGATCTAGACTCTATGCTTCTCTTAATACATCCCAGAATAGTGTTTGCCTTTTTAGCTGCTGCATCACATTGTTGACTCATGTTCAGTCTATGGTCTATTAGTATTCCCAAGTCTTTTTTACATGTGCTGCTGCTTAGCCCAATTCCTCCCATTCTGTATGTGCTTTTTTTTTAATTTTTCTTGCCCAGATGTAGGACTTTGCATTTCTCCTTGTTAAATACCATTCTGTTAGTCGCCGCCTACTGTTTAAGCTTTTCTAGATCTTTTTGAATACTCTCTCTCTTCTCCAGTTTAAGCTATCCCTCATTACTTTGTGTTGTCAGCAAATTTGATCAATTTTCATTCAATACCCTCAAGTATGCTATGAGATACTTTGCCAAATGCTTAACTAAAGTCCAGATATACTATATCCACCGCATTTCCCTGATCAACCCAGTCAGTGATTCTGTCATAGAAGGAAATTGGATTCATCTGGCATGACTTGTTTGTTACAAATCCATGCTGACTCTGGTTAAATTCTCCATTCTCATCCAAGTACTTGCATACATGCTGTTTAATAATTTATTCAAAGATCTTTAATGTATAGAAGTCGGGCTCACAGGCCTGTAGTTTCCTGGATCTACCTTCTTTCCTTTTTTGAAGATGGGGACAACATTTGCCCTTTTCCAATCTTCTGGGCACAGATTCTGGCGAGTGGCTCTGCAATTACCTCTGCTGCTTCCTTTAGTATCCTAGGATGTAATTCATCTGGATCTTGAGACTTGGGTTCATGTAAGTTAGCTAAGTGTTCCCTCATCATCTCTCTGCTTACAGATAGCCTGCATTCTTTTATTCCCCCAGTAGCACAGGGAGATCAGCTGATGTTCCATCTATTTTCTGAGAGAAAACAGATACAAAATAGGAATCTAAATGTTCGGCCTTCTCAACATCATTCTTAACCAATTCACCATTTTCATCCTGTAAATATCCAATAGCATCTCTGACTTTTCTTTTGCTTTTGACCCCAAATCCTTTTTTATAGCTTTTGGCCTCTCTTACAAGCCTCGGTTCATTATCAGCTTTATCTTTTCTGACCCTTGCCCTACAGTTTCTGCAGACCGCATTATATTCTTCTTTAGATATTCCTCCTCTTTCCATTTGATAAACATATTTTTCCTCCTCTATAACATGTGTACAAGTTCTGTGTTCATCCATCGGGTCTCTTTAAATGCTCCCATTCTTCGCTCTTTTAGGGATTGGTAACGATTGTGCTTTGAGAATCTCATGTCACAATATTTCCCAACCTTCTTAGACATTTCTGTTCTTAAGAACATCCAGCCATTGGATTCTCCCTACCCTCTTTCTGAGTTCCTTAAAATCTGCCATTCTGAAATCCAACCTTGAGGTCTGAGTCTTCTCAGGTCTTCCTCCCCTTGTTACCCAACATCCAAGGATATCATGATCACTGCCTCCTAAGGTCTCAGACACCCTTACTTCCTCAACCATTCCCTCCCGGTTGGTAAGAATTAGGTCCAAGATAGCAGATCCCCTTGTTTTCTCTTCTACCTTCTGACATCATATTTCTCTTCCTGTGCTAGGAGCTCCAATTCTCCTTGTTTGTTTCTCATACTCTGGGCATTTGTGTGGAAACATGTTAGTTTGTGATCGGGGTCTCTTGTTCCTCTACTTTTCATCTTTGTTCTTTCTTTCCACTTCTAATAGTAAGGTTCTCAAATGTATTATTTAGATGTATATTTTTACCTTTCACTTCCCTTCCCATATTGTTCTAGAGTAAAGCTCTCCTAATGAGTGAAGCAAGGTGCCACCAAATAAATGCTTACCTGTCTGTAAGGTGCAACCCCATCTCTAGCAAGCAGTCCATCATGTAGGTAATTCACTCTATGGTCTAGGAATCCAAATCTTTGCTGACGGCACCATCGACGTAGCCAGTTCTTCACCTCTAGAATCCTGTTCCATCTCCTTATTCCATGGCCATCCACTAGGAGGATGGATGAGAAGACCACCTGTGCTCCTAATTACTTCACCTTCTTTGTGAGGTCTTCAAAGTCTCTGCAGATAGTTGCAAGGTCTTTTTTTGCAGTGTCATTTGTCCTGACAAGTATTAGTAGGAATGGGTGGTGTTCTGTAGAACCAAAGAGTCTTGACAGCCTATCAGACACATCTGTGATTTGTGTCCCTGGAAGACAGAACACTTCTCGTGAGGTGAAGTTCTGGTAGTTCTGTAAACATATAGCATACACTGCAGCTCACCATATGGCTTCTCTCCATGTTGTAGTCAGTTGATGTCACTTCAAAATTTCTAAAAAGTCAAGAATTTTTGTAATGATACATAACCTCTAGGATGTTACTGACTCTAAAACAGCCAAGTTCCAATATCTGGTCTGGCAATGTCCTCCAAGAAGCTAGACCCAGCTAAACCCAGCAATTGTCCCACTCACAGCAACTCTTCCCAGAATGCATCGGAAATATGCAAATTCTCTTCCTGGAGTTCGAATCTCTGTTCTGGTTTAATATATATATATACCCAGGTTACTCCAGCACGGTCCATATCGTATACTTCTGATGAGATGTATTTCTATTCAATCACACTTGTTTCATTGTAGAGAAATCTGTAGAAAAAGAATTCAAAGGAAGGAATGTAATATAACGGCTCAGTTTTTGCCCCTGGCGGCTGAGTTCCTGATTTCGGATGCAGGAATACTCTAATAAAGCGCTTGCGGTGGAATGACGTCTTCTGTTATACCATTTCTTAGTCTTTATGTTTCCCATATTTGTATGTGGACGCTTGTTGTTACCGAGGAGCGTGAGTCACATTATTGAATTAAGTCTCCCTCATCCGTCTACATTCGCGTCTCATTTAATTGTTTTATTGGCCTCAAAAATGACTCTTCGCAGTGTTTAACGTCTTCTGCAGGTAATAACCGTCGCGCGGATCCATTCTGTTGTTTAATAAAACAATAGAGGCCTGAATATCTCGCCCTTAAGAGCTCAAAGCTTAAATTTACTGTAGAAGACAATGAGAGGCTCAGAGACTCGGACGTCTATTACTGCACTAATCCTCATACATTAAAGGAAAACTCCACTTCTCAACACCGTTTATAACATTTCTCAGTCATTTTTACAGAAACGTGATGTGACTCTGCTAGGCAGCTTTTCTGCATCAAAATTATGTTATCTACTCTAATCACAACAAGAGGTGCATTTAGAATTCTGCTGGTTTTAGACTCCTGCCACTTACTCTACAGAGAGGCTGTAGCATGACCTGAAGAGGACTGTGCACCTGAGTCAGCATCCATAGCCAAGACTGGAACAAGGGGGCGCTCTAATAACTATGTATAATATATCAGGGGTCAGCACAGAGATCTCTCCCATCATCTATTATACCCAGGACTGTAACAAGGGGGCGCTCTAATAACTATGTATAATATATCAGTGGTCAGTACAGAGATCTCTCCCATCATCTATTATACCCAGGACTGTAACAAGGGGGCGCTCTAATAACTATGTATAATATATCAGGGGTCAGCACAGAGATCTCTCCAACCATCTATTATACCCAGGACTGTAACAAGGGGGCGCTCTAATAACTATGTATAGATATATCAGAGTACAGTACAGAGATCTCTCCAACCATCTATTATACCCAGGACTGTAACAAGGGGGCGCTTCAATAACTATGTATAATATATCAGGGGTCAGTACAGAGATCTCTACCATCATCTATTATACCCACGACTGTAACAAGGGGGTGCTCTAATAACTATATATAATATATCAGGGGTCAGTACAGAGATCTCTCCCATCATCTATTATACCCAGGACTGTAACAAGGGGGCACTCTAATAACTATGTATAGATATATCAGGGGTCAGTACAGAGATCTCTCCCATCATCTATTATACACAGGACTGTAACAAGGGGGCGCTCTAATAACTATGTATAATATATCAAGGGTCAGTACAGAGATCTCTCCAACCATCTATTATACCCAGGACTGTAACAAGGGGGCGCTCCAATAACTATGTATAATATATCCAGGGTCAGTACAGAGATCTCACCCACCATCTATTATACCCTGGACTGTAACAGGGGGTGCTCTAATAACTATGTATAGATATATCAGGGGTCAGTACAGAGATCTCTCCCATTATCTATTATACCCAGGAGTGTAACAAGGGGACACTCTAATAACTATGTATAGATATATCAGGGTCAGTACAGAGATCTCTCCCATCATCTATTATACCCAGGACTGTAACAAGGGGGCGCTCTAATAACTATGTATAGATATATCAGGGGACAGTACAGAGATCTCTACCATCATCTATGATACCCAGGACTGTAACAAGGGGCGCTCTGATAACTATGTATAAATATATCTGGGGTCAGTACAGAGATCTCTCCCATCATCTATTATACCCAGGACTGTAAAAGGGGGGCGCTCTAATAACTATGTATAGATATATCAGGATCAGTACACAGGTCTCTCCCATCATCTATTATACCCAGGACTGTAACAAGGGGGCGCTGTAATAACTATGTATAATATATCAGGGGTCACTACAGAGATCTCTCCAATCATCTATTATATCCAGAACTGTAACAAGGGGGCGCTCTAATAACTATGTATAGATATATCAGGGGTCAGTACAGAGATCTCTCCCATCACCTATTATACCCAGGACTGTAACAAGGGGGCGCTCTAATAACTATGTATAGATATATCAGGGGTCAGTACAGAGATCTCTCTCATCTTCTATTATACTCAGGACTGTAACAAGGGGGCGCTCTAATAACTATGTATAATATATTAGGGGTCAGTACAGAGATCTCTCCCATCATCTATTATACCCAGGACTGTAACAAGGGGGCGACCTAATAACTATGTATAATATATCAGGGGTCAGTACAGAGATCTCTCCCATCATCTATTATACCCAGGACTGTAACAAGGGGGCGCTCCAATAACTATGTATAATATATCCGCGGTCTGTACAGAGATCTCTCCAATCATCTATTATATCCAGAACTGTAACAAGGGGGCGATCTAATAACTATGTATAGATATATCAGAGGTCAGTACAGAGATCTGTCCATCATCTATTATACCCAGGACTGTAACAAGGGGGCGCTCCAATAACTATGTATAATATATCAGGGGTCAGTACAGAGATCTCTCTCATCTTCTATTATACCCAGGACTGTAACAAGGGGGCACTCTAATAACTATGTATAGATATATCAGCGGTCAGTACAGAGATCTCTGCCATCATCTATTATACCCAGAACTGTAGCAAGGGGGCCGTCTAATAACTATGTATAGATATATCAGGGGTCCGTACAGAGATCTCTCCCATCATCTATTATACACAGGACTGTAACAAGGGGGCGCTCTAACAACTATGTATAATATATCAGGGGTCAGTACAGAGATCTCTCCCATCATCTATTATACCCAGGACTGTAACAAGGGGGCGCTCCAATAACTATGTATAATATATCCGCGGTCTGTACAGAGATCTCTCCAATCATCTATTATATCCAGAACTGTAACAAGGGGGCGATCTAATAACTATGTATAGATATATCAGGGGTCAGTACAGAGATCTCTCACCATCTATTATACCCAGGACTGTAACAAGGGGGCGACCTAATAACTATGTATAATATATCAGGGGTCAGTACAGAGATCTCTCCCATCATCTATTATACCCAGGACTGTAACAAGGGGGCGCTCCAATAACTATGTATAATATATCCGCGGTCTGTACAGAGATCTCTCCAATCATCTATTATATCCAGAACTGTAACAAGGGGGCGATCTAATAACTATGTATAGATATATCAGGGGTCAGTACAGAGATCTCTCTCATCTTCTATTATACTCAGGACTGTAACAAGGGGGCGCTCTAATAACTATGTATGGATATATCAGGGGTCAGTACAGAGATCTCTCACATCATCTATTATACACAGGACTGTAACAAGGGGGCGCTCTAATAACTATGTATAGATATATCAGGGGTCAGTACAGAGATCTCTCCCATCATTTATTATACCCAGGACTGTACCAAGGGGGCACTCTTTACGTCTAGAGGATAGAAGGTTTTTTACACAACATTGAAAGGGTTATTTACTGTAAGAGCAGTGAGACTTTGGAGCTCTCTCTGAGGATGCAGTGATGGTTGCACGGCCTTTCTTGAGTGTTACAATATAACATGTCACATCACTGATTACTCAGAAGGGTCGGTGATCCGGGGATTGTGCCGATTGCCAGATTGGAGTCCGGAAGGAATTTTTTTACTTGAAATGAGTAAAATTGGCTTCTACCTCTTTGGTTTTTTTTGCCTTCCTCTGGGTCAACATTGGGAGGGGGGGTGTAATAGGCTGAGCTGGATGGATGGGGTGTTTGTTCGGCCTTACATACTATGTTACCATGAGTTACGTGCTTGTCTGGTTGCTGCCCAGCCGGCTCTCAGGGGGCAATTACTTTTTACCAGTCATTTATATGGCCAGTCTCATATATATAACACCAAATCTGTTTGTTTCGGATACAAATCCACAGTTCTGCTCCGAATTGAGTGAAATTTTGCATGAGCGTTCATCACCAGGCGACGAATACTGGCGGAATTAAACTCGAAAACTCATCGACTTGCCCTTTAATTTTTGTTGCTAATAGCAACCAATCACAGCTGAGCCTTTATTTCTTATACTACTATGGTAAAATGAAAGCTGCGCTGTGATTGGTTGTACTGACCCCTTACAGAGTTTCTTTTGAACAGCTTTCTCAAGAGTGCGGGGTCCATTCTTGTGGTGCATTGTGTATAATCCAGGACTGCTATCCATAAGATCGCCGTGCAGTGCACCGGTATATCTCCTAGTGCGTGTATATATATATATATATATATAATCAGCTAGTAGAACATAAATACTGTCCGGACAGCGACCCGCAGCGGTCTCAGGTCACCTCATGTAGCAGCGCCGCATGCATCCTGTTGGCGCAGCCTCTTGTATCTCCTAATGGCATGTGATCTGGTCTTCTGCAATGTGTGAGGCGGTCATCAACAGCACATCCCAAGGGGTGAGTTCTGAAGACGTCGTAAACGACTGAGATCAATTTAAATGCCCCCCATGGAGGGGAAGGGGGCGATAATGGATGCTACAAGAATGACTAAAGGTAACTGCTGTTCAGGAAGCCGCAGGAAGGGCGAGAAATCGAGGAAACGAGTTCCCTGAGACATTTATGGCGGCCGCAGCGCTGAGCGGCTGCAAAGCTTCGCAATCAATAACTTTACACATCATTGATCCAGCCAAATGCACAATAAAACTCCGCCAAGATTGCCTCCCCCACTTCAGTCTCCTCTCCCAACTACTTGCTAGTTGGAGGAGAGAAGAGTGACAACCGCCCGCCACCCCATAAAGCATGGTGTGAGGCGCGGCTGCAGACATTACGCTGCGGTGGATAACTTTGTTATTTACACTCGCTCTTGTTATATTAATGCCGTCCTTACAGAAGCATCAGACGCACATAACACGGGCGCCGCTGACCATAAACGTGCTAGAAGTGGATCCGCAGCGCTCAGCATTCCGTATGTGCAGTCCTGGAATGCCTTCTATGTAATTGTGGGATGACTGATGTGCAGTGTGGCCAAGTCGTGGCTCCTTCTGTTCTCTCGCACTGCCGTATGGGCCAACGGCCACAATGACAGGGAAGGTCTGTGCATTTTACCGTCTACAAGCTTGGTGATACTTTGTCTTCCAGGTTACAACACTAGTTATTCTTCAGGTAGACAGTAAATCTGTAGACCTTGTAATTCTTCTACACATCAGTGGACTAAGACGTCATGGCACTTGCTGTAGAGCGCCGGCCCACTGCTGAACACAACAAATCCATGTGGCTTTGTCTGGTACTGCTCCTCAGGGGTGGGAGAAGCCCCCCAGGTCTTAACCCTTGTTGGAGAGCTATGACCACATTACCAAACCCAACAAAGCACATTCCTCAGCCGTGTGGATGTGTCGGGCACTGCTCCTCAGGGGTGGGACAAGTTCTCTTCGTGAACAAGGCAGGAGTTTATTATTCACTAAAAGAAAGCACTCATGGACCCCGGGACCTGCTGTAATATTAGGATGCTAGTCTGTGTCCAATGCTTTTACAAGGCTATTTACAAGTAAAGGATAAATTACATACTCACGTGTCACCTATTCGGCATACCCCTCTCCTTCTAAGCCTTTCTGACCTTCAGCCACATTAACTGAAATTAGACAAAGCTGTTTCTTAAGTGTGAGATCTCTCCCATCATCTGTTATACCCAGGACTGTAACAAGGGGGCGCTCTAATAACTATGTATAGATATATCAGGGGTCAGTACAGAGATCTCTCCTGTCATCTATTTATACCAAGGACTGTAAAAAGGGGGCACTCTAAGAACTATGTATAGATATATCAGAGGTCAGTACAGAGATCTCTCCCATCATCTTTTATACCCAGGACTGTAACAAGGGGGCGCTCTAATAACTATGTGCAGATATGTCAGGGGTCAGTACAGAGATGTCTCCCATCATCTATTATACCAAGGAGTGTAACAAGGTGGCGCTCTAATAACTATGTATAGGAATATCAGGGGTCAGTACAGAGATCTCTCCCATCATCTATTATACCCAGGACTGTAACAAGGGGGGCGCTCTAATAACTATGTATAGATATATCAGGGGTCAGTGTAGAGATCTCTTCCATCATCTATTATACCCAGGACTGTAACAAGGGGGTGTTCTAATAACTATATATAGATATATCAGGGGTCAGTACAGAGATCTCTCCCATCATCTATTATACCCAGGACTGTAACAAGGGGGCGCTCTAATAACTATGTATAGATATATCAGGGGTCAGTACAGAGATCTCTCCATCATCTATTATACCCAGGAGTGTAACAAGGGGGCGCTCTAATAACTATGTATAGATATATTAGGGGTCAGTACAGAGATCTCTCCCATCATCTTTTATACCCAGGACTGTAACAAGGGGGCACACTAATAACTATGTATAGATATATGAGGGGTCAGTACAGAGATCTCTCCTATCATCTATTATACCCAGGACTGTAACAAGGGGGCGCTCTAATAACTATGTATAGATATATCAGGGGTCAGTACAGAGATCTCTCCCATCATCTATTATACCCAGGACTGTAACAAGGGGGCGCTCTAATAACTATGTATAGATGTATCAGTGGTCAGTACAGAGATCTCTCCCATCATCTGTCATACCCAGGACTGTAACAAGGCGGTGCTCTAATACCTATGTATAGATATATCAGGGGTCAGTACAGAGATCTCTCCCATCATCTATTACACCCAGGACTGTAACAAGGGGGCGATCTAATAACTATGTATAGATATATCAGGGGTCAGTACAGAGATCTCTCCCATCGTCTATTATACCCAGGACTGTAACAAGGGGGCGCTCTAATACCTATGTATAGATATATCAGGGGTCAGTACAGAGATCTCTCCCATCATCTATTACACCCAGGACTGTAACAAGAGGGTGCTCTAATAACTATGTATAATATATCAGGGGTCCGTACAGAGATCTCTCCCATCATCTATTATACCCAGGACTGTAACAAGGGGGCGCTCTAATAACTATGTGCAGATATGTCAGGGGTCAGTACAGAGATGTCTCCCATCATCTATTATACCCAGGACTGTAACAAGGGGGCGCTCTAATAACTATGTATAGATATATCAGGGGTCAGTGTAGAGATCTCTTCCCACATCTATTATACCCAGGACTGTAACAAGGGGGCACACTAATAACTATATATAGATATATCAGGGGTCAGTACAGAGATCTCTCCCATCATCTATTATACCGAGGACTGTAACAAGGGGGCGCTCTAATAACTATGTATAGATATATCAGGGGTCAGTACAGAGATCTCTCCCATCATCTTTTATACCCAGGACTGTAACAAGGGGGCACACTAATAACTATGTATAAATATATCAGGGGTCAGTACAGAGATCTCTCCCATCATCTATTATACCCAGGACTGTAACAAGGGGGTGTTCTAATAACTATGTATAGATATATCAGGGGTCAGTACAGAGATCTCTCCCATCATCTATTATATCCAGGACGGTAACAAGGGGGTGCTCTAATAACTATGTATAATATATCAGGGGTCAGTACAGAGATCTCTCCCATCATCTATTATACCCAGGACTGTAACAAGGGGGCGCTCTAATAACTATGTGCAGATATGTCAGGGGTCAGTACAGAGATGTCTCCCATCATCTATTATATCAAGGAGTGTAACAAGGTGGCGTTCTAATAACTATGTATAGATATATCAGGGGTCAGTACAGAGATCTCTCCCATCATCTATTATACCGAGGACTGTAACAAGGGGGCGCTCTAATAACTATGTATAGATATATCAGGGGTCAGTACAGAGATCTCTCCCATCATCTTTTATACCCAGGACTGTAACAAGGGGGCACACTAATAACTATGTATAAATATATCAGGGGTCAGTACAGAGATCTCTCCCATCATCTATTATACCCAGGACTGTAACAAGGTGGCGTTCTAATAACTATGTATAGGAATATCAGGGGTCAGTACAGAGATCTCTCCCATCATCTATTATACCAAGGAGTGTAACAAGGTGGCGCTCTAATAACTATGTATAGATATATCAGGGGTCAGTACAGAGATCTCTCCCATCATCTATTATACCCAGGACTGTAACAAGGAGGCACTCTCTTCATCTAGAGGATAGAAGGTTTCTACAACATAGAAGGGGTTCTTTACTGTAAGAGCAGTGAGACTATGGAACTATTTCCTGAGTACGTAGGGATGTTGATACAATATAAGAGTATAAGAAGTTCTGGACCTCTTTCTTGAGTGTTACAATATTACATGTTATATCACCGATAACTCAGAAGGGTTGGTGATCCGGGGATTGTTCTGATTATCGTTAGGGTTTTTTGCCTTCCTCTGACTCAACATTGGGGGGGGGGGGGGGGGGGGGGGTAGTAGGCTAAACTGGATGGATGGGGGTGTTTGTTCGGCCCTACATACTATGTTACTAAGCTGTTTCAGGGTGTTTGCCCCTCATCAGTGTCCAGTAGGTTTCTGGCTTGGCTAGAGAGAGGCCTGTGACGTGGGTCAGGAAGGGTAACATCTCTCCCTGAGTAGCACCTAGGAAGTGACTGAGGAGGCTTATAAGGCCATGCATGCTCCTCTGGGAAATATATAATGACTAAATACTGTATGTCGTTTGTGCCAGGAAGCTGAGATTTGAGGAACTATTTGTTTCATCTTTCTCATTCTCGGCACTTCCTAGAGAGGAGCATCATTCACGCTTGTGGTTGTGACATGGCCGTAAATATGTCATATCTGCATGGGTGCAGAAGCTCGGGTACGTGGAGCTGTCTGTGTAGCTGGCAGCGCACTAACACTGCGGTTACCTGCGATTTAATTTTATTACAAGAGGGTCAAGAAGTCGAATAGAGTTTTTCTTTTTTCCAAGCTGAAGGCGTTTTGAGGTAAATTGTGGAATCTGTGAGGTTTGGGATATTGTCCATGATCCCGGACGGAGGTCCTTCAGTCACATGACCACCAGGTCGAGGGGTTAATGCATCCGAGGGGGGCGCCCAGGCAGTCGCTCCGTACGTTTTGGCTGATGTGGCGCTCTGCTCGCCTCCCTTCTCCGTATACAATAGAGGGATGATTAATTAATCATTGCTTCTCCTTAAATAATTGATACAGGATGACCGCCAAAAAACTTAATGCGAAAAGAAAAAATTCTGTAACCTACTTTCATGTATTTAAACCGGTGCGTTGGGTTTATGGCTTCGGCAGAGGCATTCTTAGAGATATCTCAAGGGATTTCATCAAAATGGCTTCAGACAATGCAGTTTATGCATTTTAAGGATTGACCACTTGGATTATCTCCTTTTGTTTAAAGGATCCCCAGATTACACAGCTGATCACAAGGCGTCCTGCTGGAGGGATCCCCAGCTGATCACAAGGCGTCCTGCTGGAGGGATCCCCAGCTGATCACTAGGCGTCCTGCTGGAGGGATCCCCAGCTGATCACAAGGCATCCTGCTGGAGGGATCCCCAGCTGATCACAAGGCGTCCTGCTGGAGGGATCCCCAGCTGATCACAAGGCGTCCTGCTGGAGGGATCCCCAGCTGATCACAAGGCGTCCTGCTGGAGGGATCCCCAGCTGATCACAAGGCGTCCTGCTGGAGGGATCCCCAGCTGATCACAAGGCGTCCTGCTGGAGGGATCCCCAGCTGATCACAAGGCGTCCTGCTGGAGGGATCCCCAGCTGATCACAAGGCGTCCTGCTGGAGGGATCCCCAGCTGATCACTAGGCGTTCTGCTGGAGGGATCCCCAGCTGATCACAAGGCGTCCTGCTGGAGGGATCCCCAGCTGATCACAAGGCGTCCTGCTGGAGGGTTACCCAGTAATCATCTGTACAAACTTGGAAAAAAGCGCAGCACCCCCAGAGGAGGAGTGCAGTATTACACACTGACCACTGAAATGACTGCACATACTGAGTGAGGGATGCTCTTTATTGCTGTTCTCCACCTTGGCTCATATATGGGCTGTTGATCGGGATCTCCCTCTGTGATTGGAGAATTTGGCATAGAAGAGACTAACGCACACGGATGTATTTGTGTCAGTCCCATAGTAGTGAATGTGCCGCTCACACCCAAATGGTAAGCCAGCCACATGGTTCATGTAAAACAAATGGCGGCATGCACTATCCTGGTCCAGTTTACAGATGACACTCGGCGTTTGTGTCAATGGGGATGCAAAACATGGACCGCACAAGGACGCCGTCTGGGTGGCATCCATATTGGACAGATCCGCTGCCAAGAGACGTAGAAAAAAGAATTTGGGCCGGTTTCATTTTTTTCTTTTTTGGATAGAATGAAATAGAAAAGTAATAAATAACAGCCATGAGGGCCGATACGGGGCCGCCCGGGGATGGAGAAGTCTGTGTGTTGGGGGGTACTTCAGCGTGGATGACCCTATAAACATTTGTGTGAAGTCAGCCTGAAACCACAAGGTGTAGAAGGGCTGCTGAGTAGTAAACTAACAGCATGGCTGCTTTTATCTGGAAACAGCGCCACAACTGTCCATAGGCTGTGCCTGGTATTGCAGCTGAACTCCAAGGAAGAGCATAGAGCTGTGCTGTAGAGTGAGAGAGATGGGACTAAGAGGCCATAAAGCCAGAGGACCCTCCAATGGGACTATTACCTATCTGTGATACTTCATGCGCATACAAAGATAACAGCAGAATCTTTCCACTAGTGAGTCCAAGGTATTTGAGTCCAACCCTATTAGATGGGTTCTCTCACTGTAATTGGTTGCCAATAAGGGAGGGAACAGACCTCGTGGATGACTGAACAACTGATAAGCAGCCCCATGAACGCTACTATGGCTGATAATGGTGGATGTCAGATGCTACTTCCTGTCCCAGAAACTTAAAGGGGTTGTGTCAAGATAAAAAGCTATCCTCTACCCATAAAATAGGGGATAGCTATCTGATCAGTGGGGGTCTGACTGCTGGGACCCTCACCAAGAACAGGGGTCCCAATGGTTTTTCACATGAAGGGGTATAGCTAAAGATGCATGGGCCCTGGTCCAAAGAGTCAGGCCCCCAGTACAGGCGACGTGTCCTCACCGCTGCAGCTCAGTCCCAACTCTCCACTTCATCTTTGGGTTCCTTAAGTGGTCCATCAGCGGAGCAGCCAAGGGTGCTATTGGTGTCTCAGTATAAGCCTCAAGACACATGTTTTGGCCCACAGCACAAAAAAGATTTTACTACATATCTATATACATACATGTCAGGGATAGCATACCTGTAAGGCTACATTTACAGCATGGCAGGCTTAGATACAGCTGCTCAGCTCCAGTATACCAGCTCTACACATTGAGAGCAATTACCGTGCAGTTACCTTCAGTGATAGTGATTCTAGTTCAGTTACCTCCAGTGATCACAGGTGACGTGAATAGTCGTGTGCTGAGTCGGTGCGGCCCATGAGGAAGGAAGGAGTTGGACAGTTCAGCAGCCAGCAAAATGCCTCTCACTGTGGTGAGTGTGACCCTTGGGCCTGGTTCCGATTGTAACTGCTGTGATCCCTATAGCTACGCCACTGCCCACATGAATGGCGTGCTATGTGGGCAGGCAAATCGCTGCTCCATTCACTTTAATAGTTCTGGAGATTTAACTCAGGCACTCCCCCTGAAATATAATGGCAGCGAGCGTGCTGAACCGCTGCCCACCCATACCAGGACCTCCACGACCTCTGTCCTGTGGCAGTCGCAGCGGTCAGACCCTCTATGATCAGAGCGTTATCCCAGCGTTATAGGGGATAGCTTTGTATCTTGTCGCAGCCCCTTTAAAGGTCCTATAATTAAGCTTACGAGAGTAGAAGGATCCGGGCGCTCAGGCAGGTTGTAGTCTGTGGCTGGGAGTGAAAGCCTCGCTCTTCCCTCCCGCGTCCTCCATATTCCTAATTAATTGGAGAAGTGTTCCCGTCATGTATCTGTCAGTCACCGCTTCTGTGCCGCACTTTGTAATTTGCTGCTGGAATAAGAAAAAAAGCATCTTATTGACAGCATCTTCAAAGGTTAATGAGAAAATTGCCGATCTTTTTGATCCGGTGGAATCCGTGTAAACAGCTTGTTCTGCAGCTGTTATTGAACTCCATTTCCTTATGATTCCTGGCGGCTCGGTGGGGGTTATCTTATAGAAAGTGAACAAGGAAAACAAGCTTGGCCTCTTTAGGGATATCAGAGAGAAGCGAAATAAAGTGAGACGTCCTCTGATATTGGCTTCCCATGGCTGCCATGCGTAAGGTCACAACGATTCATCACCGGCCGCCTTTCCTTCTCCTGCCAGACACTGGGATGTAGATGGATTCTCCCTGCCTGGCCGGTATGGGCCCCTCTATGGATGCAACGCCGTACAGATGCAAAACTCTAAATATGGTGCAGATTGGAGATGATGGATAATGTAGGGTGAACCTCGGCTTTATTGACCAACATGCAGAGCCGGCATGCCAAATGTGTTTGGGGGTCACAACCCTTCATCAGTCCGGCTGGTCAAACATACAAACTAAGTGAGAAGTACAAGAACTCACATCCAGAATGAGAAGAGGGTAAAGTGGTTAGGAAACGTAAAAACAAATACAAAACGTGTCTTTATATATTTATAGTTTAAATATAATTATAAATATAAACACATTAATAGCAGCAAAACATGGAAAGTGGATCACAAAATACAATAAGGCAAACCAAGCCTGGGGCGGCACATGAGCGCACCCCACATCAGAGGGAGGCTTCTTGTATCATACAATGGGTCCGTGATCCATATAATACAGAGGCGCGACCTCACATATAAGCCTATGGGACTTAATACAGATGGAACACTTCTAATGTGTGAGTATCGGGCCCCTGGGCCCCTGGTGCCGCTCTCTTTACAAAAGACCGCAGTTTATAAGTTAGGCTATACGAAACAAGATAAATGCCGGCATCAATAGCAGTAATTACAAACTATAAGAAAGACACTCTTTCCATTAATATCTATATGTATCGCTGTAACATTATGGACCGCTCCGGGGGCCTTATTTTAAATACTTTCTACAGTTCATTTCTATCACTTATCGACCCTCCAGGATCTCAGATTCGTTGTGTTGTATCACCATCTATCGGGTTTTCCAGCCTTCCTTCCTTCTTCCATCTTTGCATTCTCACACCTTACAGATGGCCTGTTACCTCCAATCTAGAAGCCCAATTGCATCGGCTAATCAACCACCCAATGTGCAGAATAACGAGTCACCTATAGGATGCCATATGTGTTTAAGGGGTTGGCCAGCTTTACACTATTGATGGTCTATCCTCAGAAGGTCATCAAGATGGGATTGGTGGAGGTCTGCTGCCTGAGACCGCACTAATCAGCAGTTTGCCAGGCCAGTGGCTTCTACAGGGAGCAGGCAGCTCCGTTCCCATTGAAGTGAGATGGAGAATAGCCGGTAAGATGCTCTAATAATATCAGACTCCGGACCGGACCCCAAACTTAATCCAGACCCCAGATCAGACACAGAAAAACTATTCAGACATCAGTTCAGACTATTAACCTACCCTCCTTGCTCCTAACTCTTGTTCAGCCCTGGTGCCGCTCGCCGGGTCTTTGTACCATCCAGTCTCAGGGTGTTGTGTGTGCCACTGGGTGCAGAGGGGGGTAAGTATGTGCAAGGGTGGACATACTACCTGTGCAGCTAGTTCAGCAGCATAGGGGCCCAGGAGGAGATGGGGGAGGGGAGAAATGGCCTCGCCCATATTTCCAACCAATGACTCTTTAGGTCACTGCAAGTCATGTCTGCAGAGCTATCTGCTGCGCTCCTACCGTCCATGCAGATGCGTCCTGCTCTGTGCAGTCAATGTGCATGGTCGACCTCCTGCCCCTCCTTGTCTTTGGCTCCGGGTACTGCATGTGCAGAAGACGGGATGAGTTATGCTGTGCACACTGACCACACGGGGCGCTGAGAGTCGGGGGGACTGTGTGAGCAAAGAGATAGTTGTTCTTCTGCCGGAGGTTTGTGAACAGAGGCTGTAAGGGGTCAGAAGGGGGCACTATGTCTAGATTATTAGTGGGGTGCCCACAGATGGGGCCCCATTACTAGTGGGGTGCATCATTACCAGTGTAGGCCTCGGACAGGGGCACTTTATCAGTAAGGGTGCCTCCTTTTTGGCCACAGAGGGGGGGGGGGGGGGGCGGTCACTTTTTTTTGTAGGGATACCAAGTGGAGCGGGCACTATTGCTTTATGGGACAACAGAGGAAACAGGATTTGTGGAGCCACAGGAGGAACACTATTATTACATAGGCTTACAGAGTTGGCACTAGTACATTGTTGGGCCACAGATAAGGATACTTTTACTTGCACGGCCGCTGAGGATACAGTATTATGACACATCTATCACTGTTATTAGCCATACACACTAGATGGTTCATTGTGTAGCTGTAGTTCCCCTTTAACTCCCATTGCAGACTGAAGTGGCCGGCGTGGGTCTGCACCCGGCGTGGGTCTGCGCCCGGCACTAATCTCTGATAGTCATCATCACATTGATTTCTCCGCAGCCATTTGAATATAGAAGGATATTTACTATGTAAACTCCAGGTCTGTGCCGGCTGTAAATGGCACAACAAAGGATGCATTAGCATTGCAAAGTGTCCTCGGCGATATTGAGCCGCGTCCCGTCCAATCATCTTCCCGCTGCCGCTCATGGGATGAGACAGTCTGATCAACTGAAGGTGACAACGTGTCCCGCTCTCATCAAATGGGAAGTAATCATCCGCTGACTCCCCTTATTTGATTTTCTCAGTACACGATGCAATAACATGAGATCTCTGTCTGGAGAAGCTCTAATCGTAGGACAGGACCGCAAAAAGCGGGACGTATGAATCCTGCGATCGGCTCCTCAATCCGCCGCAGTCACTACTTTCACTGAAATGAGCGGGGCGCACCTTCATAGAGTCTGGGGGTCTCTCGTTTTGTAGGCTGTTTTAGGTCGGGTTGCCTGGCAACCGCTCGTCTCCTTGCGTCGGTGACCACTGAGTCGTTACATTGTAGTTACTTGTATCGAAGCGTCACAGGAAGCTCTATCTGCTGTATAACAGACTGCCTCTCGGTGCTGCACAGACTTCATGGACCTCAGCATTAACCTCACAGTTTTACTCATTTTTGCAGCATTGTCTCATAAAATGGCTCTTAAAAGGATGTACTTTTGAAAATCAAAAAAATATGGACATTTCTGGGAGAAATTGGGGTTTGGTTTAAAATTTCCCATGATTGGGGTCTCAAATGTTGGGAGGTTTGAGCCTTGAAGGTGGGAACAAACATGGAAGCCAAGATGGAGAGATTCGGACGGGTCACATGACCTGAGATAAGACAATCTGATCCATGCACTTTTCCTCACTTTTCTGCCATATATCTTTACGAAGTCCCAAGGCTCTCCTGATCCTCATCATCGTTTTTGAGGCGTGACTGTCCTCTCTGGACTGACCCTCATCACTCTTATCCATTCTGGAGCATAAACCCTGATAGACGCTGACACGAGGAACTTAGTATCATCCATGGGACTCATGTTCAGTTTGGCATCCGCACGGCATTCATCTAACATGAGGCTTAGGTCTGAGCCGTGTCATTCAGGCTTGCTTGGCTATTATTTAAGTGTCACCACGGCACTCTTATTTAGTTTTTCCTTTGGTTGTTGGTATCAGCCATTGCAACCCATCTCTCTTGGCACTAAGGAGTTGGTGGAATCCTCTCTCTTCTTTATTTAGGCGTTAAACATGGCACTTGTCACCAGTTTTGTCTTTGGTGATATCGGCCATGTCATCTGCCTCACATGGCACTCGTCTTCAGTTTTTGCTTTGGTTAAGGGTATCAGCCATGGCTCACATCTCTTAGTACTGTGCCAACCATGGCACTCATGGCCAGATTCTTCTCTGGTGGTATCGGCCATGGAACCTATCTCACTTGGTATTTAGGTAACAAACATAGCACTCGGGTTCAGTTTTTGCTTTGGTTGATAGTATCATCATTTCTCTTTGTATCAACCATGACACTCATATTCCCTTTTTACTTTAATTAATGCTATCATACAATGCACCCATCACATGGTATTTATGTGGCAGACCTGGCACTCATGCTCAGTGTTTGCTTTGCTTCATGGAATCAGTCATGATACCAATCTCAGTTGGTAATTACAAGAGATGTCTACCATGACACTAATGTTCAGTTTCTCCGTAAGTTGATGGTATCGGCCACTGCACCCATCTCTCCTGGTACTTAGGTATCAACCATGGGACTGATGTTCAGGTTTTTCTTTAGTTGATGATACCAGCTAAGGCACACATCTCTTTTAGTACTGTAAGTGTCAACCATGGAACAATTTCTTTCTTTGGTGGTATCAGACATAACACCCAACTCACTTGGTACATAGGTGACCATGGCACTCATGTACAGTTTCTGCTTGGATCGGTGGTATCAGTCATGAAACCAATTGCACTTGGTAGTTAATCAGCCATTGCATTGATCTTCACTTTTTTCTTCCCCTGGTGGTATCAGTCATGACACCAGTCTCATTTGATTCTTACAGTATATGTCAAGCATGGCACTGATGTCCAGTTTTTCCTTTGATCATGGTAGTAGCCATTATACCCGTCTCTCGCAGTACTTAGGTGTCAACCATGGCACTCAATGCCAGTTTTCCTTTTGGTTGATGCTATTGGCCGCAGCACCCATCCGGCTATTGGTCTATGTTTGATTGATAACACTGTAGCTAAGCTTGACTTTCCTTCTCAGTGAACTACTATGACACAACGCGATGGGTTGTGGATGACTTTGTCTTATGTTGATGCCCAGTTTTGGATAAGTAGTGGTCAGTAATATAAAGGGCCTTCACTTGCAATTTTGCTCAGAGTCTGGGAATTTTTTCCCTAAGTGTCCGTCATTTCAAGTGAAACAACAACCTCCAAAAAGTCAATTTGTCACATCAGGAATTCCTTCCACCACTGAGTATGCCACTGCATGACAGACTGAAGACCAAGCCGGGACGGCTGCAGAAAGAAAGCAAATACAACTCTCAAGAGTCTGCTTGCAAACAAACATAAAAGTTGAAACCTTGCCCAAAAGTATTTAATTGCTCACTGAAAAGGTTAAACGCATCTCCTTGACCTTTTCGGTTGCAGCTTCTGTTGGCGGCTTAACTTCTGCTGTGTATGTCAAACATTGCAGCTTTGTTCTTAAATCGGCCTCGGAATAGCCAATATCTTGATAAAACTCAAAGAGCAATCAATGGGCAGTCAGTCAGTTCACCTTCAGCATCACATTAACCAGGAACAAAGGCCATCCATTGACTTTTAGAATAGGATGAAAGATGTTTGGAAACTGTTATCGCAGAGATTTGGGGGTCAAACTAAAAGACGTGCGAAACTCTAAAACTTGCATTCAGGTTGTTTCTGTGTGACCTCTTCTCCGGTATGGACATTTGTATCAGGATTTGCAGGGGGGGGGGGGGCACCTTTGCAGTGATCTTCTCCACAAGACTCAACAATAGGCAAACAAGGGAATGGTAAACCAACTTTGGGTTTTGGGTTCATGCTGACCATTCCTCTTATAACACATGAACAGGGAGGGGGTGCAAACTACTTGCACCAAAGGGGGGCATTTTTTCAAATACTTTATGTATCACCCTGCCCATGAAGACAATTGTACAGGGTCACCTGACAAGGCATCATGTCCTGTGGATGTTATGAGGCCTAGTTCATGTTGGTCCCATTCTCCTTCCCAATGGGTGACATGCATTTATGCCAAGATCTTCTCCATTGGGATACCAGCTTAAAGGTTATACTAACCTATTCTCCTATAATAGATGAAAGCTGGAGGCAGCCCCAAGCTACTGACTACTAAAATGGCACTGCAAGCTGGAGGGAACTTCACCAAAAGGGAGGACTACTTTATTTTGATATGTGTTTTGGCTGCCATCTACTCTATGACCCTGGACCACATGCACCGATACAGCATTATAGATCTGTCCTGTGACGGCTATGGTGCGCGTCTCTCATTGCTTCCATCGCCTTTTCTGTGTAGCATTCAGTGAACTTAACCAGTAGAATAATGTTTGGGTCAATCTTTGCTACAAGTTCAGTTTGGAATGAACCTGAATCGAACTTTTAGCAAAGTTCTCCCCAAAACAGGGTTCTGCTGGTTCAGCTCACCCAACATTAGTCCTGAACACCAGGGTATATCTCTGTTTAAGAGCAGTAAAGCCTCTCTGAGTGTTATAGAGGGCTTTTCCAGCTCGTAGACGGTGTTACACTCCTGTTTTAGGAATGTTGGTGGACTTTCAGTTCGTTTCAAACTAATTCAGCCCGAAACTTTTGCAAAAGTTCTCTAAAGTTTGCTCATCACTATTTCCATGCATTCCTTGTATTGACCCATAACTAGATGTGTATCCTATGGGGTGAGGGTAGGGTTGTGTTGCATTTAGTAGTCTCTAACCCGTGGCTCTCCTGCTACTGGTAAATTACAACTCCTAGGTCAGGTTGTGAGGGCGTGCTAGAAGGTTTAGTTTACCAACATCTTGATAGCCAAAGGTTGGAGACAAGTGTCCTAGGACAACCTTATCCCATACGACATTATAGCCAAGGAGCCTTGTCCGACTAAAGGTACAAGTAAAGTTCCATTCATAAAGATCTTAGTTGAGGTTCGTTGGGACAATTGGACTTTAAGCAGAATTCCATGTGATCCTTAGAGACTTCAGGTAACGTACGGCTTATTAACGTGAGCAATTCACCAGAACACAATCCTGATTTCTCATCTTTGGTGCTGGTGGTGTCTGGGGGTAAATGCAAGGAACATACATGATGTCAGAAGTTTGTGTCCCCCTCAGTCAGATTGGTATAGTTGCATCAATTCTGTGGCCAGCTCATTACTTACTATGGATCCGGACTTCTGGCATGCCTGACCTCAGCGTCTAGGATAGAGACCAATGTTTTATCTATATTATGAAGGTTGATGCCGGGAGACTCACCCTCTTTGTGTGGCAGCTATTGCTTTTTTGTTATATATCATCCTCTGCCAGTGAACTATAAAATATGGGATCCTCCGTTCTCAGGATCGGTGGGGGTCCCAGTGGACAGACCCCCACTGATCTATCAGTGTGTCCCTGTCTAGTGAAAACTGGAAAAAAAATGCCCCATTGCTGGATTACCCCTTTAAAGAGCCAAGAGACATGGCCGGGGATTGTAGCAATGTCAGCGAGAGAACCATCTGTGGACCGCTGTTTCCGTACAGAGCAGGGTGGTGGGCGAGAGCCCTTTGGTGAAGCTCCTGGGGGTATCGCTTCCTTCTGCAGAGAGTACAAGGTGGTAGCGGGAGCCTTCTAGGTCAGGCTGTGCTCCCTAGGAAGAAGGAATGTAAGTTAGTAAAGGGAAGGAAACTCTCCTACTAGTAGCACCTATTGGAAGTAGCTACAGTAGACGTCAACGAGGAAGAAGACGATAATGGCCACCTACAGATGGGCCTCTTCTTCATCTAAGGATACTCTAGTTTGGCTAAAATCCCTAGTCCTGTTTCACCGCTCCTCCAATTCGTGGCAGTAGAGGCAGATGGAGGTAAGCTGATTTGCATACCTCTGTGGTCCAGTTCTCCGGGGGTTAAAGAGATGTTACATTGTATCATGGCTATCATGGCTTTGTCTTGGGAGACTTGGTGATGACATCAGACCGCAGAGTGTAATCATTTCTGCCTCCGAGATGCCGGCGGTTAGAGATGCGTCTCCTTACACCCCCGTCCGTCGCGCATCAGTTGTCCTTCTTGGTAACAGATGATAAATTGGGTGTTTGTTAAATTGTATGAAATTGCATTAATCTCGGCGAGCGCAGGAAGCGGCCGCGCAATATCGGGAGCGGGATTGTGTTTAGTCTGAGGAGGGATAACATTTCCATTCATCCCGACAGCCGGGGGCGTTGTGCTCATAGGAGCTTCTGTCCTCGCCGCCGATGACACCCTTTATTTATCCGAAATTACGTTTTCTGTCACAATCGCATTACAATCAGCCGTATGATGTGGTTATATGTAATAATAAACCTGCGGATGGCGGCGGCTCGTAATGCTTATAATTAGTCCTGCTTTCTAAGCACATTCTGCCGCGGTCCCAGCTGTTGTGCAACACCAGAGGAAAACAACATCATTATTCAGATTGATGGGCTGCTGCTACCAGGATTGGGAGGGAGTAGAGAAACATGGCGGCCGCCAAGAACAGCGCCACCCCGGGCCACGGATGGGGACTGCAGCTCAGCTCCATTCACTTCAATAGAACTAAGGTTGCAGTTGTAACCCAGGACAGGCGGGGGTCGCCGATTCTAAAAGACAGCAGCCATGTGTTCTCTAATTGGGTACAATCTAGAGATGAGCGAGCACGCTCGGGTGAAGCAGTTACTTGAGCGAGCATCGCTCTTCTCGAGTAACTGCTTACTGGTCCGAGCGTGCTCGGGGGGGGGGGGGGGGGGCATCCAGCGAAAGGGGTCCCTGCGGACGGAAAAAACTCATCACTGAAAGGGGTCAGAGGAGGATGTCAGGAATCGTTCTGACCAACAGGCTGCACAGACAGCTGAATACAACGCTGGAGCTCCAACTAACGTGTCCGAACTCACAGTTCAGGCGCCATTGTGTCTAAGAGAAACAGACTCCAGCGGGCAAAAGAGCGCAAAACTTGTATCACTGAGCAGCGGGAAAACATCTCCTGGTCAGATGGATCCAGATTTATGTTGCTGTTAGGAGGGTCATAGCAAGAAGACAGCCAGAAAAGGGCTGAAGGATAGGATAGGCGGACGCACCGATCAGTCACATCCAGACTTTACTGACTGGAGAAAATGAAGACAAGACTCCTCCCCTTTACAGAAGCGGCCCCCTCATCTGACCCCCTGTGACAGGCGATGGACCAGTGTAGGGGACAACTGAGCTGCAGTCATGTAGATGCAGATGTCGGTCTTTGGTTCCTCCAGCTGTGGCCCCCGTCACCTCTGGCATCGCCCACCTTCATGACCAGCAGCCCCCCGAATCCTTTTGGAATGGGGGATTGAGTCCCAAATCCTCGGCCATTAATGAGGAGATGTCCTCCTCTTCACACAATCAGTCATTGCCAAATTCCGCCTTGCCCCCTTGTCCGGCAGACTGTACTGGTCATGTGACGCGAGGGGCTCCCCGGCATTGCTGCGCTAATAATTGATACACTTCATTTGCTGGTGAGTTTATTAATGCGCTGGGTAATTCTTTACATTGTGGATGATGATGAGGACTCGGAGCCCCCGATCACGCTGCGGCCAATTTAACGGAGCCAGCAATGGCGTAATAGATCAAACTGCGGCGGAGAGGAGTTTTCTATGGCTTCCTGTTGCTGGCGGGGGGGGGGGGGGGGGGGCTCTTGGACGGGCGAGATTGACATTTGGGTGATTTTAATGATGGGGTTTCATGCACTGAGGATCCTCCTCGATGCTCATCCATCCGCACGCGCTCACATTTCTCCGTCTTCGGGGATGGAAGAGTCGACAGCTCTTTGTCTATTTCAGGATCCGTGTTTAATGAACAGTTTGGATGGAATGAGTCGCGCCATTTAAATTCCATTTAAGTACGAAACAAAGCAAAAGATTTGGGATGAAATCATCTGGAAGTTACGGCGCGGACAGATGCCGCTCGGATGACTGTCAGCCGTCAGAGGAGCAGGAGGCTGAATGATACAGAAGAGATCCCCCAATGTTGTGCGCAATTGATTCTGCTGTTTCTCGCGGTACGAACAGGAGCGCATTTTGTGGTCTATTCAGCAGATGTCGGGGTGCAGCCATAGAGTCCGGGGGAGGAATACACTGAGGTAGTGGAGCCAGGGGAACAACACGTCTTCACAACTCCTTAAAGCCTAATTCCACATTAACCCCTCCCCACTCGCGGTCGTAAATATAGGTCCTGTGAATTGGCGTACAGTTACACCCTATGGATCGGTGGTCTCTGCTTCTGAGCCCGCACCATCTGCAGCAGGAGCCGGCTGTGACTGACCCCCGCTGTTAACCTCTTACATGCTGCGATCAATTTTGATTATGGCATATAAAGGGTTCACAGAGGGAAGGCACTCCACCTGTGACATCATCAGACCTCCATCATGTAAATGCATAGGGCTGATGGATCCCCATGGCATCTGAGTCTGCCATGGGCTATGATCGCTATGATTAGTGGTAATGCATTGCAGTACTGCAGTGTATTATCAGAGCATCGCAGGTTCAAGTCCCCTACATAAAAAATAATAGTAAAAAAACTTTTTGGAGCACTTCCGGCTCTTTGTTTAAATGAAATGTTAAAACCGCACGTTTACTATCTTCGCATCCAGAACGACTCAGACCATAAATTAAACACATTTCAATAAGTTAGACCCAATATCCCGCATGGCAAACACAGTAAAAAAAAGCTAAAACACTGAGCCAAAATGCTTTTTTTCTATTCATTTCACAAAAAAGTGCAGTATAAGTGATGAAAAGAGTTACGTGTACCCCAAAATGGCATCAATAGAAACTCCAGCTTCTCGCGCTAAAGACACGCCTCCTCAGAGCTCCGCCCATGGAAAGTAGGAAAGATGTGGGGCTCTACAGGCAGCAATGCTAAAACATTTTCATTAAAAAAAAGGGCTTTATTGTATAAAAATGGAAAAACCTAAAAAGAGTCTTTATAATGTTGGTGTTGTTGTAATCGGACCGACCCGCAGAGAGAGTGATCCTGGTATCAATGCTGCATGAGTAACATCGTAAAAAAACAAACAATGGCAGGATGGAGGTTGTATCTCCCTGCAGATACATTATATGTACCCAAAATAAAACTACATCTCGTCACGCAAAAAACAAGCCCTCATGTAGATAAATAATAAAAGGTAACGGCTGTTTACAAGGTCGGATCAAAAGCCCCATAAATTTGTTGCATCTGTTCGGCCAGAATACGCCACATCCTTAAGGGGTTAAAGACTCCTCTACCTCAATGTCACACCACCCAGTTGTTCTATACTCAATATCGCTTTGTGTTCTACCTCTTCCATCACTTACCTCCAGCTTGCATCACCCTGACTTAGCCCCGACCGATGGCCACCCCATAGGCTGGGTCAGCAGTGTTACGGTGGGAGCTCAATCTCGATATTTTCGTTTGCCTTTCCTGCCAATTTAGTGCTTATTGTCACTGTTTATGGCCACTGCGGGGATGTAGCAGCAGCGGTGGCCACACTTGTGCCATTAGTCCTATTTAGCTGCTATGATGGATGGCTGGGATCTCTAGAGAGCGCATGTGTAGTACCCCAGAGTTGGGGTCCCACAGCAGTGCTAATGCTACCTCATGTAAAGAGTGTATTTGTAAATGTGTGAAATTATGTGTGTATGACTTTAAATGTGCTGATTAGATGTGTTTATGCACATAACACTGCATGACTGAGCATAAGACACCCTAACCTACTCTATTACCTGTCAGCTAGCTTGGGGTTGGATAGAGAGCGTTCCCCAAGCTCAGGATTGGTGGACAGGATAGGTATAAAAGGTAGAGAGTGGGTGTGGTTTGTTAGTCTAGTCCTGGCCTGGGGAGATTCTAGCACAGAGAAATCTGAGATAGAGACTGGGGAGTTACAAAGCAAACATCCACGATAGCCAGTGCGGATGGGTGCTTAAACATCTAAAGTGTGAGTATGAAATCAAGTTTATGCTGGAGTGTCAGTAGGAGAGAGCAACAGGAACAAGCAGTGTTAAGCCAGCAAGCCAGTCAACGGTTAACCCTTTACAGTCCAAGTCAGCTAACTGACTCTATAGTGAATGATACATGTGGATGCTGTGATCCAAATAATATCATTGTGATGGGAGCGGTGTAACCGCTATGTGGACAAAGAACTCTCCTGATAAAGTTGGAATTGTTTTTCATCTAAAGTCTGCTTCCTGAAGTGCTTCCCTCCACCTACAACATCTGCACTGAGGTACCACATGACACTACAGGCGAGCCAGGACTACTACCCCATTATTGTTTAGTTTCCACTTTTTATAAGTATTATTTTTGTTTTAAGTGGGTCCCTACCCATATACAGACTGGCATCACGACAACTTCTTTGCCCACCCGACTCTGGGTGTAGCAGGCCATAACAGCTGCCTACTGTTTATTTTGTTTTATTTATTATTTTTACCACTGGTGTAGTTCAATTCTAGACTGTCATTTTTCTACTCTGCCAGGAGGGGCAGCAGAGCCACCATGACTACCATCTTATTTCCCCTCGCTGCTTAATACCTCCTACATCTGGGTCGCTACACATGCTGATGAAGGGGGTAACTGCAATGCACAGGTTTAGTTTACTAGTTATTAGCAAATGTTTATAAAGTGGCATAGAGACTGTAAAACTTTAGAATTGCATGCCGATGTTGTCTTTGGTCAGATTTGAACCTCGGGCTCCGGCACTGCAGGACAACAGCGCTAACACTGAGCCCCAGGAGAACCATTGCTGCTGTTTCCAGGCTCGTAGATTGTGTTCAGTGCTGGATTTAGGAGTTTTTATAAACTTCTGGTTTGGACAAAATGAACCACCCAGGGTTCTGGTTTTTGTTGAACCGAATTTTCAGCAATGTAGACCTGAAGAAAACTTCTACTAGTTGAGTTTGCTCAACACTAACCTCAGCCTATCCGGCAGGATGCGTCTGGGCCGTCCAGTAGTCACAATCTTGGAATACTAAGTGACAGCTCACAACAACTTATGTTACCCCTGTGTGTCCTCCTTTGTTACTGACTCACCCCTAGTGCACCTCTTGTGTCCTGTAGAGGACATCCGACTCTTCCAACAGTCTTCTCGGCCTGATGTGGCCTGGCGCTGATCACTGCCTGTGGCATGCGGTGTGCTGCTGCGCCGGGCACTCTGCAGCCTCTCCTGGGCCTTACGTCTGCATCTGTGTCTCTCCAGATTTTAGAATAATCTAAATGTAAACTCTAGCTGCTGATGGTTGTGATCTACGTGGTACCTGGCAAGGCATCATGGGACATGTAAACTCCAGGGGTGCTGCGTGCAGATGGTGGTTTCTGCGATTAGGATAGTGGAGACGGCCTGGATAATTATCCTCCTTGCACGGGGAAAGTAGAAAGTAAACAGTAAGGCCTCATGCAGACGGCCGTAGGTACAACTAGGCTTGGCGGCACGAAACGTAGTTGTGCCTGAACAAGGGGAATCCCTTCCCTTTGCCAGCTTTTCAAACTCCTCACCAAAGTGCAAGAGTTTGAAAACAACAGCGAGAAGATTGCGCCGGCCCGATCTCCCCCACACATATTCGCTAGCGCAGCTCCTAGCTTTTCTCAGGCGTGAATACCGAAAAAAGAACCGGTGAAAATGAAACCACTGAAATCCTATTGAACGGCCACATAAGGGGACACAACCGCGCCGGACTGAATCCGTCCTCATACTAAGGGCTATGAAGAAGCTGTGCATGCCCAGCACACTCCCTGTTGTGGCAGCTTGGTCACAGATAACGTCATGGAGGTCTTGTGATCGACGGGCACCCGCTGCAGGGAAACGGGGCGTCGCTGGGTGACACAATGATGCACATTCAGTTACATTTTATTGTCTTGGCAACTAAGAGAGTGAGAAAAGCAACAAAGGTCTTCATCCTTGCTCTCTCCTGGTTCTCCTCCTACCTATCTGACCGCTCTTTCAGTGTCTCCTTCTCTGGCTCTACCTCCCCTCCTCCTACCCTTGCTGTTGGGGTCCCCCAGGGCTCGGTCTTCAGCCCCCTTCTTTTTTCTATCTACACAGCCCCAATTGGACAGACCACCAATAGATTTGGCCTCCAATACCACCTGTATGCTGACGACACCCAGCTATACACCTCTTCCCGTGACATCTCTGCACCTTTCCTCCAAAACATCACCGACTGTCTGTCCGCTGTCTCTAACACCATGTCCTCTCTCTACCTAAAACTAAACCCCTCTAAAACTGACTTACTGGTATTTCCACCCTCCACTAACCGACCTCATCCTGACATCTCCATCTCAGTGTGTGGCGCCACCATAACTCCCAGCATGCCCGCTGCCTTGGGGTCATATTCGACTCTGATCTCTCATTTACCCCCTACATCCAATCTCTGCCCGAACATGTCAGCTGCACCTCAAGAACATCACAAGAATCTGCTCTTTTCTCACCGTGGACACGCTAAAAACGCTTACTGTTGCCCTCATCCACTCCCAGCTCGATTATTACAACTCGTTGCTGATCGGCCTCCCCTGCACCAGACTCTACCCTCTCCAATCCATCCTGAATGCGGCAGCCAGGCTCATCTTCCTGTCCAGCCGTTACTCGGACGCCTCTGCCCTGTGCCGGTCACTGCACTGGCTGCCCGTTAAATACAGAATTCAATTTAAACTTACTACCTTAATCCATAAAGCCCTCCACAGCGCAGCGCCCCCCTATATCGCCTCCCTCATCCACAGCGCAGCGCCCCCTATATCGCCTCCCTCATCTCAATCCATCAACCAGCCCGGGCTCTCCACTCTGCTAATGAAACCAGACTGCACACCCCTTTAATTCGAACTTCTCATTCCCGCCTCCAAGGCTTCTCCAGAGCAGCACGGGTCCTCTGGAACGCACTACCAAAGGCTACCCGAGCAATCCAGGACTCACAGAACTTCAGGCGTGCTCTAAAAACGCACCTCTTCATGGAGGCATACCACACTCCCTAAACAAACCCCTCCGTACCCCCCTGATAACATGCTCCCTGACCTACTGACTGCAATCCCTGCTAGCCATCATAACCCGCTCCTGCAGTCACACGGCTAAATGTCTGACCATTGTCTATGTGTATAACATTGCTCACTCTTCCACTTCGCCATACTGTGCACATCTCCAGCCCCTTTACCTTCTGTATCCCCCCATTACTTGTAGTATGTAAGCTCGTTGGAGCAGGACCCTCACCCCTATTGTTTCCATCAATTGATTACTATGTAACCGCGGTTCTGTAATGTTTGTACTTGTGTCTCTCTGTATCCCCCCTGTCTATGTAAGTGTTGCGGGATATGTTGGCGCCATACGGATAAAGTTTATTATTATTATCATGTCTGGAAGTGCAGAACATTTATAATAATAATCTTTATTTGTATAGCGCCAACATATCCCGCAGCGCTTACATAGACAGGGGGATACAGAAAGACAAAAGTACAAATATTACAGAACCACGGTTACATAGTAATCAGCTGATGGATACAGTAGGGGTGCGGGTCCTGCTCCAACGAGCTTACATACTACAAGTAATGGGGTGATACAGAAGGTAAAGGGGCTGGAGATGTGCACAGTATGGGGGGCTGGAGATGTGCAGGTATGGCGAAGTGGAGAGTGAGCGATGCTATACACATAGACAATGGTCAGACATTTAGCCGTGTGAAGTCAGGATTGGTATGACTGCAGGGACAGTTGAGGGTGGCTGGCAGTAATTGCAGTCAGTAGGTCAGGGAGCATGTTATCAGGGGGGTACAGAGGGATTTGTTTAGGGAATGCGGTATGCCTCCCTGAAGAGGCGCGTTTTTAGAGCACGCCTGAAGTTCTGTGAGTCCTGGATTGCCCGGGTAGCCTTTGGACGTGCGTTCCAGAGGACCGGTGCTGCTCTGGAGAAGCCTTGGAGGCGGGAATGAGAAGGTCGAATTAAAGAGATGCGCAGTCTGGTTTCATTAGCAGAGCGGAAAGCCCGGGCTGGGTGATGGATTAAGATGAGGGAGGCAATATAGGGGGGCGCTGCGCTGTGGAGGGCTTTGTGGATGAGGGAGGCGATATAGGGGGACGCTGCACTGTGGAGGGCTTTGTGGATGAAGGTAGCGAGTTTGAATTGAATTCTGTATTTACAGGCAGCCAGTGCAGTGACCGGCACAGGGCAGAGGCGTCCGAGTAGCGGCTGGACAGGAAGATGAGCCTGGCTGCCGCATTCAGGATGGATTGGAGAGGGTAGAGTCTGGTGCAGGGGAGGCCGATCAGCAACGAGTTGTAATAATCGAGCCGGGAGTGGATGAGGGCAACAGTAAGCGTTTTTAGTGTGTCTATGGTGAGAAAAGAGCGGATTCTTGCGATGTTCTTGAGGTGCAGCTGACATGTTCGGGCCAGAGATTGGATGTAGGGGGTGAAGGAGAGATCAGAGTCGGATATAACCCCAAGGCAGCGGGCATGTTGTTTGGGAGTTATGGTGGCGCCACACACTGAGATGGAGATGTCAGGAGGAGGTCGGTTAGTGGAGGGTGGAAATACCAGTAAGTCAGTTTTAGAGAGGTTTAGTTTTAGGTAGAGAGAGGACATGGTGTTAGAGACAGCGGACAGACAGTTAGTGATGTTTTGGAGGAAAGGTGCAGAGATGTCATGGGAGGAGGTGTATAGCTGGGTGTCGTCAGCGTAGAGGGGGTATTGGAGGCCAAATCTCCTGATGGTCGGTCCAGTAGGGGCTGTGTAGATGGAGAAAAGAAGGGGGCCGAGGACTGAGCCCTGGGGAACCCCAACAGCAAGGGGAGGAGGAGGGGAGGTAGAGCCAGTAAAGGAGATGCTGAAGGAGCGGTCAGATAGGTAGGAGGAGAACCAGGAGAGAGCAGTGTCCTTTATACCCATGGAGCGAAGCATAGTAAAGAGGAGTTTTTGGTCAACAGTGTCAAATGCTGCGGAGAGGTTGAGGAGGATCAGTAGGGAGTAATCGCCCCTTGATTTGGCTGTCAGTAGGTCATTGGATACCCTTGTAAGGGCAGCTTCTGTTGAATGTTGGGGGCGGAAGCCGGACTGTAGGGGGTCGAGGAGAGAATTCTCTGATAGGTAGCTTACAAGGCGGGAGTAAACCAGCCGTTCTAGTAGTTTGGAGATGAAGGGGAGGTTTGAGATGTGTCGGTAGTTGGCAGCAATCGTTGCATCAAGAGTCGGCTTCTTTATCAGTGGGGATATGATGGTGTGTTTGAAAGAAGAGGGAAAGATGGCAGAGGTCAGAGAGAGGTTGAATATAGTGGTGAGATGGGAGATGACCACTGGGGAGAGGGAACGGAGGAGGTGTGAGGGGAGGGGGTCGCTAGCGCAGGTGGTGGGCCGAGCAGAGAAGAGCAATTTGGAGACATTTACAGACTCCCTCCAATCACTACCTATCCCAGCATTCAGTGTATGAACAAAGCTCTCAGCAGACACTGAACCTGCAGGGGGTGTTGGGGAACTTTTGAATGCAGCTCTGGATGTAACTAACTACTCACTATTCATCTTGTCCAATCAGCAGGACCGCTGGATTCCCTTAATCATTGTGCATCCTGCACCTTTAGCTGATGGAGGATGAAGAAGACGATGTCCTGCAGCTCCTTCATCCCCACCAATCTATTTCTGAGGACTGTGAGTCTTGGGCGCAGTCATCTCCAGTCTGGCGGATGTAGGAGGCCCGCGCTCCGCTGCAGCCGCGCACATTATGTATCACAACCCATTACACATCATCTATTGTCACAGAGTCAAGTGAGATTAAACAATTCCGGGGACGCAGTTTAGGGGTTTATGATTCCGCCTTAAGGGAAGCAGTGATTAACCATCTGAGGTTACAGAGAGCTTCACACAACATTCTGCGGAGCGCGACTCCCACTGCGGACGGTTCTCATATATGGAGAGAGGTCCTTGTTAGTGCTGATAGTGAGGGCACACGCAGATATTATATTGGGGCCACAAATACAAGCTTCACAGAAAGTGATGATGCAGAACAGAACTTCCCGATGAAGAAACATCCTTCATCTTACAGTGCAAATGTCACGGTAAAAAAGAACTAGCAAACTGCAAAACAGACACTTATTATATGATGTGAACAGAAGATGGAAAGATGGATAGATAGATAGATAGATAGATACATAGATAGGAGATACATAGATAGATAGATAGATAGATAGATAGATAGATAGATAGATACATAGATAGGAGATAGATAGATAGATAGATAGATAGATAGATAGATAGATAGATACATAGATAGGAGATAGATAGATAGATAGATAGATAGATACATAGATAGGAGATAGATAGATAGATATGAGATAGATATGAGATAGATAGATAGATAGATAGATAGATAGATAGATAGATAGATAGGAGATAGATAGATAGATAGGAGACAGATAGGAGATAGATAGGAGATAGATAGATAGATAGATAGATAGATAGATATGAGATAGATAGATAGATAGATAGATAGATAGATAGATATGAGATATGAGATATGATATAGATAGATAGATAGATAGATAGATAGATAGATAGATAGATAGATAGATAGATAGGAGATAGATAGATAGATAGATAGATAGATAGATAGATAGATAGATAGATAGATAGATATGAGATAGATAGATAGATAGATAGATATGAGATAGATAGAGAGAGATAGATAGATAGATAGATAGATAGGAGATAGATAGATAGGAGACAGATATGAGATAGATAGATAGATAGATAGATAGATAGATAGATAGGAGATAGATAGATAGGAGATAGATAGATAGATATGATATAGATAGATAGATAGATAGATAGATAGATATGAGATATGATATAGATAGATAGATAGATAGATAGATAGATAGATAGATATGAGATAGATAGATAGATAGAAGATAGATATATAGGAGATAGATAGATACATAGATAGATAGATAGATAGAGAGATAGATATATAGGAGATAGATAGATAGATATGAGATAGATAGAGAGACAGAGAGGAGATAGATATGAGATAGATAGGAGATAGATAGATAGAAAGATAGATAGGAGATAGATAAATAAATAGATAGATAGATATGAGATAGATAAATAAATAGATAGATATGAGATAGATAGATAGATAGATAGATAGATAGATAGATAGATAGATAGATAGGAGATAGATAGAGAGATAGAGAGGAGATAGATATGAGATAGATAAATAAATAGATAGATATGAGATAGATAGATAGATAGATAGATAGATAGATAGATAGATAGATAGATAGATAGATAGATAGATAGATAGAAGATAGGAGATAGATAGAGAGATAGATAGGAGATAGATAGAAAGATAGATAGATAGGAGATAGATAAATAAATAGATAGATAGATAGATACATAGATAGATATGAGATAGATAGATATATATGAGATAGATAGATACATAGATAGATATGAGATAGATAGATAGATATGAGATAGATAGATACATAGATAGATATGAGATAGATAGATAGATACATAGATAGATATGAGATAGATAGATAGATAAATAGATAGGTAGATAGATAGAAAGGAGATAGATAGATAGGAGATAGATAGATAGATAGATAGATAGATAGATAAATAAATAGATAGATAGATATGAGCTAGATAGATAGATAGGAGATAGATAGATAGGAGATAGATAGATAGATATGAGATAGATAGATAGATAGATAGATAGATAGATAGATAGATAGATAGATAGATAGATAGATAGATAGATAGATAGATAGGAGATAGATAGATAGATAGGAGATAGATAGGAGATAGATAAATAAATAGATAGATAGATATGAGCTAGATAGATAGATAGGAGATAGATAGGAGATAGATAGATAGGAGATAGATAGATAGATAGATAGATAGATAGATAGATAGGAGATAGATAGATAGATAGGAGATAGATAGATAGGAGATAGATAGATAGATAGATAGATAGATAGATAGATAGATAGATAGATAGATAGGAGAGAGATAGATAGATAGATAGATAGGAGATAGATAGATAGAAAGATAGATAGGAGATAGATAAATAAATAGATAGATAGATATGAGCTAGATAGATAGATAGGAGATAGATAGGAGATAGATAGATAGATAGGAGATAGATAGATAGATAGGAGATAGATAGATAGATAGATAGATAGGAGATAGATAGATAGATAGATAGATAGATAGATAGATAGGAGATAGATAGATAGATAGATAGGAGATAGATAGATAGATAGATAGATAGATAGATAGATAGATAGATAGATAGGAGATAGATAGATAGATAGAAGATAGATAAATAGATAGATAGATAGGAGATAGATAGATAGATAGATAGATAGATAGATGGATAGATATGAGATAGATAGATAGATAGGAGATAGATAGATAGATATGAGATAGATAGATAGATGATAGATAGATAGATAGATAGATAGATAGATAGATAGATAGATAGATAGATAGATAGATAGATAGATAGATAGATAGGAGATAGATAGATAGATAGGGAGATAGATAGATAGATACATAGATAGATAGATAGATAGATAGATAGATAGATAGATAGATAGGAGATAGATAGGAGAGAGATAGATAGATAGATAGATAGATAGATAGATAGATAGATAGATAGATAGATAGATACATAGATAGGAGATAGATAGATAGATAGGAGATAGATAGATAGATAGATAGATAGATAGATAGATAGATAGATAGATAGATAGATAGATAGATATGAGACAGATAGATAGGAGATAGATAGATGATAGATGTGAGATAGATATGATATAGATACAACGCTGGAGCTCCAACTAACGTGTCCGAATGCACAACTCGCCGTTCCTCCGCACGGATGATGTAACAGCAGACGACCAGCTCCAGCGCCATTGTGTCTAAGAGAAACAGAAAGACTCCAGCGGGCAAAAGAGCGCAAAACTTGTATCACTGAGCAGCGGGAAAACATCTCCTGGTCAGATGGATCCATATTTATGTTGTTGATGAGAGGTCAGAAATTGGGGCAAGCAGCATGAATCGCTGACCCCTTCCTGTCAGTTCATCAGAACATATCAGCACCGCCATCTAATCTGCGGGAAGTACAAGAAGCTTCCTGTAAGGGGGGCCGATATTCCTGCAGAACGATGCCATCATCAAGTGGAATCAACCCCACGGCGAACTGCTGCAGATCTGTAGATCAAAGAGGTGAACGCGCCACTAGAGGGGGGTAATAAAGGGGGCGGTCGGTGTAAAGTGCGGGACGTGATGCTTCAGCGGATATCACTGTGATCGGCGGCGGCGCGGGGATAGCGGTCGGGCTCCTCACATTACAGCAGCCGCTCTTAATCGGTTGCGTTGCTTTAGATATCATTACTGTTAGGAATGTGAATTAGTATTTAAGAAGATGACGAGGCGCTGAAGATCGATAGCGAGCAGCCCTCTGCAGGCCCAGGAGATCCAATTATGATAAGGCAGCTCCTCGGAGATGCGGCCTCTGCACTCGGGATTAGATGTTACTCGATCGTCCCCGACTCCCCCGCAAACGGCACCTTATACTGAGTCATGCAGGGAGATAAGCTGCAACCAGAACCAGCCGACACATGAGAAACAAATGCACTGCAGCCGAACAATGCAGAAAGGTATAGCAGGTGCCGGTGGGTTAGGGCGCACTCTAGGTGGCGCCATCATATCGGCCATTGTGCATCATTATATAGGAGGGCACTATTGCTATTAAGGGGCACTTGGCACTATGTAATTATATTATGAGCTTGGTTCTGGTACTATACTTATGATATGCAGTTGGTTCTGCTGCTATATTTATTAGCTGAGCTTGGTTCTGGTACTATACTTATGATATGGAGTTGGTTCTGGTGCTGTACATTTCTATTGAGTTTGGTTTTGGTGCTATATTTACGTTATGATCTTGATTCTGGCACTGTATTTCTGCTATTGCAACAGCCTTGATGGGTGACCCCGGACACTTGACCAACGTGTAGAGCTGGAAGGGATGGCTCATCACGGCGGCACTTACCAGTCTCTGGTCCCTGAGGGATGACATGTAGCCAAGGCCAGAGCTGGATCGCAGGCCAGCTCCCACACCCCTAGGATAGGGAATGCCAGTAAATGGGATGAGGGGGGTTGTAGTACTTATCACACGTGACGCCACCGTTCCCACACCCCCATATGCTATGTGGCAGAGAATAACCACAGACACTAGTATATAGTACCTCGGGTCCCCAGGAACGGTTAGGGCCCGGTATAACTTTACTTGATAAACTTTAGTAAACAATTATTCACAGTGCAGGTAGAACAGAGCTCAGAGGCTGGGAGCATATACAGGATGACACAGGTGCTACAGTCCACGATATCTGTACGGCACCGCTCCTGGACTGGGAGCACTCCGGAGGAGGAAGGGGGTAGGGGTAACTCCGCAGACACAGCAATTATTTACCTAAAGTATTAGCTCTGACACCCCGCAGGGGAAACGCGTGGGTGTGACTGGTAGCGTACTTCTGCGCGGAGATCCTAACTATGGACGGCCGCGCAGGAACAACTTGTGGTATGGATTTAGTAACTTTATGATGAATCTCTCTATACAGAATTATTTGTAGATGTTCTCTCTTACGGGTTTTGGGACTCACATCCAGACTTCACTCGCTACGGGATGTCTCTCCTCTTCCTCCATCTTCACCTGCATGGAAGCTGAAGGTGCTTCCATGTAGCTCTGTGTTAGCACTCTCTCTGAAGACAAGATGGAAAGCGAAGACTGCTTCCTGCTCTCAAGCGCTGACATTTATATCTTCTCTCACACCACATGACAAGACAAACTGATACATTTACAGGCAGGCAATGATTTAATTACAGTTAACCTCTCCCGCGCCGCAGCTGTGCAACACACACACTGGATATGACAGGACAAGCTTTGCACAGTGCATCTCCATAGGACAAACATGTATGACATTTCTTGAGGGGACCAGCATGATGTTCTGGGCCACTACACTATGAGCTTGGTTCTGGCACTGTCTTTATGTTATGAGCTTGGTTCTGGTGCTGTCTTTATGTTATGACCTTGGTTCTGGTGCTGTCTTTATGTTATGAGCTTGGTTCTGGTGCTGTCTTTATGTTATGAGCTTGGTTCTGGTGCTGTCTTTATGTTATGAGCTTGGTTCTGGGACTGTCTTTATGTTATTAGCTTGGTTCTGGTGCTGTCTTTATGTTATTAACTTGGTTCTGGCACTGTCTTTATGTTATGAGCTTGGTTCTGGTGCTGTCTTTATGTTATGACCTTGGTTCTGGCACTGTCTTTATGTTATGAGCTTGGTTCTGGTGCTGTAAGTATATTTTGAGATTACCTCTGGGGCTGCATTTATGTTAAATAAACGGGTTACAGGTAGAAGCGCAGTGGCTGGCTGCCCTCTGACAAACTGAACCCTCCTCCGGCGGCTATTGGCCTTGAAGTTTTGGCAAAAATGTATGCTGCCATTGGTCGCAGCAGGTAAGTATGGTCGGGGTGGTTGGGCTGCATATGGCCACCTGCACTGCGGAGTTTCACTTTTAGCGTGGACCTCTTCTCATGGGCCAGTGTTGTATGCCGCCTCCCAGATGAAAGGAAGCCTCCATATGCCAATGCCTATAGAATTAAGGGCTCGAGCCCCTTCGAGGAAGCAGGGGCCAATGGAGAAGGGCCCGGCTGTGTTTGGTCCTCTCCTTTGACTCAGACCTCTGGGGTCAGAGTAGATCCTCACCCTAGGACCCTGCGGGTCATTATTTGGATATGATCGCTCTGATTTGATGACCTGATGGGATAGTTTGTAATTTAGAATCGACGCTGCTGGAAATTACATTTATCTGACATCAAGGGTCACTGCAAATGCAGACATAATGAATGGCGTTACGGATGACACCGCGCCCCACGTGGAGGCGTCCACAGAGCCCTCACCCATATGGTTGGCGCTAAGCTTTGCTGACATAAGGGCATCTATTATATGGCGCAGCTGCCCTCGCTGCCCTCCGCTGCCCTCTCCGCCCTCCGCTGCCCCTCCTCCCCTCAAACCTCTGCCCTTTAATTACAAGCGCTATCGACTCTTTAAGAAGAATATTGACCGCCACAAGGAATTCATTGCCATCTATAAATTAGAATCCGTCCGTGTGCTGGAGAACGCCGGCGCCATAACCGAGGGTTTAACCCGTCTGTAGAAGCATCATGGTGATGGCAAGCTCTTGGGGTCACTGCTGCTCCCTACTAAATGAGCAGATACTCCTGTTAAAAGAAATGATCGCATGAAGATTTATAAGGTTCCCAAGAGGGTGCGGAGCTCAGACCGCGAGTACAGACTGCGGCGCCGATTTAATGTCAATGACGCACTTCTGATTCGCTGCGGGAACCTAAGAAGTCTATCTTCTCCAATGCGCCTCGTATTTTATATATCGGCCTGATAACTTTTCAGGGCGGGTCCACATACTATTTTAGGGGGCGCACATCATTTATTGGGGGGCATGCATATTTTTGTTGGGGAGCACATATATTTCAGGGGCGTACACACTTCTGCTTTGGGGGCCACTACATCATTTATTGGGGCATGCATACTTTTGCTGGAGGGTGTACATACCTTTTGGGGGGGGGGCATATATGCTTTTTTAGGACTGTACATATTTTTTGGGGGCACACATGCTTGCTTTATTGGTGGCACACAGACCTATGTTGGTGGGGGTGCACATATTTTGGGGGGGTCACACATACTTCTGTTTTGGAGGTACACAACATTTTTGACTAGGGGCATGCATACTTTTGAGAGGCGCACAGGTAGATATTTTTTTCCGAGAGCAGGTATAGGTCAAGGGCAGTCTAACACCAGCAATGCACCGCAGGGGTTAAGTAGCCCGGAGATTGCATCAGCCATCTTGGACGGCCATAGATGAGACCCAAAACCAGCAGATTAGATGGACGGATGAAGAACAAGTGCTGGCAGTGTAACCCCGCCCTCTCTGGTTGCAGGACAGAAACCGCAGTGACGCTATAAAGGGGTTTTCTGCCCTTTTTTTCACCTGATGACCTATCCTTTTAATTAAACTACCTGCTCCAAAATCGTGGCATAAAAAGTTGCAAAATGTGCAACCTTTGGACCTTTTTGCGCCCCGCAGGCCACTATTCTGAAATGGGTGTGACTTAGCAAAACCGTAATCTGGTCTCCGCAGCTCTGCACCATTTATGTCCGAACCTCGCCCAAATCCTAGGTGCCAGCGCCTCTGGTCGCGCTTCACTGCCGGTGCCTGCTACCGCGTCCAGCCAGTCAGACGGACTCTTGATGCCACCGCGGAGGCGCCGCTCCTCTCCAGCCTGGATGGCGGATTAGTGAAGCTTTCAAACTCTGCAGAGTAGAGCGACTTCGGCTCTGGAGATTGCACCCTAAATCTGCCGCCTCCTTCCCGGCTCTGTGAAGCGGCGGTGAATGTGAAATAGAGGCTTTTAGATAAATGCACACATTTATTTTTAAAGACCTTGAAAAGTAAAGTAAAAGAGCATTATTTAATAGTGAGCCGCCAGGGGGGGGCGCCGCGCTCCATAATTCACCGCACTATATATAGTGCTGACAGTTCATAAACCTGCAGTCAATTTGCAGATGGAGCAAAAATATGCAGTAAGTTCGGCGCCGGCAGATGTTCACCTAGAATGTTCTAGCTAAATGAGCCCAAAAATAATCGCAATTAGAAGAAGACGAGTAAAACTGCCCCCCCCCCCCCCATAAACCTCTGCCCAGCGCTCTATTTAACCATTGTGACGCATACAGGTGCTCTACATCAGAAGTATATGGTGGGTGATGCCATAACTGCATCCATACAGGTTCAACATGGCCTCCTACCGGACCCAGAGGACCGCGCCGAATCTCCTGGACCCTCCATATCACAAGTCCTGATACTAATTATACTGAGTCTTGTCAGTTCTGCCAATTGATCTGGCATCTGTGGCGAGCAGCACTGGCATGTCTGTGGCATGGTCTATGGAGGCATGGCCGGCACCAGCCAGCAGCTTGTGTATGTAGGCTGGGGCCATCTCCCACCCTAGGTCCACCTGGACTGATGATCTTCTTCCTCTTTGTGGCAAGGTTTTGTAGATTTATAGGCATCATCTTCCTGCTCCTGGCTCTGTCTGCCCCCTTCTGATGCTTTCAGGGGTTGCTGTCACCCCCAGAAGCACAATTGCTTAGCTCTGGTGCTGTTTTTATGTTGTGAGCAGGATTCTGGTACTGTATCTATGTACTGATGTAGGATGCTGCCATATGTATGTTGTGAGCTTGGTTTTGGTCTAGCATCTATGTACCGAGGGGGCTTCCTGCTGTATGTATGAGCTTGGCTCTGCTGCTGTATTTCTGTTATAAGCTTGGTTCTGGGGTTGTATTTAGTCACTGAGCTTTTCTGGTGTGGGGGCGCTGCTATCCTGCTGCTTCCTGCACAGGCCGACTACCTATCAGTGCTATATATATATATATATATATATATATATATATATATATATATATATATTGTGAGGGATTAGCATTTAGGATCGGTAGCAACCTGGGCATAAGCAGTCAGAGACAGTGACACATGGGATAAAGTCTTTAGTCCAGGCTTGGCCTGGGTTTATTTCCAAGCAAACAAAAGCAAAATACAGGCCTTAACTTCAGGCAAACATAAAGTAAATCCTGCTCGTCTGAGCACTTACTATACAGGTAGCGTCCCTGTCTACGTACTGGTAAACAAATGGCTCCTGCACACCGCCAGCCAGGACTCTCAGACCTGCAGGGGTCTCAGCTCTCCTCCTGGCCCTGTAGGCCCAGGCTTTATATGGCCTGGTACCAGCCCCACCTGGTACGTGGGAGTGACCATCCCACCCTTCACTTTGGTCACTCCAGGAAAAGCCGGCCCGGATTATGTGGCTTGGAGCCACTTACATACTACAACGTGTTAGTGGCTTAATGCTACTAACACTATACTGCCGGCTTCCTCCACCGAGCCCAGGCTGCTCAGTGGCACGTATCTGCCCAAGCGCTCCCCAAAGCAGCATAGGAGAGCATCCTAGGCAAAATATACCTGCCCTCCAGCACCTTGCCGGTCACCGTCTCACAATATATATATTCTTTTTTTCTCTTATTACAGCACCAAAACAAATCCAGACAGGTAGGTACTTAGGGGCATCTGTTGAGCGATCAGTAGGGGTTACATACTCGGCTTTTCCCATAACTCTGATGTAAACAGAGCGAGCCTCGTGCAAAACCCGTCCCCCTGACCATCCATCTCTGTGGGAAGTCTGCCTCTGTGAACAGAGACTATAGAGCCCCCTTCTCCTGGCAGGCGTAACCCCCAGACTTGAGACCACCAATCCTCCATTCACAGCTTTCTTGCATCCACTGGTACTGAACTAAAATTAGGGAACAGAGAAGAGGGCGAGTGCAGACGGAGGCCCCTTTACACGAACGTCATATTAGCGCTCCAATAGCAGCGCTAAAAGATTGTGGTTATTGGTGCGCTAAATTGCGTTAACGAGGACCAGCCGTGGCCGAGCTGCAGCTCTTCGCCGTGAGTTTAGACGGCCGGCTGCATCGTCCTGCAGTACAGTGTATGACACCGCAGCCCCGGAATCCCTCAGCCATCAGAACAATCAAGGGAATCCCCGCGGGAGGGATTCCCTTCATCTCCCTTTACCGTCCAGCTTGTATAGTCTCCCATAGGACTGTATGGTGCCGTCGGCGTTGTGCCGGCAGGGGATAAGACAAGTCCTATCTGCTGACGGAGAGAAATTTGGCACCAAAAAAAAAAATCGCGCCTTTTGTGCTTTGTGTTTTTAGGCGCATCAAAAAATTGTTTGTCTGAAGGAACCCAGAGGAGGCCAGAGGCTCCTTAACATGCAACTTTTTGATAAACCTACTTTGCGTCATGTGAAAGAGCCCTAAGGGCGGCGCCGCATCTGCACTTGAAGTTCCACTTTCCTGCTCCTCCCTGTGGCCAAACGCCTCCGCTTTAGGATGGAGCCAAGCAGCACCGGATGGACCCCATTGACTCTAATGGCGTCCGTTCGCTTTCCGCCCAGCTGCCCGGGTTTTAGATGGAAGAAAAATAGCTTTTTTTCCGGCATATTGCGCCAGATCTGCGACAGAAAGCTCCAACGCTGGAGTGAAACAGAACGTCTGTCATCACATATGGAGCCCATAAATCAGGCCCAGCAGTGGATATATGATCATGATGTTATAGGATACTGCAGCCTTCACCAGGACATCCCCTGTCTGCCGGCCGTGCGATGTCTGCTAATGAGTGGCGGACTGCGGCCCCTGCCGGCCCTGGAGCCCCCTAATGATTGACAATCACAGAACAAACCGGAGAGCCAGAACATGGATGAGCGGCAGAACCGCGAACCAGGATGAGCTGCAGGACCGCAAACCAGGAGGAGCCACGGGCCTGAAAACCAGGATGAGCCACAGGGCCGCAAACCAGGAGGAGCCGCAGGACCGCGAACCAGGAGGAGCCGCAGGACCGCGAACCAGGAGGAGCCGCAGGACCGCGAACCAGGATGAGCCGCAGGACCGCGAACCAGGAGGAGCTGCAGGACCGCGAACCAGGAGGAGCCACGGGCCTGAAAACCAGGAGGAGCTGCAGGACCACGAACCAGGAGGAGCTGCAGGACCGCGAACCAGGAGGAGCCACGGGCCTGAAAACCAAGAGGAGCTGCCGGACCGCGAACCAGGATGAGCTGCAGGACCGCGAACCAGGATGAGCTGCAGGACCGCGAACCAGGATGAGCTGCAGGACCGCGAACCAGGATGAGCTGCAGGACCGCGAACCAGGATGAGCTGCAGGCCCGCGAACCAGGATGAGCTGCAGGACCGCGAACCAGGATGAGCTGCAGGACCGCGAACCAGGATGAGCTGCAGGACCGCGAACCAGGATGAGCTGCAGGACCGCGAACCAGGAGGAGCTGCAGGACCGCGAACCAGGATGAGTTGCAGGGCCGCGAACCAGGATAAGTTGCAGGGCCGCAAACCAGGATGAGCCGCAGGACCGCGAACCAGGATGAGCCGCAGGACCGCAAACCAGGATGAGCCGCAGGCCCGCAAACCAGGATGAGCCGCAGGCCCGCAAACCAGGATGAGCCGCAGGCCCGCGAACCAGGAGGAGCCGCAGGCCCGCTAACCAGGAGGAGCTGCAGGACCGCGAACCAGGAGGAGCCGCAGGCCCGCGAACCAGGAGGAGCCGCAGGACCGCGAACCAGGAGGAGCCGCAGGACCGCGAACCAGGAGGAGCTGCAGGACCGCGAACCAGGAGGAGCCGCAGGACCGCGAACCAGGATGAGCCGCAGGACCGCGAACCAGGATGAGCCGCAGGACCGCGAACCAGGATGAGCCGCAGGACCGCGAACCAGGATGAGCCGCAGGACCGCGAACCAGGATGAGCCGCAGGACCGCGAACCAGGATGAGCCGCAGGACCGCGAACTAGCAGAAGCTGTAGGACCGCGAAACAGGAGGAGCTGCAGGACCGCCCTTGGATGCTTTGCAGCTCGTTAGCATACAGCGTGCAGCAAACAGAGGATTTCTCCTGACGGCGGCAGCATCAGCTACATATAGTTGCAGGTAAAAGTGTTTAACACCCGTTACAAATTAGGCTTATTTGCCAGATTTACAAACTTTCAGCTGTTTGCAAACAAAACAATCAAATAAGAACAATGTAAACGGCCCATCAGCGCTCATATAACAGGCGTTCTCCACGGTCCCCACAAAATGTCCCTCTTACTGACTGCGCGGTCTCCGGCCGTTCTCATGTATTATCATTGCGCGTTACGTGCTCAACACACGGCGCAAAAAACCCGCAGCGTTTCCTATCTTGTCACGTATTACGCTTCCATATACGCCAAGATGGTGTCACAATGTCAGCCCGGCCCATGTAACCATAGCATCAGGAGACGGCACATGCCCCGTGTTCCCTTATGTCTGCTGATCTGGGTCATCTAATAAAGACTAAAAGCTGTTAACCCAACGCTGGCCGTTCTCCGTTGTCCTGCGCATCCGCTGTGGTTTCCAGCCAGTCCTCGCATGGGAGCCGCTGCAGAGGAGCCGGTGTCTGGTCTGCATTTTTCATGCCATCGGGAAGGGTATCGTCTCTTCTTAAGGAGACACCTAGGAGGTGAGTGAGACTTCTAAGGCCATGCAAGTTATAAAGAATTCTATAAGTCTAACATTGGCTTACAGGAATGCTACCTTCCAATAGGTGGCGCTGCAGAGGTATTGCTCCATCTTCCCTATTTGCATATATTGCCCAGAGGAGCATAGATGGCCCTATAAGTCTCCTCACACCTTCTAGATGCTCTCCTTAAGGAGAGATGATACCCTTCCCAACCCACATCATAGGCCTGTCACTAGCCAAGCCAGACTCCTACTGCACACTGATGAGGGGCAGACACCCTGAAACAGCTGTCTGTGCATGGAGTCTGGCTTTTGGTTTTCAATTCCCAGTAATTGTTATAAAGACTTGTATAAAGGGCCTAACGTTGATTTGCAGGAATGTTGCTTTCCAATAGGGGGCGCTGCAGAGGTATTGCTCCATCTTCCTTATTCACCACACCATCAGTTCATGCACCCTGTCTTTCTGCACACCAACGAGCGGACAACTATCTGCTGGTGTGGAGCTCGACTGGTCAACAGGGAGGTGGTTCTCCCAACCGGCCAATCAGCCATTATTGCAGTGCCTATATTCTGCCGCTCTTCGCAGTGGGCGCCGGTTATTCCTCCGAGTGGTGGAGTTCTGGTCGGGTCCATGTCCTCCTGGAGGCACCGGCAGCTCCCTGGTCCTTATACTGATTCCTTGCTGTTTTTACATTTATTTCCTGCTTGTGATTAACATCTGCCTTTTGCCACCTCCTTTACCATCTATGGACAGTCTCCATTAGGGACAGTCTCCATTAGGGACAGTCTCCATTAGGGACAGTCTCTATTAGGGACAGTCTCTATTAGGGACAGTCTCCATTAGGGACAGTCTCCATTAGGGACAGTCTAGGTAGCTCTCCGGCTCCGGACGTGGGGCGGCCCTCATCAAGGCGATCTCCCGTATCTCCTGTCTTAGTATTATAGGGGGGAATGTCCCTTTCCTCTCATTTGGATACATTATAAGTTAGTTTTGTTCTGGACTTTTCCTTAATATGTTTAGACATAAGCGGAGCCGATAATAGGACCGTACATGAAGCACTCTAATATCAGTGCACCAGTGTCCTAAAACTGATGCTGGTCATGTGCCTCCGGTGTCAGGTCATAGGTGGCGGCCCTTCTACAGAAGTGGCTGATCTACCTCCTGGTCACATGGCCCTAAGGTCGGTCCTGGTTAGGAGCCAATAAAACACAGGCCTCGTTGTTCTTGGGCTATGAAGGGCCACAGTCCCTGTCTGGGACTCTGTAAGGAGGGGAAATCCTGCAGTTATACTAATGAGTTGTGGGACAATCCTATAGCACTGCATGCGTCCTATGAGATCACACAGCAGTCATTCTGGATTTCTCTATCAAGTGTTACCCATAATGCATTGCAGATGTCTAAGGAAGGAAAACTCCAGCATAAAATGTATAATAACCGGTTTGTGGCTTCTCTACATCCAGTCTTCCACATCGCAGAATATGCCACCACTTAACTTATTAATTACAGTACCTTTCCCTGCACAGGACCTCATTGGTAGATGTGCAGTCATGTGACAACGTAGCTCCTCCCAGGAGGGGAACTTGCTTCAACTCTTCTCTGCTCATCGGAGAGGCTTTGTGTTTCCTGCATCAAGGTTACTGTCTGGTTTCTACATTGTATCAACTAATGGCGGCTCAAACAGCAGTCAAAATGTTTGGGGTCAACGGCAGAAGGAGACGGGGTATCTGTCCATATAGATACTCCGTAACAGGAAGGTACTTCTGGATAGAAGGACTTCTTGCTACATTAAAATGGGCCCCACCTCTTTGTGCCAATGTCCAACAGTCTATCCCCTATTTCATCTATTCTCGCCCCACAGTATGCTTTATAGCTCCTCTAAAATCCATAACTCTCAGCATTAGAACAATGGAAAGAGGGGTGATTTCTGCAGCGCGTGCAGGACATCCCACCAAACCCCACCCCATGCCTTTGTGCCCCACACATTCATAGTGCCCTCTTTATGTGGCACACAGTAATAATGGCCCACACAGTGATGATGCCTCCTTAGTGCTTTCCTACTCAGTAGGGATGCTTCCTCAGTGCCCCTTTTACAGCACTGATGCCCCCAAAGTGCACCTCATTGACACCCCCTCCATCCCACCATTAGCAGAAGTGCAGGATATTGGGCATTAAAAGCACCCATGCCATCCCCGCCCCCTAACTGTACCAAGGCTGATGGCCGCTCCACAGCTTGTTCACTATTGCCCTAGACTGATGTAGGGTCCTTTGGGCTCCTCTTACTGAGTCACATACCAAATGTGGCATTGAAGATCCAAACATTACCTGCTTCTGGTACCCAAATGTGGTCCACTCCCTGGTAGCGAGTGTCCCCTGTCCAGGCTAGGCCTAGTACCATCATTATAGAGTCTGTACGGCGTGGAGGCAGCGGGCAGGCTGAGCAGTGTGGTGAGTTTCTGCATATGCCACCAGTAGAGGGCTAGAGGGGGTAGCAGGACATGTGCCGGCCTCCTGGGACAGCGCCTGTAAGCCGGGACTGTCCCTTTGGACCCAGAACAGTTCTACTGCCCTCTTATGTGGAAAAGGGACATTTTGGTCCCCCAGGGCCACAATTGCCCTCAAACAAACTGCTGACCCTCTTGATACGACCCTCTGCAGCGGAGTAGCTTGGAGCTCTTGGGCTCCAGTGCCAAAACCTTATCTTGGCCCACAGTCTAATCACCTTGCTGTATAGGGTCTCTACAGATGTCTGGAGCATTGTGGTAACTCCATCTGCAGCATTGTGGTACATTGTAGCAAAGTTATCCTAATACTGGACATGTCATTTAATGTTTGCTACTTAAGGTACCGCTATTCCCATATGCAGTAATTCGTTGCTATCGGCCAACTCCATAATATTCATGCAGCTGCGACGACTCCACATAACGCAGCCCCGATACATTTCATTTACCTCCACTGGAGCCGCGATCTCGTAGCGTGAAACTTGTCAATGGTAAAGAAGTTAAATGATAGCTACCATGGCGATGAGGGAACACAAAGTCTTGTCCTCAAACTAAAACTGATGCTATTAATTACACGGCTGATACATTATCATTAGAGTACCTTGCTGTTCCCAGAGCCAGCGGGACTTCCAGCGGTGAAGAATTAAGCCGCTTACAGTTGCAGTAATCAGGAGCCACGTGGGTGTTGAATAACATTCTGCATGAATGCCGAGCTGCCTACATCGCCTTCTGCTCCGGCATAAAGCCTCACGCTGGATGGAAATGTATGGAAATCTGAGACCCCAAACACAGGACTCTCAGGAACGTCTCGGGTGGAATTTTAGGGATTTAGTCTGTGAAACCACAAACAGCCCAAGGGCAGAGATTCCCGCAGCGCCGCGGTCGCCGCCAACGATACGCTGATTGTGCAGGTGAAACTGATACAAAGTAAAACAGATACAAACAGTAAATCTTAGCAGGAGAAATGAAAGGGTTATCAGAGCTTTGGACGGCCGGCGCTGCGCCGCGGGGCCACCAGTGACATCACTAACTAAATTGTCCGTCTTAGAAAAAAAAAATGACAAGAAGATAAATGACAATCGTGTAAATGTCTGCGCAAGTGGAACGCCATTGGGATCGTGCAGGCGGCGCTGCAGACAGGGGGCCCCAAGACTTTATGCTGCCTGAGGCGAAGTGTGAAATGCTGCCCACACCCCTCCCCCGCAAAAAACCCAAACATCAATTTTGGGCATTGATAGAGCCAATACCCAAAATACCCAAAACACATTTGAACCATTGAGACTTGTCTACAGTGACAGAGTAATAGTCCACGCCCCCCCCCCCCCCCCCCGCCTGAAGTGGTCCCAATAGTAATAGTGACCCCCCACCCCTCTAAAGTGGCCTCAATAGTAATAATAACCCCCCTCCCCGAAGAGGTCCAAATAGTAATAATCCCCCCCAACCCATAGTAACCCCAATAGCAATAGTGCCCCCGTTAGTGGTCCTAGTATTACAACCCAACAGGCATTTCACTCACCCCGTCCACATCTCCCCTCCGGTGGTGGCTGCTGCTGAGTCCGTGACCCCTGCGCCCGTGCTGAGGAACATACACGGGTGCCAGGGAGCGGCCAGGGGCCACAGACTCAGCAGTGGGGCCACCGGAGGGGAGCTGTAGACTGCATGAATGACATGCCTGCCAAGTTGCTGCCCGGCCGGCTCCCAGCTGGTCATCTTATTTTACTGACCATTGTTATAAAGAATAAACTAGCAGTCAGCTGACAAGCGAGGCTCCTCACAGACCGCCGAGTCATCGTGGGGGCGCCCCTCGCTGCAGAGGCCCTCTACCATCTCTCTTTTGCAAGCATTGCATGGCCTAGAAGTTTCCTTACGCCTATTTGGCGCTCTCCACAAGGTGAACCAGTACTTCTATATGGTTAGAAAGACTCTGAACGCATGTCATGCTTTTCTATTGAGCCCTTACAGGGGTCCTTGCACACCTGACCTTTGACCCCACGCAAGGAGGAGACCGAGAGGGCGAGAGTCTTAGTCTGCCCATCCGCAGTGGTGCATTGAATGCTTTCCGAAGCATCATTGTCCCGCTGAGCTATTCTGCTGACTCCCGGAATATTATCTCTGCAGGTCACATCGCGGCGGAGCCAATAAGCTGATTATCTTGGCCTGCGATTGATTGTAAACACGGCCATTTATGTACAGAATTTCTTCTTTTTTCGAGGTTGGACAAGCTGCCGTCCCGGGCGCCGCTACAAGAAAACACGAATAAAACTGATTTATGGAATATTTAGAACTGATGACTAATTGATTTTACTTTGAAGGTTGAATGAAGAGAAATTACCGGCTCTTGTGGACTGTGAGAGACTAATGGCACTTAAACTTTGATAATACTTAGTCAAATAATTCATCTTGTTTACCGGTTGCTGTCGCTCTCGCAGTGCGGCAGAAGATTGCGCCGCTCATTATTATAAGCCGTTTATAATGGAGTTCTTAGGGAGGTTTATCATTACTCAATGTCTTATTAGCATCAGTTTTGGTATTTGGCAGGCGCTTTCTAAACTGCGCAAAAGTTTTACTTCTGATGATGGAACTCTGACTCTTCATTTGGTGGCTGTTGAATAGTAATAATCTGTATTTGTATAGCGCCAACATATTCCGCAGCGCTTACATAGACGGGGGGATACAGAAAGACAAACGTACAAAAATACAAAAAGCTGGTTCCATGTAGTAATCAGCTGATGAGACAGTAGGGGTGCGGGGCTCCAACCAGCTTACATACTACAGATAATGGGGGGATACAGAAGGTAATGGGGCTGGAGATGGGCACGGTATGGCAGGGTGGAGATGTGCACGGTATGGTGGGGTGGAGATGGGCACGGTATGGTGGGGTGGAGATGGGCATGGTATGGTGGGGTGGAGATGGGCACGGTATGGGGAGTGTAGGTGGCGGAAGCCAGATTGTAGGGGGTCAAGAAGAGAGTTTTCTGATAGCTTATAAGCCGGGAGTAGACCAGGCATTCTAGTAGTTTGAAGATGAACGGGCGATTAGAGATGGGTCTGTAGTTGGCAGCATCAGTCGCGTTCAGAGTCGGCTTCTTTATCAGTAGGGATATGACGGCGCGTTTGAAGGAGGAGGCAAGATGCCAGAGATCAGAGAGAGGTTGAATATAGTGGTGAGATGGGAGATGACCACCAGGGAGAGGGAGCGCAGGAGGTGGGAGAGGAGGGGGTGGAGGGGCTGAAGGAGGTGCAATGCAGGAGAGACCGGAGGAGGTGCGAGGGGGGGGGACTGCAGGAGGTGCAAAGGGAGAGGGTCAGAGGAGGTGTGAGGGGAGAGCTTGCGCAGGTGGTGGGGTGAGCAGAGAAGAGCAGTCAGGAGACTTCTTCCTCTGTCGTTGGTCTGCGTACAGACAGTGAGCTGGAGCTAGATGCAGTGCTGACAGGACTAGGGTCAGGGCTAGTCTGGGATTGGGAAGTTATTTCCTGACGGATGTCATCAATTTTCTTTTTGAAGTAAGCAGCCAGCTCTTCAGCACTGAGATCCATCACCAGGGGCTGCGGTTTAGGGCTGAGAAGGGAGTGAAAAGTATCAAAGAGCCGTTTAGGGTTGTGGGATAGTGAGGAGACGAGAGAGGTGAAGTAGACTTGTTTGGCGCAGTGGAGGGCGAGGTTGTAGTTTCTGAGCATGAATTTGTAGTGGAGGAAGTCTGCAACCGTTTGCGATTTCCACCACAGCCGTTCAGCACTTCTAGAGCACCGCCGGATGAAGCGCGTTTGAGGCGTGAGCCAGGGTTGTCGCACTCTACATCGGATGGCTTGGGTCATGGGGGGGCGCCGCTTCATCCAGGGCATGTTTGAGTGTGCGGCAGCCAGGTTGGGGCAGGAGAGGAGAGAGATAGAGGTCAGAGAAGACTGTAGGGACTAATATATATATATATATATATATATATATATATATATATATATATATATATATATATATATAGTGACAACACGGGGGTTGAATAGCATGACAAATGGTCACTTTTACTTCTTTACTTCTCATTTATTCACACATAAGCTTTATCAGAAACATAACCGACTGGGTCTCCAGAATAATAACTTTTGCAACACAAAGTCCTTCTTAAAGTCCCTTCAATATAATCCTCCACAGGGTTGAAGGAAACAGCAATAAGTCCATTGGTTTTCACAGACCTGTGGTTGTCCAGAGCACAGCTGGTCCTTAAGTCCTTAGTATCTCCGGACCCCAGTCCGAGGGCAAGCGTTCCCCAAGAGTCCTGCTGGAACCACGTAGCTCCTTGAGACCACAGCGTCTCTCTCTCTCTGCATACAACAGGAGTTCCTTTTTAGCTTCAGTCTGGCTCTCCCAGACACACACACACACACCTCTCCCGGGTGTTGAGGTTAGGGGTGTCACCCTGTCAACCTCTGGCCTTCTTGGTCTGCACCAGACCTTGGGCTAGCAGCCCTCCCAGCTCCACTGAGCTGTCTCTCTCTGGCTCTCTCAGCCACACACTCTCCCACTGCAGCAGGAACACACCTTTTTATCCTAATGACCACACCTGTGGGTGTTTTTCCTCTTGCCTGAGGCACCAGACTGATTGTCTGTTGCCCCCTACATTCCATCCTCTGTAGTGCACCCCTACTATATATGTATATATATATAGAGGAGAAAGATAGGGGACAGAGAGGACTGCAGGGACTCAGCAAAGTCCTGGGTGTGAACGGCGTTAAGGTTCCTGTAGGTACGGTAGGTAGGTGGGTCTGGTGAGATGTTAGGGAGTGTGTCAGAGAAAGAGAGGAGGTTATGGTCTGAGAGCGAGAGAGGGGAGTTAGTGAAGTTGGAAGCAGAGCAGAGCCAGAGGAAGACCAGATCTAGGGTGATGCCATCCCTGTGAGTAGGGGAGGCTGAGAGAGGAGGTGAGCGATAGAGGCTGAGGGGCAGATGGAGAGTTGGGGTCATTAGTGGGGATGTTGAAGTCTCCTAGGATGAGGGTTGGGATTTTGCAGGAGATGAAGAAGGGGAGCAGGCGGCAAATTGTGATTTATCACATGGGGGTTATTCTAATCCGAGTCCATGTGTGTAACTGACCGCACGCGGCCCGACTACAGTCACCGGTGCTACTCCCATATGTCCGTCCGATTTCCCAGATGAAAGGGGTTTTCTGCCACTTTTTCAGCTGATGACTTATCCTCTGAAATCAATCGCAGCGCGGCGCCCCCACTGCCCGCCGTCCGACGATGACAACGTCCGGCCCGCTGCGCAGGACAGCGGATGTTCAGCTGATGGGCAGAGATCCTGAGCGGCGGATACCCATCCACCCAGGGTATAGGCCATCAATAGAAGCCAATGGTGGGAAAAAAGGTTCGCTTACACTGCGTTTGGGGGCCACTGTTAGGTTTGTGTGTTAGAAAAACCGCTGACAGTAATGGAAGTAGAAGAATGGGCACAAGTAACACAAAAAAAATGTTCATAAGGCTTCAGAATGAGCTGGCTGTTAAGGGGTTAATGTGGAGCGGTGAACCCCAGAAGGCGCCGCGTCCCTCTAAGACCACATTTCATGCTGTAAATCTAAATCTGACAAAACAAACAGAAACCTTGAACATTCTAGAAGCCCCGGAATCCTTGAACACGCCGACCGGTAAAACCGCGTGATTTACATCTTTTCGATGAATCATTTGCGGCGGCCATGACTTATTTCGCTCACGACAATGAGCGCTCGCTGCTTTTATTGATGGAAGCTCCTTGTTATTAGGAACAACCGGATGGCGGCACATCGGTCTGCTTCACTCCTGCAATGAGATGTTCGGGGCGGTGAATGACCCCCGTTTCTAGGAATGTGACCCTGACTTTTGTATTGTCACTTGGAAGTTACTGAGGGACGTGACGCCGCGGTACGAGAAGGGAGGCGTCCCGCGGCGCAGGTTACAGGGAATGTAGTTATAAAGACATTAGTGCTGCGCCGCAGGAGGCAGCGCCATATTAACTCCTTCATAATCTACTCAGCCCAGAGAAGTAATCCGCCAATTACCGGAGCCAACTGGGCAGCGAGAACAAGAGGGATAATAGCAGCCAACTGCGAGGAGTCAAGGTTACGGCTGCGCTCGCGGTGGAATATACCGCGTCTACGACGGTACCCAACACTTCATGCCGCCGCAGTACAGAAAACACATAGAAAGCAACCCGAACTACAATGAAGAGAACGTATCCAGCCATTACCCCCCGCATGCTGACACCCCAGGGGGGCGCAACATGCACGGAGGAAACTGCTGCAGTAAATGGAGAAACCCCCCGCGGTTGGCGGTGAGACCCCGGCTAGTCCAGCACCGATGACCGGCCTCGCTGGAAGTCGTTCCGATCGCTGGATCTTCCATCTAATGTGGCTTCACACTGAGACTGATCCGTGGAAAACTTGCCACGTGATTTTATGCCGCACTCCGGGGTCACGGGGTGAATTACCGTACAGGGAAGCGCTAATCATGTGGGGGCCGGGGCTGTAATAAAGGGATCGGAGGCTCTAATAAAGCGCCAGGACTCTTCTAACAGGATGGGGATATAATACAGAGGTCAGGGTCTCTAATACAGGGTCTGGGGGCTTTGATAAAGGGGCCGCTCAGTGTATATGGGGGCTTTATGATATTGTTTCCTGGGCTCTGTGCCGGACGGGTTATCTGTGAAGTGTGTGGCACAGTGTGGCATCCTGGCATTGTCTGGGCGGCACCTGTATTCTTGGTACTGTGTATCTCTATAAAGGTCTCTCTCTGCCCGTAGCGCGGACACTGCGGTGTTACGATAATCCCTCATGTAGTCTAGTGCGCTGAAGCCACTGCGGGGGGATAGACAGACCCCACTGTACGGGTTTGTTGCACATCGCAGCCGTCAGCGCTGATCATCTGCTTCCGGATTAGTGGTGAACGGGCCTTTCGAGAAAAATTCAGTTCACCAGAAGTTCGACAAAACAGCTAAACCTTGTGTCTGACATCATATAACGTTACCGCCGTCTATTCGGAGACTCCCAGAGAGATGCGGGGGCTGACGGCTCTTAGACTGCGCTGCGGCGCCTTCACACCGCCCATCAGCGTCTTACTACAAGTCTTTGTTCCCACAGCTTTTGAGCCTCAGCGATGCTTTTTCCTGAGACTCTTACATCGCTGCGCCCGCGATTTCCTTGTGCAATTGGAAAAAGGCGGCGGCTCTGCGCGGAAAAATGGCGAAACGCAGGAAGATCGGACATGCCAGGAGTGATAGGACAAGACTGAAAACATCACAAATGGGAAGGAAACCAGCGAAAACCATTGGTCTCATAATTCTGCATCTTATAATTCCGCACGATGATCACGTTTTTTATCGCACGTGTGCGGGCCCTTATACTCCAGTGTTCAGGACTAGAGGTGAGCAAACAGATCCAGCGGTACCACAACTTTTCTAAAAGCTCTGTACAGATTTGTGCTGAAGCAAACTTATAGCAACGCCTTAGGCCCCGGCACACGGGCGGAAATTCTGCGGCGGGATTTCCTGCAGTATTTCCGCCCCTGGACGCAGGCATAGGATTGCATTACAAAACGAAATCCTATGCAGACGGCCGCAATTTGTCTGCGTGAAAACACACATGGAAAACAGACCGCGGCACGCTCTATTTCTGTGTGGGTTTTGCAGAGCCCCGCACAGAAAAGTCACTCCCGGCGCCCCGGCTCTGCTCTGCGCATGCTCTGCCTGGACGGCAGCTGGCACATCACAGAGCCGGAGCTACGGGAGAGGTGAGCGCCGCACTTGTCCCTGCAGGGGTCGGATCCCTCTGCGAGAATTCTAGCAGCGGGATCCGACGCGGCCGTCTGCAGGCGGCCTCCGTAAGGTTCTCCCGGTTCTGTTCGCTCGGCTTCAGTCACATTTTTTCTATCCTCTTTGTACATTTATAGACCAGCCATAAATCTGCATTGTAATAAGGCCTCCTTCCCACGAACGGATTTACGCCACGTAATTTGCGGCGAAAATCCGCTGCGTTGCCCCCTGCTATTAGGTTCTATTGAACCTAATAGCACAATGCTCACGATGCGGAATTCAACCGCGGAATTCCGCACCGTGAAATCACCCGTCCTCACCAGCGGCATGTTCTATTTGCCGCGGGTGTACGCGCTGACGGCTTCCATTGCAGTCAACGGAAGCCGTCCGTTCACGCTATCTCCCGCTGTAACACAGCGGAAGATAGCGTGAAAACGCTTTCCCGCCTACCGCCGCCGCATCATATGACGCGGCCGGCACGTCACGTGACACGGCCGGCCGCGTCATGTGACGCAGTGGGCGTGTCACATGATGCAGTGGCGGTAGGCGGGAAAGCGTCTTCACGCTATCTTCCGCTGGTAAGTATGGGGTCTCTGGGGGGCGCCGTGACGGGCTTCGCCGCGGAATATTCCGCGGCGGAGCCCGTCACGCTCGTGTGAAGCCGGCCTTAGGAATGTCGCCGTCGCTGTAGAGGGATCCCCCGATGTCGCTGTAGAGGGATCCCCCGATGTCGCTGTAGAGGGATCCCCCGATGTCGCTGCAGAGGGATCCCCCGATGTCGCTGCAGAGGGATCCCCCGATTTCCCTGCTTCCTCTCCTATGTGATGCAATGGGGAGAATATCACCTGCTGGATGATTAAACTAGAGGCTGGAGATACAAGGAGCAGCTAACAGACGGGTGTAGGACCCCGGAGTTTGGGTCTCACAGCGCGGGTACAGCCCCGGCATAATTGTGTGCACATAGCTTTAAATACCCTTAATGTGTTGGTTAGATGTGTTTATACAAGCACACCCTGCATGATGTAGGCACAGTCACCCCAACCCGCTCTCATACCCACCACTCACCTGTGCCAATAAAGCTTGTCTAGTGCTGACTTCGTGGTTAGTGAAAGAGAAAGGGCTAATGCCCACGGCCAGATTTCTGCCACGTTTTACACGGCGTTGCCCGCAGCTATTAGATTCTATTGAACCTAACAGCCCAGTGTTCACACTCTGGAATTCCGTAGCGTGAAATAAACCCGAGGATGTTCTAAATGCCGCGGGAATACGCGCGGCCGGCTTCTATTGTAGTCAATGGTAGCTGGCTGTCACTTCCGGCTATACTTCCGCTGTAGTATTGTGTGAATACGCAGTCCCGCTCACCGCCAGCCGCGTCATCTGAGACGGACGGCATGTCATGCATTGTACTGCGCATGCACGCCGGCCCTCCATGCGGACGCATACGGCAGATCTGGAGTGGGTTTTGGAGGGCGCTGCAGTGGACTCTGCTGCGATATTCCGCTGGTGGAGTCCGTCACGGCGGTGGGCATGAGCCCTAAGGTGTCCTTCAACCCCAGCAAAGGTGATCCCAAGCCAATTATCTTACAGACATATGGGCTCACTTGTAGCATATGGCGGCTTTTTTTCATAGCAGAATGACAAATTCAGCTCTGCTACACCTGTGTATGCAGGTCCCTGTAAAGCAGCCATTTCTCATTGTACGCCGTGGTGGGTCTGGAGCGATGAGCTCAGAGAACAAACACTCTGATCCCTTACTTGCAGCACAATAAACCCGCCGCCAGTCCGTGGCTAATTAGCAGAGATGAGATCCATCCTTGACTCTTGATCTTTAAATCCAGTGGCGGCCGGCAGGAAGCTTTATATGTAGATGAACCGTCAGCGTTGAGCACTTAAACATGAACGGCCTCTGCGGACGGCATTTATATTCCGGGCGTTCGGCGGGGCCGCTCCGGTGCATTAATGGAGCCCGTTCCTTGATAGAGACTTAATGTGAGGCAAAGAAATGACTTAAGACGGGAGGAATCGATAGTTAAGACGACTTCTAAGCCAATTCAATAAAACTATTCCGCTTCTATCTAACTACATAAGGAGGGCGATGGAATGCAGAACATCGGAATATAGTAACATTGTAGCATAGTAACATAGTTCATATTAACATAGTAGCATAGTAACATTGTAGCATATTAACATCGTAGCATCGTAACATCAGAATATGGTAACATGGTAGCATAGTAACATTGTAACATCGGAACATCAGAATATAGTAACATAGTAACATTGTAACATAGTAGCATAGTAACATCGTAGCATAGTAACATAGTAACATGGTAACATTGTAACATAGTAACATCGTAGCATAGTAACATAGTAACATAGTAACATTCTAACATGGTAGCATAGTAACATCGTAGCATAGTAACATAGTAACATTCTAACATGGTAACATAGTATCTTAGGCCGAATGAAGACAATGTCCATCCAGTTCAGCCTGAGAACGAAGTGCAGAATGAAGGCGGATTTCGATTGCCTTCAGTATTGTCTACTCTCTCGCTTATTCCATCAGGATCAGAAGCTCCGGCTCGGCTGCACTGCCTATTAGAGGCTGTGGTAGTCTGAAATCTACTTATCTCAGGAGGCCCGACCCCCATGCTTTATACTGCAGCTCAAAGTGTTCAGAATGGCTACAGTATAAACACAAGATCAGCGAGAAATTAGTGAATAGTGACCCTAAAGGTCTGATTGAGGTACATTTCACCTCTGAGACCCTAATCTATCTGCAAACCCCTAATCAGGTTGTACGTAGGGGCCAGGGGTGGTCAGGAGTTATGGAGACCGCGTGACACAGAAAGCTACACTGTTTCCGCCTCTCCTAGGTTACAGAAACAATATCGCTTGCTGTGCTGTTTCCATAAATCCCATTAACTTCTATGTGGGGGGGGGGGGGGGGTGGTCGGGCTTTGTTCTTGAGATCTGTGACATATCCTGTGGATTTGCCTTAAAAGTCCTAGATGGAATAATCCATTAAAGGGGCATTCCAGACCCTTTTCTACTCATCTATCCTTAGGCCATCAGTAGTTGATAGACAGGGTTCTACCAATCAGGGCCCCGGCCATCAGCTGATCATCCTTCCACTTCCTGCTCCCGTTACGGACATCCTGTCCTGGGCAGGAAGTGGCGCTCCCGCTGATTTCAATGAGAGTGAAGCCAATGCCTCCACTTCCTTCCATCAGCTGATGGCAAAGTCCAACCTGCTGCATTAAACTGCAGGACAGATGATCAGCTGATGGACGTGGATCCCGACCAGCGGACCCCCATCCATCAACTACTGATGGCCAAAATAGGTTATCAGCTGAAAAGAGCCCAGACCGCCCCTTTAAGCGCAGGTTCAAGGCTTTTCCTGCTTACCAGAATATTACAATTATGTGTACAATGTAACAAGGAGCTCACAGGCCATTCCTGTACGTCAGAAGTCATCTGTGAGGGCCCAGCAGGAATCGGCCCCATAATAACTAAACATAAGCGTCTCCAATGCCAGGAAAGTGCCTCAACGATGGCACAGCGCCTCTCAGAATGCAGGGCAGGGGGCAAACAGCAGTCAGCTGACCTCACCAGGGAAAGCCATGGCAGCTGCACATTTTCCCTCCATGGCTGTCCTGGAATACCAGGATGGCAGAATGTCCGTCAGGATGGGAGCTGCTCTTACTGACCAACTCTTCATGCAGGGTCATAGCGGGGGTCCCAAGCAGGAGACTCTACTCTGAAGCTCATATGCCCTAGTAGTATATATGAAGCGGGTTGTGCTCTTGGCACAACCCCTTTAACACTGAATTCTAGTGGATTGGTAGCGTGAGAACCGTGTTGGAGATTTCCAATGACATTAACCTCTCAAGCCCTGGATGACTGGAGGGATTTCACACAGATTAGGAATTTGAGTGGTCTTCGTGGCCCCCTAACAGATACCATCTCCTTACACTATTTCCTTAACGAGGCAACAACATGATTTCATTAAGTGCCCATGTGACCCTATCCAAATTCTCAATATGAAATGCGGACTACAAGGTCTGTGAAGAGGAGCTGTAAAGAAAGTACATGAGATTTCTCAGGCACAGGCAGAGCATCTAACCATGAAGCACAGTAGTTCCAACTAGTGACGAAGAGAAACAACTAGTAAGGATGGCAAATCAAAGGGCGCAGACGTCCTGCGAGAAGGATTTAATAGCATTTAATTAGAAATATTAATATTTTCCTCTTTGCATTGATGAAAGTTTAATGATATTTGCTGGAGTCCCCTCTCTCAGCGGGAAATCCCAGCATGAGCTGAAGAAGCAGGCAGCAGAATAACAGACAGCAATTAGTGGTCTGTAAAGATGGCTTTCCTAGTCTCTGCCTACGAGAAGGAGGAATCCTCCCCGTGTGTTTAGTCGTCATCTCCTGCGGTGAACGAGCGGAGAATTAATACTCAGTGGTGAAGAGGCAGCTTTTATTATTTCTCTACACAGACTAGCCCCCCTTTATTAGACCCCCGCCCTCTCACGATTGGCGCTTCCCTGTATGGACATTCTCCCCGTGACCCCGGAGTTTGACATAAAATCATGTGACAAGTTTTCCGCAGATCAGTTGCAGCATTAATCCGCACTAGAGGGGAAAATCCAGCGATCAGAGCGACTTCCAACGAGGCCGGTCGTCGGTGCTAGACTAGCCGGGGGCTCACTGCCAACCGCAGGGGGAAGGGGGGGGGGGGTTCTCATGTAACGGTGTGGAGAGTATACAGAGAATGGAGCGATCGAGGAAAACATCCAGCGGAAGGGGATCCTGCGGACGGAAACAACTCACCAGTGAAAGGGGTCGGAGGAGGATGTCAGGAATCATTCTGACCAACAGGCTGCACAGTCAGCTGAATACAACGCTGGGGCTACAACTAACGTGTCCGAACGTACAACTCGCCGTTCCTCCGCACGGATGGTATAACAGCAGTCGACCAGTTCCAGCGCCATTGTGTCTAAGAGAAACAGAAAGACTCCAGCAGGCAAAAGAGCGCAAAACTTGTATCACTGAGCAGCGGAGAAACATCTCCTGGTCAGATGGGTCCAGATTTATGCTGCTGATAGGAGGGCAGAATTTGGCGCAAGCAGCATGAATCGCTGACCCCTTCCTGTCAGGCTGGTGGAGGTGCAGTAACGGTGGGGGAAGGTTTTCTTAGTGCACCGGCGTCCTCGGATAGCTGTGAATCCACACCACAGTGAATTGTTGAGGTTCTGAAATTCAAAGAAGGGCCACTGCTCTACCAATAAAGGGGCCACTAAATGACGCTTTACTAGTGGCTCAGTCATTACAGTATCAATGCCCCCCTGGAACCAGAGCTCTGCTGCGACTGCAACCTCTGCCCACCCTAAAACTTCATCCCTAATCCGAAGTGAGAGCCCCGCCCTTTAAGCAATTAAAAGAGTGGAGTCATGATGAACTTATAGAAGTCCTAATAGTCCATTCTCCAAGGGGCTGGACATCCCCTTTAAGAGCGCTGGATCGGTTCTCTCCTCCATTAAGATGGTCACATAATAGAATTCTTGAAATTGAGAGCAGCCTTCTGATTAATTTAGAGGTCAGCGCTCATTCCCTGCGTAGATGTTCTTGCCATGCAGTATCCCTGGGAAATGATTCAGTTACTGTCAGCCGCGCTGCCAATGACTTAACCTTTTGTGAAAGAAGAAGAAGAAGAAGATGACTTGTTGTTTATCTGTTTCCCCATTTATAACAGCAGACGGGACGTAGCAGAGAATACATGTAGCCTGAGTGCGGGATTTACACCGAACAGTAGGGGGCATCACACCGACCTCACGTGATACTGAGTAGATGTAAGACGCCGCCCGTGTGCTGCCTTGTTGCTCTCATATTTGATTATTGTTAGTGTGATGAACTGATGCTGACCGATCATCACCCATCCTTGCATGTTAATCTGCAGCCTTTCTTGTCTGGGGAAAGTTGAGTGGATTTAGGCAGATGGTTCAGTATATCTCCTGCCAAGCAGAGCTCATCCATATTCATTCCCCTGCCGGTACCAGAGGGGTCTTTTATCCCATTTGCTTGTTTTGGGACCAATAAGGAAGCCCTTTGTTATAGGGATAATAACATTAGCCATTTGCAGGAGATCCCATTGTCTCCCTGCCCCTCCAATACGCATCCCCTAGACCTGCTGACTGCGATTATACTCCACTGACATGGGACAAAAAAAATAATGATGGGGATTACAGGTCCTTTGAAGGTCCCAGCTCAACAATTGTATTTCTGAAACCATGAGTTTACCACGGACACAGTGCATTCACTTCCATCACTATGTGACCCCCCAGAACTACATAGTGAACTACATGTATCAGAATGGTCTGGCGCCCTGTATCCACTATGTGTGGGAGTGTACACCAAGCAGCCACCCCCCTCATTATCAGGAGGCAGTGTGAGTGGCTGTCTCATCGGTGCCCTCACAGGTGTTATTGGCTCCTCCATTTGGTAGTCAGCTACCTGCATGGTGAGAGGATGCATCTATATGCTCTCCTCAGTCAGTAAGTAACGGCCATTTTCTGTGATTGTTTTTAAAGGGGTTGTCCCGCGCCGAAACGGTTTTTTTTTTTTTTTTAACCCCCCCCCCCGTTCGGCGCGAGACAACCCCGATGCAGGGGTTAAAAAAACAAACCGCTCAGCGCTTACCTGAATCCCGGCGGTCCGGCGTCTTCATACTTACCTGCTGAAGATGGCCGCCGGGGTCTGCTTCCTCCGTGGACCGCAGCTCTTCTGTGCGGTCCATTGCCGATTCCAGCCTCCTGATTGGCTGGAATCGGCACGTGACGGGGCGGAGCTACACGGAGTCGGCATTCTGCACGAGCGGCTCCATTGAAGAGAGCAGAAGACCCGGACTGCGCAAGCGCGGCTAATTTGGCCATCGGAGGGCGAAAATTAGTCGGCTCCATGGGAACGAGGACGCCAGCAACGGAGCAGGTAAGTAAAAAACTTTTTATAACTTCTGTATGGCTCATAATTAATGCACAATGTACATTACAAAGTGCATTATTATGGCCATACAGAAGTGTATAGACCCACTTGCTGCCGCGGGACAACCCCTTTAATTCTTGATTTCCCCTTCTGTGATGCCCCCAGAACCCCCGGAATTACAGATCTGTAAAGCTAATCATCTGTCACAATTATGGTGTAAAGAAAAAAATCACCTGAAATTCACAACGTTTTCCCTTTTTTTCACTGCCGTCGCCACTTGTCTAAAAAGTTCAATTGAAGGGGCAGGGACGCCCACAGAGTGACAGATTTACTGTAGTTTATGTCAAACTAGATGTCTTGGGGTTGTCCGGTGTAAACTATTTATGGCCCATCCTCAGGACCAGTCATCTATTGTAGATTGATGGGGGCCCACTGCACAGGACTCCCACTGATCAGCTTTTGGAAGGGCTGCTGCACTTATGTACTCAACTGATTTCTGCAAGCAGCAGACAGTTCTGTTCTTACTGCATTGGCCAAGCTTGACCTTGTAAGCCAAGTTCCCAATCACTTGCAATACCAAGTCTGGCCACTGTAGTAAGAACAGAGCTGTCCGCTTCCTGCAGTAATCAGCTCAGTGTACAAGTATAGTGGAACAGCTGGGTCAGTGGGGGTCCTGGGCCACAGGCACTTGTCAGTCTACTATTGATGACTTACCCTGAGAATTGGCCATAAATAGCTTACAACCGCTTTAAATTACAATGTAAATCGATGCCAGCTCATAGTTGGCATAGATTTGACTTTATGGCACATGGACACCCAGAGATGTGCCACGTTCATTAAGAAGTGTGTGCCTTTTAACACATTTGTTGGATCTTAGTCCATTTGCTTCATTTTCTCGGTATTTTCAAAATTGCCGCTTCCTGTCATTGACTGGAAACATTCTTGGTTGCTCTTGGAGGTTTCACAATCCGCACAGACCAAATATTTCATGCAGCTGAGAGTTTGCTACAATTGTATCCAGTCCAGGCAATACTCAGAGAGGAGAACATCTGCAGAAGGATACATTGTATCAGCTATGAGGGCTTCTTCATGATAATCATGGCCGCAAAACGGGACGAAACGAAGCTACTGATTTCATTGGTCTGTTCTCAATCGTACGGCAAGAACAGACAGGCAGAATCTATTTTCTCGCAGTTTTTTTTCAGGCCTGCACGCCGCGGCACAGAGTTTAAATGGCCAATTAAAAAACCAAAACCTTTTCATGCGGAACTCCGCTTGTATCTTATTTACGGGGATTGTCTGGACTGGATACAAGCGTAATAAACATCAGCCGCATTAGGCCGAACGCCCACGGAACGATTATCGCTGCGGAATTCGCGGTCAGGCACCCGCCGCAGATTCCGCAGCAATGTCCGTCCATAGACATGCCATGCTAAGGCTTTCATTGCAGTCAATGGCAGCCATCCGTCCCGTGATACTTCCACTGTGAGCACAGCGGAAGTATTGCGGGTAATCGCGTCACAGCCCAGCGCCGGCACGACATGCTTTGCACTTCGCATGCTCGCGGATGATCCACAGAGGTGAGTTTGTGTCTCTGGGGGGCCCCCGGGTCTGATTCCGCTGCGAGTTTTCGCAGTCGGAATCCGACCCGGCTGTGGGCATGAGGCCTTACGTATCAGGTCTGTACGGCTTGCTCTTTGTGTAAGCACACCTCTTCCTCTCTGCTGTCAGCAAGCAGAGATCTTGAAAATGGTGAGCAATTGAAACACAAAGTAGATTATAAAGTTGCAGAAGTTTCATTGTACAAGGATTGCACTTTACATTAAAGCAGAAAGCCCCCTTAAGCCTCGATGACTCCGGGGGTCCGGGGCTCTGCATCGGGTTATCATACTCTTCAGATATGTATCAGGTTGTATAAGAGTGTAGATATCTATGGAAAAGAGAAAAACGGGATTTTTTTGAGATGTGATTTTTTTGAATTCGTCTTCTTGTGGGTTTTCTGTTAAATGTCCCAGTTACCCAAGCGGAAGGGATGTACGAGTTGTGATAACACAACTGCTCAGCTAGCCCTGCGGCCGTGTCACTTACCCGCTGCACATTCCGTCAGCATGGATCCCCGCTGGTCACCAAGTGTCTTTACGGCAGATGTATAAGACATCTCCAGACGCTGGAGTCATTGATGGCGGAAGTAAGCCCTGTTAGCGCACCCTTCATGGGGGATGGGTGCTGCTATCTACAATCGGTGCTCCGTCCTGAATAAGTCTAATCTTCTGGATGGGTCAGAAAGCTGGAGCAATACGGAATATCTTCTGGAATCTCAGGCGAGTAGATAAATCTCCTATAACAGCTGCCACTAGGGGGAGCCGCATGTGTGTCTGTACTGCTCTCATTCATATTAATCTAGTGGGCTCCCTCTAGAGGTGGCGGCAGGCAGCCATGAGTGTGTTAATGTAGCAGAGTAATGTGTAGGAGCCGCTCTGCCCTCTTAGTAATGTGTAGGAGCCGCTCTGCCCTCTTAGTAATGTGTAGGAGCCGCTCTGCCCTCTTAGTAATGTGTAGGAGCCGCTCTGCCCTCTTAGTAATGTGTAGGAGCCGCTCTGCCCTCTTAGTAATGTGTAGGACCCGCTCTGCCCTCTTAGTAATTTGTAGGAGCCGCTCTGCCCTCTTAGTAATTTGTAGGACCCGCTCTGCCCTCTTAGTAATTTGTAGGACCCGCTCTGCCCTCTTAGTAATTTGTAGGAGCCGCTCTGCCTTCTGAGCTATTAAGGTCGTCCTGCGCCCCGGCAATAAATGAACTCGGTCAGCCCCAGCATGCTTCCATTGAGTCCTCCATCCTCTTTCTTGGTCTCTTCTTTAGAGGATTGTATGGAAGTAAAGCAGGTGGAGTCATTAGATTATACCGCCGGCGTGACAGAGAGGTGCTGGAACAGGAAACGCTTGGCTTCCAGCAGAGCCGCTGTTGTAGTCAATTGTATCCGTGTCTTAAAGGTGCTCTCCAGATGAACACAGTTCATGGTCTGTTCTCAGGATAGGTCATCAGTAGAAGACTGGCCTGAGTCTGCTGCAAGGACCTCCACCAATCAGCTCGTACAATGAGCGCATTTCTGCAGGAAGCAGGCAGCTCCTTTCCCATTGCAGGGACCAGACTTGGTATTGCAGGTATTAAAGAGAATGGAACTTATCACTATTGATGCCACTGCTGGGGCCACGATTACAGTGCAGGCACTGAAATAACAGAGCTCAAGCCCATACATTGTAATAAGCCACACCCCCTTTTACTTTTTTTTTTAACAACTCTACCGCTGAATGGGCACCTCCATGCTCAACGTGGGCCCCGACACCTGCCCAGATTTGATGGGTGCTGACACCAGCCCAGGAAGGCATTATCTGTGTTGGCGCCGTGTGTGAGGGGGCACTCAGCTGGCGCCGTGTATGCGGGGGCACTCTACTGATACGGTTTATGAGGGGCACTCAGCTGGCACCGTGTACGCGGGGGCACTCAGCTGGCACCGTGTACGCGGGGGCACTATTGATACGGTTTATGGGGGGCACTCAGCTGGCACCGTGTATGCAGGGCACTCAGCTGATACGGTTTATGGGGGGCACTCAGCGGGCATCATGTATGCGGGGCACTCTACTGATACGGTTTATGAGGGGCACTCAGCTGGCACCATGTACGCGGGGGCACTCAGCTGGCACCATGTATGCGGGGGCACTCTACTGATACGGTTTATGAGGGGCACTCAGCTGGCACCGTGTACGCGGGGGCAATCAGCTGGCACCATGTATGCGGGGGCACTCTATTGATACGGTTTATGGGTGGCACTCAGCTGGCACCGTGTATGTGGGGCACTCAGCTGGCACCGTGTATGTGGGGCACTCAGCTGGCACCGTGTATGGGGGATACATGGATAGTTGGAGGCTCAGACACCGCATACATATTTGCAGTATATACACTCCTTCCTCTGCTTATTCCGAGTCGCCCGCTTCCTCAGCGCTCGAGGCAAATAAAATAGAACTACTGACCGAAGCGCCGGCTTCCAAGTTGTCAATCAGGCTGATCTCATGGCTGTCAGCGCAGTGTTGTATTATTGATTGCGGAGCGTCTCGGGGGAGATATTACTGTTATAAACCAGTGGATACACCAGCTCGGAGCGGCTGCAATGGATCCCGCTAAGCATCGCACCGGAGCAGCAGGGGCCACACATGCAGGCACCCCACGGGATCGACGCCATGATGGATCGCTGCGGCTCTGACGCTCAAAAGGAGTCCAAAGCGCCAGGAGGTTTTCCTTATTGCGTAACAGTTAGTTAACCCCTTCACGCCCCAGGGCATATATTTACATCCAGAGGTTTGTATGCAGCGGGATCAGGAGCCAATCAATGCAAGGCGGGTGCCGGCTGACTGTGATAGTAGACACAACAGCCATGATCAGTGTGAACGCTGATTGCAGCCAACCCTTTAAATGTCTCCGTCAATTCTGACAGCGGCATTCTAATGCCTTGATCAGTATTTGAGGGTCCCAAACAGCCCCCCCCCCCCCAAGACTGCCTGTGACACATCTTAATAGACTGCCTGTTTGAACACGGTATAATACAATACTATGGTACTACATGATTCTGTATGAGTGATCAAACGATTGCAAGTTCAAGTCTCTTATAAGGACTTAAAAAATCTGTAAAAATGAGTAAAAAGTTTTATTAATTATTAAAAAAAACAAAAAAGGTAATTGCAGCTTTCCATGGGGTGACCCCGGAAACATGGCATATGCTGAGCACTAGAGATGAGCGAGCACCAAAATGTTCGGGTGCTCGTTACTCGAGTCGAACTTTCCACGATGCTCGAGGGTTCGTTTCAGGTAACGAACCCCATTGAAGTCAATGGGCGACCCGAGCATTTTTGTATTTCGCCGATGCTCGCTAAGGTTTTCATGTGTGAAAATCTGGGCAATTCAAGAAAGTGATGGGAACGACACAGCAACGGATAGGGCAGGCGAGGGGCTACATGTTGGGCTGCATCTCAAGTTCACAGGTCCCACTATTAAGCCACAATAGCGGAAATAGTGCCCCCCCCCCCCCCCCCCCCCCAACAACTTTTACTTCTGAAAACCCCTCATTAGCAATGCATACCTTAGCTAAGCACCACACTACCTCCAACAAAGCACAATCACTGCCTGCATGGCACTCCACTGCCACTTCTCCTGGGTTACATGCTGCCCAACCGCCCATTTCAGTAATAGTAGCAGTCTGGACAGGCCCCAGTAACAGATCACTAGCAGCAGTATAGGGGGATCATGTAACGGACACAGCAGAGCCAGGAAACAATTATGCGCAAGCCTGCTGTAACGCTTAGCTGGGTAATAATGAGCGACTACTACCCCCAGCAGACACGCAGTAAACTGAAGACTGTCACAGGCAGCCCAAATATAGTATTTTTTTCCAATTTTTGGGAAAAAGCCCACTGCCTATATAGCCTGAATATGGATTTCCCTGTTGGAGGATGACTGTGGTTATTGAAAGCACAGTGCAGCCAGAAAAAATTATGCGCAAGGCTGCAGTAACAATTAGCTGGGTAATAAGTGAGCGACTACTACCCCCAGCAGACACGCAGTAAACTGAACACGGTCACAGGCAGCCCAAAGATTTTTTTTTCACATTTTTTGAAAAAGCCCACTGCCTATATAGCCAGTATATCTCTTTCACCTTTCCCACTGTTCCTGCCTCACCAGTACTGGCCCTATACTCTGTACAATGACTGCAGACTGAGGACGCTATGGTCTGCACGCCCGATATACAAAAAAAAAAATTGCAAAACTGCTAACAGCAGCCTCCACAGTACTGCACACGGTCAGATGTGGCCCTAAGAAGGACCGTTGGGGTTCTTGAAGACGAAGATAACAGCCTAACACTCTTCCTAGAGCAGCTACAGCAAGACGTCACTTTCCCTAATGTCTCTCAGCGTGCATCTGTGGCGAGCTGCGGGCGGCCCCAGTTTATATACTCGGATGTCATCTGATCTCCCAGCCACTCACTGCAGGGGGGTGAGATAGGGCTGGAACTTCACAGGAGGAAGTTGTAATGCCTTCCCTGTGCTTCTATTGGCCAGAAAAGTGCGCAAAATTTTCTGGGAAGAAAATGGAAGTGACTCGAACACCGCGTGGTACTCGTCTCGAGTAACGAGCATCTCGAGTACCCTAATACTCGAACGAGTATCAAGCTCGGACGAGTATGCTCGCTCATCTCTACTGAGCACCAGTGGTGGAACGACGATACAATCGTTACGAGGCCACAAGGGACCAGTGGTGGGACGAGGATACAAGAGTGACGGGGCCACAGGGGAGCAGTGGTGGAACGAGGATACAATCATTACTGGGCCACAGGGGAGCAGTGGTGGAATGAGGACACAAACATTACAGGGGCCAGAGGGGAGCAGGGGTGGGACGAGGATACAAGCGTTACGAGGCCACAGGGGAGCAGTGGTGGAACGAGGGTCCAATCATTACTGGGCCACAGGGGAGCAGTGGTGGAATGAGGACACAAACATTACAGGGGCCAGAGGGGAGCAGGGGTGGGGCGAGGATAGAAGCGTTACGAGGCCACAAGGGACCAGTGGTGGGACGAGGATACAAGCGTGACGGGGCCACAAGGGACCAGTGGTGGGACGAGGATACAAGCGTGACGGGGCCACAGGGGACCAGTGGTGGGACGAGGATACAAGCGTTACGAGGCCACAGGGGAGCAGTGGTGGGACGAGGATACAATCATTACTGGGCCACAGGGGAGCAGTGGTGGAATGAGGACACAAACATTACAGGGGCCAGAGGGGAGCAGGGGTGGGGCGAGGATAGAAGCGTTACGAGGCCACAAGGGACCAGTGGTGGGACGAGGATACAAGCGTGACGGGGCCACAAGGGACCAGTGGTGGGACGAGGATACAAGCGTGACGGGGCCACAGGGGACCAGTGGTGGGACGAGGATACAAGCGTTACGAGGCCACAGGGGAGCAGTGGTGGGACGAGGATACAATCATTACTGGGCCACAGGGGAGCAGTGGTGGAATGAGGACACAAACATTACAGGGGCCAGAGGGGAGCAGGGGTGGGGCGAGGATAGAAGCGTTACGAGGCCACAAGGGACCAGTGGTGGGACGAGGATACAAGCGTGACGGGGCCACAGGGGACCAGTGGTGGGACGAGGATACAAGCGTTACGAGGCCACAGGGGAGCAGTGGTGGAACGAGGATACAATCATTACTGGGGCATAGGGGAGCAGTGGTGGAATGAGGACACAAACATTACAGGGGCCAGAGGGGAGCAGGGGTGGGGCGAGGATAGAAGCGTTACGAGGCCACAAGGGACCAGTGGTGGGACGAGGATACAAGCGTGACGGGGCCACAAGGGACAAGTGGTGGGACGAGAATACAAACGTGACGGGGCCACAGGGGACCAGTGGTGGGACGAGGATACATGCGTGACGGGGCCACAGGGGACCAGTGGTGGGACGAGGATACAAGCGTGACGGGGCCACAGGGGACCAGTGGTGGGACGAGGATACAAGCGTGACGGGGCCACAGGGGACCAGTGGTGGGACGAGGATACAAGCGTGACGGGGCCACAGGGGACCAGTGGTGGGACGAGGATACAAGCGTGATGGGGCCACAGGGGACCAGTGGTGGGACGAGGACGGAAGCGTTACGAGGCCACAGGGGACCAGTGGTGGGACGGGGATACAAGTGTTACGAGGCCACAGGGGACCAGTGGTAGGACGAGGATAGAAGGAAGCGTTACGGGGCCCACAGGGGACCAGTGGTGGGACGAGGATACAAGCGTGATGGGGCCACAGGGGACCAGTGGTGGGACGAGGACGGAAGCATTATGAGGCCACAGGGGACCAGTGGTGGGACGAGGACGGAAGCATTATGAGGCCACAGGGGACAAGTGGTGGGACGAGGATAGAAGGAAGCGTTACGGGGCCCACAGGGGACCAGTGGTGGGACGAGGATACAAGCGTGATGGGGCCACAGGGGACCAGTGGTGGGACGAGGACGGAAGCATTATGAGGCCACAGGGGACCAGTGGTGGGACGAGGACGGAAGCATTATGAGGCCACAGGGGACAAGTGGTGGGACGAGGATAGAAGGAAGTGTTACGGGGCCCACAGGGGACTAGTGGTGGGACGAGGATAGAAGGAAGTGTTATGGGGCCCACAGGGGACTAGTGGTGGGACGAGGATATAAGAGTGACAGAGCCACAGGGGAGCAATGGTGAGACGAGGATGAAAGCATTACAGGGCCACAGGGGACCCTGAATTCTTGTGTAAGGCAGGACAGATCAGGAGGCTTCTAACAGCCGTGATTCAGGCTTCCAGTCATTGACAACATGCAGATGCTACAGTCCCGGCATATAAATAACCTCCTCTAAAACCTGACCTTCTCTCCCCGGCGAGTCCCTCGTCAGCGGCGGCGGCGGAACGCTCTGTAACAAGTGCGGATGGATGTCAGACAATCCTCCATAGACTTGTCCCGCTGCCGCTCTCTACATCACCGCCCGCCGGATCCCTGAACTCCGTGCTTGTAGGAAATGAGATCTTCTCTTCCTCTATTTGATCCCCCGGGGTCCCGCAGGAGCGACACGTAAACGCTGCACGGGCTCTTAGGTTTGGGAAACCTACGGGGATATTTGCACTGTGCTTATTTCACAGGTAGCCCACAGCGAATCCACACAACAGTGCGCAGGGGCGTAGCTAAAGGCTGGTGGGCCAGGGTGCAAGAGGTCAGCTGGCTCCCCCTCCCCCCACCCCAAATAAATCAAGTAAAAGTATATACATTAGAGACAACATGTTATATTGTAAACAGCATATCTATAAGAGGTTACAACACGGCGGCCGTCAGCTATAGCTGTCACATTGCAGTTCTACACAACGATAGTGATTGCAGTGCAGTTACCTCCAGTGATCACAATGTAAGTCTCCTCCAATTACAGTCGTCCTTTTCTCTTTTGTTCTCTGCCAGGGCCCAGAGTGCCCCTTCTCCCTCCTCAATGTAACAGTGCCCCCTAAAGGTAACAGAGCCACCAGACAATGCCTCCTCTGTACCTCCTCAAAGTAAAAGTTCCCCTTAAAGGGTTAACCAGACTTTAAACATTGAAGGCCAATCCTCAGCATATCTCATTGGTGGGGGTCCACTGCTCGGCCCCCCACGCTCGTGCCAGCACCGCAGCCTCTTCGATAGTTACATCTGAGCACAAATCGCCGTATTGTTCTTAGTCGCCGCTGCTGGTCCCGCTTACTTCCGGATTGGCGCCATCACGGTCTTTAGGACGCAAACGAAAAAATAGTGTTATTTATCGCACACGGTGAACGCCGGAAAAGTTATTGTACAAAGTAACGCCAGGACTGCGGTTTTCTTTTGCTCGTATTCCAAACAGAATAAAAACCATCCAAAAGTCACCGGACCTCCGAAAGGGGCCGAAAAAAAACGACAACTCTGCCCACAAAAAAAAACACACAAGAGCCCCCCCCACCCCCACCCCCCACCCCGAGCGCCGCTGCTGGGAGGGGACAGCGTTCTGAGCATTAGACTGCGGCCATGCCATCAGGCGCTTATCTTTAACGAGACAGTCACCAGGTATGAGCGCCATAAACAAAGTTCTGGGCTCATCTGGCAGGTGGCCTGAAGGCCGGGGGTACCTGTTACACAGACCCCTCATCCACGGGTCTCACTCCCGAAAGTTGGTGCGGCCAGCAACATCTCCAACACATTATATGTCCCCCAAAGTGCAGCCAGTAACATCTCCAACACATTATACGTCCCCCAGAGTGCAGCCAGTAACATCTCCAACACATTATATGTCCCCCAGAGTGCGGCCAGTAACATCTCCAACACATTATATGTCCCCCAGAGTGCAGCCAGTAACATCTCCAACACATTATATGTCCCCCAGAGTGCAGCCAGTAACATCTCCAACACATTATATGTTCCCCAGAGTGCGGCCAGTAACATCTCCAACACATTATATGTCCCCCAGAGTGCAGCCAGTAACATCTTCAACACATAATATGTCCCCCAGAGTGCAGCCAGTAACATCTCCAACACATTATATGTCCCCCAGAGTGCAGCCAGTAACATCTCCAACACATTATATGTTCCCCAGAGTGCGGCCAGTAACATCTCCAACACATTATATGTTCCCCAGAGTGCGGCCAGTAACATCTCCAACACATTATATGTCCCCCAGAGTGCGGCCAGTAACATCTCCAACACATAATATGTCCCCCAGAGTGCAGCTAGAAACATCTATAACACATTATATGTCCCCCAGAGTGCGGCCAGTAACATCTCCAACACATTATATGTCCCCCAGAGTGCAGGCAGTAACATCTCCAACACCTTATATGTCCCCCAGAGTGCGGCCAGTAACATCTATAACATATTATATGACCCCCAGAGTGCAGCCAGTAACATCTACAACACATTATATGTCCTCCAGAGTGCGGCCAGTAACATCTCCAACATATTATATGACCCCCAGAGTGCAGCCAGTAACATCTACAACACATTATATGTCCTCCAGAGTGCGGCCAGTAACATCTCCAACACATTATATGTCCCCCAGAGTGCGGCCAGTAACATCTACAACACATTATATGTCCCCCAGAGTGCGGCCAGTAACATCTACAACACATTATATGTCCCCCAGAGTGCGGCCAGTAACATCTCCAACACATTATATGTCCCCCAGAGTGCGGCCAGTAACATCTCCAACATATTATATGTCCCACAGAGTGCGGCCAGTAACATCTCCAACATATTATATGACCCCCAGAGTGCGGCCAGTAACATCTCCAACATATTATATGACCCCCAGAGTGCAGCCAGTAACATCTCCAACACATTATATGTCCCCCAGAGTGCAGCCAGTAACATCTCCAACACATTATATGTTCCCCAGAGTGCGGCCAGTAACATCTCCAACACATTATATGTCCCCCAGAGTGCGGCCAGTAACATCTCCAACACATAATATGTCCCCCAGAGTGCAGCTAGAAACATCTATAACACATTATATGTCCCCCAGAGTGCGGCCAGTAACATCTCCAACACATTATATGTCCCCCAGAGTGCAGGCAGTAACATCTCCAACACCTTATATGTCCCCCAGAGTGCGGCCAGTAACATCTATAACATATTATATGACCCCCAGAGTGCGGCCAGTAACATCTCCAACACCTTATATGACCCCCAGAGTGCAGGCAGTAACATCTCCAACACCTTATATGTCCCCCAGAGTGCGGCCAGTAACATCTCCAACATATTATATGACCCCCAGAGTGCAGCCAGTAACATCTACAACACATTATATGTCCTCCAGAGTGCGGCCAGTAACATCTCCAACATATTATATGTCCCACAGAGTGCGGCCAGTAACATCTCCAACACATTATATGTCCCCCAGAGTGCGGCCAGTAACATCTACAACACATTATATGTCCCCCAGAGTGCGGCCAGTAACATCTACAACACATTATATGTCCCCCAGAGTGCGGCCAGTAACATCTCCAACATATTATATGACCCCCAGAGTGCGGCCAGTAACATCTCCAACATATTATATGACCCCCAGAGTGCGGCCAGTAACATCTCCAACACATTATATGTCCCCCAGAGTGCAGCTAGAAACATCTATAACACATTATATGTCCCCCAGAGTGCAGGCAGTAACATCTCCAACACCTTATATGTCCCACAGAGTGCAGGCAGTAACATCTCCAACACCTTATTTGTCCCCCAGAGTGCGGCCAGTAACATCTACAACACATTTTATGTCCCCCAGAGTGCTGCCAGAAACATCTCCAACCCATTATATGTCCCCCAGAGTGCTGCCAGAAACATCTCCAACACATTATATGTCCCCCAGAGTGCGGCCAGTAACATCTCCAACACATTATATGTCCTCCAGAGTGCAGCCAGTAACATCTCCAACACATTATATGTCCCCCTAAGTGCAGCCAGTAACATCTCCAACACATTATATGTCCCCCTAAGTGCAGCCAGTAACATCTCCAACACATTATATGTCCCCCAGAGTGCGGCCAGTAATATATACAACACATTATATGTCCTCCAGAGTGCGGCCAGTAACATCTCCAACACATTATATGTCCCCCTAAGTGCAGCCAGTAACATCTCCAACACATTATATGTCCCCCAGAGTGCAGCCAGTAATATATACAACACATTATATGTCCTCTAGAGTGCGGCCAGTAACATCTTCAACACATTAAATGTCCCCGAGAGTACTGCCAGTAACATCTCCAACACATTATATGTCCCCCAGAGTGCAGCCAGTAACATCTCCAACACATAATATGTCCCCCAGAGTGCAGCCAGTAACATCTCCAACACATTATATGTCCCCCAGAGTGCAGCCAGTAACATCTCCAACACATTATATGTCCCCCAGAGTGCAGCCAGTAACATCTCCAACCCATTATATGTCCCCAGAGTGCGGCCAGTAACATCTCCAACACATTATATGTCCCCCAGAGTGCGGCCAGTAATATATACAACACATTAAATGTCCCCCAGAGTGCAGCCAGTAACATCTCCCACACATTATATGTCCCCCAGAGTGCAGCCAGTAACATCTCCTACACATTATATGTCCCCAGAGTGCGGCCAGTAACATCTCCAACACATTATAGGTCCCCCAGAGTGCAGCCAGTAACATCTCCAACGCATTATATGTCCCCCAGAGTGCAGCCAGTAACATCTCCAACACATTATATGTCCCCCAGAGTGCGGCCAGTAACATCTCCAACACATTATAGGTCCCCCAGAGTGCAGTCGGTAAAATATACAATTAGTCCCACAAAAACAAACAAGGCTCCGAAGGGGTTGTGTCATTTTACATTACGGAGGTTTATGGGCTGGACATGTGTTAATCTATATATTTGTCCTCGGCCCCTGGGGTCACGGCTATCCGGCTCCTTCCCTATTCTTCACCCCTAGAATCAGAGGCCGTAGCATCACCTTCCGAACTCCTGGCATCAGTGCTTACATCTTGGGCACCATGATGCCAGGAGTTTGCTTCGAACTGTGATTGGCAGCAGCAGTCACCTGACTTCCAGTGGCAGAGGTCGGGGATTTATGGCACGGATCTCGCGGTGGAATCCCACACGGATTCCACTGGCTGAATATACCCTAAATCCTCAGAAAGTAATGTGGGCTGCGTAAACTACGGTGCGGATCCCCATTCTAATAACTGCAACAATTAGATGATGCAGATTTACTGTGAAATGCGCACAGATTTATTTTTCCCTGAAGGGGGCGCCATCATCATCTTACAGACAGAACGGCAGCTTCTGAAAGCTACATAGCCTGCAAGTCGGCGCTACTCTGATGAGCGGCCACAATCCCTGCCTGATAAGAAGCACAGGGCTCTGGGAAATTGGCTTTTAGAAAGCAGGGGGCCCAAATAAACCTCTGGCATTGGGGCCCCTATTATCTACAAAACTGCACAGCTATGCAAAAGTGGGACAGCTAGGAATACTGGGATCATCCTCCATGATGTGGGGAGCGATCCCACATGAGATATTACTAACAAGCTGAATAAACTTATGGGATTGTGTGAGATTGAAATGGAAATATGACTTCTTCCTTGCAGAAACAGCGCCACTCCCATCCACAGGTTGTAATTGGTAATGCAACACCAAACTACTTAAGTCAATAAAATTGAATTGCAATATAAAACATGGCCCATGGAGAAGAGTGGCGCTGTTTATATAAACCACTAGCTGATATACCCGGCTTCGCCCGAGTTAATTTGGTAGTGGTGTTCACACGGAAAATCTTACGAAGTCGTGGTTACTTTAGAGCTACCGGAAAAACATATGTTCACCATTTTGCATAGTTCTCAGCGTTACCCAGGAAACACCACGGGGAGGCAACCATGCGACGTTTCCTTTATATAAAATGACATCAGGAAGTGAGAGAATTTGATTCCGCACGTAAAATTTGGACGCCAATTCTTTTGCGCATAGAATTGAATAATCGAGTTGGGAGCCATTAGCTTTTCCTATTTATGACATAATCAATGCCCGTGCCAAATTTCCCGTTTCTATGACACCGGAAAGTGAGAAAATTAGATTCCGTATGTAAAATTTGGACACTAATTCTTTTGCGCATAGAATTGAATAATCAAGTTGGGACCCATTAGCTTTTCCTATTTATGACATAATCAATGCCCGTGCCAAATTTCCCGTTTCTATGACACCGGAAAGTGAGAAAATTAGATTCCGTATGTAAAATTTGGACACTAATTCTTTTGCGCTTAGAATTGAATAATCGAGTTGGGACCCATTAGCTTTTCCTATTTATGACATAATCAATGCCCGTGCCAAATTTCACGTTTCTATGACATTGGGAAGTGAGAAAATTAGATTCCGTACGTAAAATTTGGACGCTAATTCTTTTGCTCATAGAATTGAATAATGGAGTTGGGACCTATTAACATTTCCTATTTATGACATATTCAATGCCCGTGCCAAATTGTAAGTTTCTATGACATTGGGAAGTGAGAGATTTAGATTATGTACGTAAAATTTCGACACCAATTATTTTGCGCTAGAATTGAATAATCGAGTTGGGACCCAATTACTTCTCCTATTTTGGAGATAATCTATGCTTGTGCCAAATTTCATGTTTCTACGACATCGGGAAGTTGGAGAACTTTTGGCGAGTCAGTGAGTCAGTCAGTGAGTCAGTCAGTCAGTGAGTCAGTCAGTGAGTCAGTCAGTGAGTCAGTCAGTGAGTCAGTCAGTGAGTCAGTCAGTGAGTCAGTCAGTGAGTCAGTCAGTGAGTCAGTGAGTCAGTCAGTGAGTCAGTGAGTCAGTGAGTCAGTGAGTCAGTGAGTCAGTGAGTCAGTGAGTCAGTGAGTCAGTCAGGGCTTTCGTCTTTATATATATAGATGTGATGGTAACTAGGGGCCCTCGTCAGGGGGCCACACATGAGCTGCCCTAGCCTTCTGAACAGTGTATAATAGAGAGATATACAGAACAAGAGACCCTCCGCCGCTGCTACATCCATATACCTTAAACCACGTATGGAGCGTTAATCGGCAAGGACTTCAGTCAGGTTTACAGAGTCCCTATATATAGTCCCTATAGCTGCTAACAACAGATACAACACGAACGTTACAAGAAACTTCACTTCTGCGCCGCCCCGCTCTCAGGAGGGCAGAATGTTCTGTACATTCAGAGGTACATTGAGCTGTGCAGTTACAGCGTACATCACTGCGCAATTATCTGGTAATGTCTCCGGAGGCGCTCGCTCTACGTAACGCACGGCCCACAATGCACTACTTCTGCATTAAAAAGAAGAATAGAAGCTATAACAAAAAATACTCCAGTGCTGTGACAATCCGGAAACTTCCAGTCATCCAGAGACGTCAGCAGCAAGTGACAGGAATGAGACATCACTTACTCTAGAGACGTCCGACAGACAAGGTACAACACAAGAGAAAGACGGAGATGTAGCGGAAGACGAGACGACAGCGTTCCTGCAGCAGAAGAGACACCAAACACTTAGGGAATACCGCAAACAATACACTATAGTAGTTATATTCTTGTACATAGGGGGCAGTATTATAGTAGTTATATTCTTGTACATAGGGGGCAGTATTATAGTAGTTATATTCTTGTACATAGGGGGCAGTATTATAGTAGTTATATTCTTGTACATAGGGGGCAGTATTATAGTAGTTATATTCTTGTACATAGGGAGCAGTATTATAGTAGTTATATTCTTGTACATAGGGAGCAGTATTATAGTAGTTATATTCTTGTACATAGGAGGCAGTATTATAGTAGTTATATTCTTGTACACCGGGGGCAGTATTATAGTAGTTATATTCTTGTACATAGGGGGCAGTATTATAGTAGCTATATTCTTGTACATAGGAGGCAGTATTATAGTAGTTATATTCTTGTACATAGGGAGCAGTATTATAGTAGTTGTATTCTTGTACATGGGGGCAGTATTATAGTAGTTATATTCTTGTACATAGGGGGCAGTATTATAGTAGTTATATTCTTGTACATAGGGGGCAGTATTATAGTAGTTATATTCTTGTACATAGGGAGCAGTATTATAGTAGTTATATTCTTGTACATAGGGGGCAGTATTATAGTAGTTATATTCTTGTACATAGGAGGCAGTATTATAGTAGTTATATTCTTGTACACCGGGGGCAGTATTATAGTAGTTATATTCTTGTACATAGGGGGCAGTATTATAGTAGCTATATTCTTGTACATAGGAGGCAGTATTATAGTAGTTATATTCTTGTACATAGGAGGCAGTATTATAGTAGTTATATTCTTGTACATAGGGGCAGTATTATAGTAGTTATATTCTTGTACATAGGGGGCAGTATTATAATAGTTATATTCTTGTACATAGGGAGCAGTATTATAGTAGTTGTATTCTTGTACATGGGGGCAGTATTATAGTAGTTATATTCTTGTACATAGGGGGCAGTATTATAGTAGTTATATTCTTGTACATAGGGAGCAGTATTATAGTAGTTATATTCTTGTACATAGGGAGCAGTATTATAGTAGTTATATTCTTGTACATAGGGAGCAGTATTATAGTAGTTGTATTCTTGTACATGGGGGCAGTATTATAGTAGTTGTATTCTTGTACATGGGGGCAGTATTATAGTAGTTGTATTCTTGTACATGGGGGCAGTATTATAGTAGTTATATTCTTGTACATAGGGGACAGTATTATAGTAGTTATATTCTTGTACATAGGAGGCAGTATTATAATGGTTATATACTTGTACATAGGGAGTAGTATTATAGTAGTTATATTCTTGTACATAGGGGGCAGTATTATAGTAGCTATATTCTTGTACATAGGGGGCAGTATTATAGTAGTTATATTCTTGTACATAGGGAGCAGTATTATAGTAGTTATATTCTTGTACATAGGGAGCAGTATTATAGTAGCTATATTCTTGTACATAGGGGGCAGTATTATAGTAGTTATATTCTTGTACATAGGGGGCAGTATTATAGTAGTTATATTCCTGTACATAGGAGCAGTATTATAGTAGTTATATTCTTGTACATAGGGAGCAGTATTATAGTAGTTATATTCTTGTACATAGGAGCAGTATTATAGTAGTTATATTCTTGTACATAGGAGGCAGTATTATAGTAGTTATATTCTTGTACATAGGCGGCAGTATTATAATAGTTATATTCTTGTACATAGGCGGCAGTATTATAGTAATTATATTCTTGTACATAGGAGCAGTATTATAATAGTTATATTCTTGTACATAGGCGGCAGTATTATAGTAATTATATTCTTGTACATAGGGAGCAGTATTATAATAGTTATATTCTTGTACATAGGAGTAGTATTATAGTAGTTATATTCTTGTACATAGGAGCAGTATTATAGTAGTTATATTCTTGTACATAGGGGGCAGTATTATAGTAGTTATATTCTTGTACATAGGCGGCAGTATTATAGTAATTATATTCTTGTACATAGGCGGCAGTATTATAGTAGTTATATTCTTGTATATAGGGGCAGTATTATAGTAGTTATATTCTTGTACATAGGAGGCAGTATTATAGTAGTTATATTCTTGTACATAGGCGGCAGTATTATAATAGTTATATTCTTGTACATAGGCGGCAGTATTATAGTAATTATATTCTTGTACATAGGAGCAGTATTATAATAGTTATATTCTTGTACATAGGCGGCAGTATTATAGTAATTATATTCTTGTACATAGGAGGCAGTATTATAGTAGTTATATTCTTGTACATAGGAGCAGTATTATAGTAGTTATATTCTTGTACATAGGAGCAGTATTATAGTAGTTATATTCTTGTACATAGGGGGCACTATTATATTAGTTATATTCTTGTACATAGGGGGCAGTATTATAGTAGTTATATTCTTGTACATAGGGGCAGTATTATAGTAGTTATATTCTTGTACATAGTGGCCAGTATTATAATAGTTATATTCTTGTACATAGGAGTAGTATTATAGTAGTTATATTCTTGTACATAGGAGCAGTATTATAGTAGTTATATTCTTGTACATAGGAGCAGTATTATAGTAGTTATATCCTTGTACATAGGGGGCAGTATTACAGTAGTTATATTCTTGTACATAGGAGCAGTATTATAGTAGTTATATTCTTGTACATAGGGGGGCAGTATTATAGTAGTTATATTCTTGTACATAGGGGGGCAGTATTATAGTAGTTATATTCTTGTACATAGGGGGGCAGTATTATAGTAGTTATATTCTTGTACATAGGGGGGCAGTATTATAGTAGTTATATGCTTGTACATAGGGGGCAGTATTATAGTAGTTATATTCTTGTACATAGGGGGAAGTATTATAGTAGTTATATTCTTGTACATAGGAGGCAGTATTATAGTAGCTATATTCTTGTACATAGAAGGCAGTATTATAGTAGTTATATTCTTGTACATATGAGGCAGTATTATAGTAGTTATATTCTTGTACATAGGAGGCAGTATTATAGTAGTTATATTCTTGTACATAGGGGGCAGTATTATAGTAGCTATATTCTTGTACATAGGAGGCAGTATTATAGTAGTTATATTCTTGTACATAGGAGGCAGTATTATAGTAGTTATATTCTTGTACATAGGGGGCAGTATTATAGTAGTTATATTCTTGTACATAGGGGGCAGTATTATAATAGTTATATTCTTGTACATAGGGAGCAGTATTATAGTAGTTGTATTCTTGTACATGGGGGCAGTATTATAATAGTTATATTCTTGTACATAGGGAGCAGTATTATAGTAGTTGTATTCTTGTACATGGGGGCAGTATTATAGTAGTTATATTCTTGTACATAGGGGGCAGTATTATAGTAGTTATATTCTTGTACATAGGGAGCAGTATTATAGTAGTTATATTCTTGTACATAGGGAGCAGTATTATAGTAGTTGTATTCTTGTACATAGGAGGCAGTATTATAGTAGTTATATTCTTGTACATAGGAGGCAGTATTATAGTAGTTATATTCTTGTACATAGGGAGCAGTATTATAATAGTTATATTCTTGTACATAGGAGTAGTATTATAGTAGTTATATTCTTGTACATAGGAGTAGTATTATAGTAGTTATATTCTTGTACATAGGAGCAGTATTATAGTAGTTATATTCTTGTACATAGGGGGCAGTATTATAGTAGTTATATTCTTGTACATAGGCGGCAGTATTATAGTAGTTATATTCTTGTACATAGGGAGCAGTATTATAGTAGTTGTATTCTTGTACATGGGGGCAGTATTATAGTAGTTGTATTCTTGTACATGGGGGCAGTATTATAGTAGTTATATTCTTGTACATAGGGGACAGTATTATAGTAGTTATATTCTTGTACATAGGAGGCAGTATTATAATGGTTATATACTTGTACATAGGGAGTAGTATTATAGTAGTTATATTCTTGTACATAGGGGGCAGTATTATAGTAGCTATATTCTTGTACATAGGGGGCAGTATTATAGTAGTTATATTCTTGTACATAGGGAGCAGTATTATAGTAGTTATATTCTTGTACATAGGGAGCAGTATTATAGTAGCTATATTCTTGTACATAGGGGGCAGTATTATAGTAGCTATATTCTTGTACATAGGGGGCAGTATTATATTAGTTATATTCTTGTACATAGGGGGCAGTATTATAGTAGTTATATTCCTGTACATAGGAGCAGTATTATAGTAGTTATATTCTTGTACATAGGGAGCAGTATTATAGTAGTTATATTCTTGTACATAGGAGCAGTATTATAGTAGTTATATTCTTGTACATAGGCGGCAGTATTATAGTAGTTATATTCTTGTATATAGGGGCAGTATTATAGTAGTTATATTCTTGTACATAGGAGGCAGTATTATAGTAGTTATATTCTTGTACATAGGCGGCAGTATTATAATAGTTATATTCTTGTACATAGGCGGCAGTATTATAGTAATTATATTCTTGTACATAGGAGCAGTATTATAATAGTTATATTCTTGTACATAGGCGGCAGTATTATAGTAATTATATTCTTGTACATAGGGAGCAGTATTATAATAGTTATATTCTTGTACATAGGAGTAGTATTATAGTAGTTATATTCTTGTACATAGGAGCAGTATTATAGTAGTTATATTCTTGTACATAGGGGGCAGTATTATAGTAGTTATATTCTTGTACATAGGCGGCAGTATTATAGTAATTATATTCTTGTACATAGGCGGCAGTATTATAGTAATTATATTCTTGTACATAGGGGGCAGTATTATAGTAGTTATATTCTTGTACATAGGGGGGCAGTATTATAGTAGTTATATTCTTGTACATAGGAGGCAGTATTATAGTAGTTATATTCTTGTACATAGGCGGCAGTATTATAGTAATTATATTCTTGTACATAGGAGCAGTATTATAATAGTTATATTCTTGTACATAGGGGCAGTATTATAGTAGTTATATTCTTGTACATGGGAGCAGTATTATAGTAGTTATATTCTTGTACATAGGCGGCAGTATTATAGTAATTATATTCTTGTACATAGGAGGCAGTATTATAGTAGTTATATTCTTGTACATAGGAGCAGTATTATAGTAGTTATATTCTTGTACATAGGAGCAGTATTATAGTAGTTATATCCTTGTACATAGGGGGCAGTATTACAGTAGTTATATTCTTGTACATAGGAGCAGTATTATAGTAGTTATATTCTTGTACATAGGAGCAGTATTATAGTAGTTATATTCTTGTACATAGGAGGCAGTATTATAGTAGTTATATTCTTGTACATACGAGGCAGTATTATAGCAGTTATATTCTTGTACATAGGAGCAGTATTATAGTGGATATTTTCTTGCATGCACAGTATTATAATGGTGACGATTGTCTATTACATCACCTTTTCTGGTTATATTAACAGATCCTGGAAACGCTCTTTATATTTAATGCCGTAGACTTTGATGTTAATAAGATGTAGTCATTTGAGCGGTGATTAGATGTAGACAATTCCCTCACTGTTGTTTCTTGCTTGCAGTGGATTTGACATCTCTCATTTGCTGTGTTCTTCGTTCTGCGTGATTTCTCTTGCTCGGTTTAGCGGCGAGCTGGTTGAGCGCTCCGAGCACGTACATTGCATGTTTTCTGATCAGAGACGTGCTTCTTCTTTGCTTCTCTCTTTCACTGGTTTTGAAAACATCAAATTTAAACCCACAGCAACCATCGCTCTGACACAGACACAAACTCTCGCTCGCATATATCGGCTCTTTAACCCTATCTGGTCTTCCAGAAAAGAAAAAAGAGAATTATTCATGTAGGATTTGAGGTGTAGAGGATTTATGATAGAAGAGAGCCGTAAAGCGCAGGAGTCAGCATGTAATATACAGACGCCATGCCGTATATGTAGGAGCAGCTCTGTACACGCCATGCCGTATATGTAGGGGCAGCTCTGTACACGCCATGCCGTATATGTAGGGGCAGCTCTGTACACGCCATGCCGTATATGTAGGGGCAGCTCTGTACACGCCATGCAGGATGAGTGCCGACCACACGCATCCTGCTCTTTTCTCTGTACAGAGTACAAGCTTTGTTTGTCTTCCTGGAGACAGTCAACAAGCAGGATTATGGACTCTGATGTCATTGCTCTTTATGGTCCTTTAGCCTGCGAGAATTAAATATGCTGAAGGGCTTTGGGCTGGATTGGCCGATGAACACCTCAACACGCCTTGCTGACCGAATTCTCTCCCAAGGCTCCCTTCACACCGGCAGTTCGGTGGCAATTAAAATTGCATCAAAAAGTGCATTTGCACAACTGCCTGCGTTCTGTCACGTTTTACTGCAAACATAGTAAAATCACACATGGCTTCACCAATGCACTTTTTGATGCAGTTTTTATTGCAACCAAACCTCCCGCTGTGAATGGAGCTGAGAGCTCGTTGCCCCCGTGGAATCCGCGTCTGAAGCAGATTTCTGATGTGGATTTTCATTTAAACATGATGCGGATCTGCACGCGGTTCAGCCTCTTTCAGAGGGGCTAATGCACGGTATTATTGTATCTTGACACCACCGGAAGTTGTGGTGGACTCAAGATACTGAGTGTTTGATAGGGGGTTGCCGCCCCCTCTTCCTGATAGGCTGTCCAGCTGTCCCCCCGTCCTGCACCTCACAGGTCATGTAGCAACTGGTGTCCGGCATGGAGAAACCACTCTAGGTCCCCCTGCCGCTGTGCACGCTTAAGGCTGCTGCACATACGCTCCTGCCTCGCTGCTGCTGCCATTGGCATCCGAGAGCTCGCTACTGTCCCCGCCTGCAGTGCGTAAACCTTCAGCACATACACTTGTGCCCCGCTGTTGCCGCCATTGCTATCTGCTAACCCGCTGCTCTCCCCCACCGATGTGCAGTGCTTACGCCTCCTGTACACTCCTGGACCGCAGCTACCACCATTGCTCTCCGGGTATTAACCAGGGCCCCTATGGCACTCTGCAGCACTCGCCGCTCACCCATACGTGGCCGTGAAGTGCGGACCGCCAGCGCTCAGCCCTCCCTTCCACAGCAGCTCAGTTCACTCCCCAGTGCCCACACTCACCTCTCCATGGGACAGCAGTGGGGTAAACAGAAGACCGGGCGCTCTCAGCTTCGTGAACGCCATAGTCCGGTCGGCAGCAGTGCTGATAACTCCCGACCAGCGCCTTTCAGCTTCCTGCATGCCGGACGCTGCTGCCTACAGGAGCTGTCAGGGGCAGGATGGGGATACAGCCGTTCCTCCACACTGGACGTCGGTGGATATAGGGCGGGCAGGACGGGGAAACAGCCGGACAGCCTATCAGGAACAGGGGGCAGCAACTCCCTGTCAAACACCCAGTACCTTGAGTCCACCCCAACCTCCGGTGGCGTCAAGATACAATAATCCCCTAATGCACATGCAGATTTCTCAAGGCAGATTCCTTACGTATGCGGGTCAAGAACTGACATGTTCGTTCTTTATTTGGCATGGTGTGGAGTTCAAATCCATTTGTGGAAAATTCCGTGAAGTTTGAACTACGGCATCAATTCTCACTGAAGTCAATGGGATTAGAAAAAAAGATGCCAATTCCAAGGCAGGCTCCCGCATGGACACCGGAGTGTGTTACATGGAGGTCTTCACAGGGTTCTCACGCAGATTTCTATCCCCCATTTGTAGTAGGAAAATGTGCACTGAGAATCCTCATCTCTTCCCCTCCCGTTGATTTACTTTGCAGCGTGCCGATGAGACGTCTTGAAGAATAACTAAAATAGAGCAAATGTATCTGTGAGTTGCGCTCCGCCATAGTAATAATAATAGCAGGGATGGTGCAAGTAAAAATATTGTGACAACTTGGGGTTGTTAGCGCATCAGATCGCCATCTTCCCTCCGCCAGATGGACGGTCGCACACCAGCAAGGCCAGGACTTTGGAACAAGCGTAGGCCGCCAGCACACGCATGGGTTGGATTCCAGATGCGGGATCCCTCAGCGGAATCGGCCCTTGTGGCCAGCATCCGCACGTACCAATCATTTATTGCCTCCTGCACCGCGGATGGCGGCGGCGAGCCACTGTTGGACATGCGCAGTGCAGATTAAAAAAAAAAACTTTTGTCTTTCCCGTGCCGTCACTAGGCGATGGCGGGAGCCTCACGACCTTTCCGCAAGGTCAGTTGCAGGAGGGCCGCGGGTCTGACAGCTGTATTGCTGCAGGGAGCAAGACTTGAGTTCAGATTATACCTTAAAGATAGGAAGACACTATGAAAGGGTTAACAAGAAGAAGGTATTCAAACTAAATGATAATCGAGCCTCTAATTGTCCTGCGCCTGTAAACTATTAGGTCTGTATACAAAGAATATCTGTATACAAGTGATAACATCTATATACAAAGCATAAAGGTTGCAGACGTCACAAAGTTACATCATACCATTATCTGCACACCGCTACCTACAGGATACATAGTGCCATCAGCAGAGGGTCCGCTCACTTCTGGGGGTGAACTGATGACCCCCTCATTCTGACTCTGAAGCATCCGGACTCCTCAGAGCTTCAAGAGCTTCTCAACCTGCATCTTGAGAAGATGGCACCTTTTTATGCCCATACAAATGCCCACGGGTCTGCATTGCAAGTTCTTCCAAACAGAAAGTTTCCGGCACATTCCTGCGTGAAGCGGGGATCAAACCTATTTGGATGCATTGTAAATCACATAGCCACATATCGCTCTGTAAAAGCGTCTTTTGAGCAACAATCGTCGTGTCTAAACGCGCGGCCATCGCTCACGGCTCGTTCATCGCTGATCTCTAGCAAGCTGGAAATCACCGATGACTCTTATCAGCGCCGCATGCTGATTTCCTCAGAGGGCGGCGCTGATTGCATTCTTTCAGCTGTTGGCCCGCTGGGACTTCTCAGTGGAACAAAGCAGCTGCTGTTCTTGGAGTTATCAGCTCCGTCCCGCTCCGCCTGCATTTAACTCTTAAAGTAGCTAATTAGCTACTTATGGGCTCCTACCCACTTGTGATTTTTGAACGCTGTGATATCACTGTGTTTTTTTCCACGCAATTGTCAGTGGGACTTTCTAATGTTAAAAACGCATCGCACAAATTCACAAAGCACAAACCTGGGATGTGGTTTAACATTAGAAAGTCCCATTGACAGTCGCCTTAAAGAAAACGCAGGTGTGTGTGAGCCCTGAGAGTTATGCAAGGATGATCGCTCAAAACCGCCACTCAAACTTCCACTTGAGCGATTTTTGCACGATCATCGTTCAGTGTAAATGGGCCTTTAGGCATTAATATGGACTCTGCATTGTCTGTATACCTACCTACCCCCACCTCTTCCTAGACCAGCATGTAATCTGAAGTGGCCATCATGTTGGCTTCACATTTGTGACCAAAGCTATCGAATTTGTACATCAATAAGAGGGGCCATTTCTTCTGATTTGCACATGGATTGGTTTAGCCCCCCCCCCCCCCTACTCTTTTGGTTTAGCCCCCCCCCCCCCTCACTATATTCTTGACTGAAGGAATTAAAATGAAATTGAATCTAAATAATCACACGTTCAGTATTTTCCTAACAGCTTCTAATGACTTCAATGGAAACCATCTGTGTGGAGCCGCATGAAAAAAATCAAGCATACCGCAATTTTTCCTCCATGAGTGGAAAATCAGTCGCTGTCCGCTCGTGTGAGCAGACATGTGGATGCTCCACTGGCTCCAATTGGTGTGAAATACCGCAGCTCGTCCATGGATTACGGGAGGCCAACAGAAATCCATCCAGGAAAATGAAGAGAGATCACAACCCAATCTTCTCCCTGTTGTCGTTTGTCACAAGGTATACGAGCATGCGCAAGTCCCTGGCTGAATGACCACGAAATACAGAGGCTTACACTGTCTACCAGCCTAGTGGCCCAAACACAACGTCCATCCCCACCCCGGGAGGCCACAGAGCTCTCTCTCCCCAGGACTCCGGAGGTTGTAGTCTCCAGCAGCCACACCTATACAAGTGTTCTCTGCCCAATTGCAGGCAATAACCCTGTCCCTGCCAGTATTTTCCCATAAAGCCAGCTCTCATACCCCCTGCTGTCCACATGCAGGACTGCACCTTTACAATATGCATTACAATACAGAATTCCTATGTAAGCATACAGCAGTCAAAGCAGTAATGAAAAAAAAGACCAATGGACGTGTGTACAAACCGTCATTTTTACAACATTACCTCCCTGCTACATTGTATCCGGAGAGGCTATATTGTTATATATGAAACATCTCGTAGATTGAAGGGGTCGTCCCGCTTCTAGCTGTTTTGCTGCAGGAAGCAGACAGCTCTGTAGATTGTGTAGTGGCCGGAGTTGGTACTGCAGGTATTCACTTCAATAGGACTCCGTAAGGCTGCCTGTCCATGGATGATGATTTATCGCCCGCGGATCACGCTCTGTAAAGCTTTTCATAGGATTACTATGGAAAGTGCAGCGCCGACGTCCATGAGCACAGAATCGTAGGGATTCTCCGCTCACGGGATTTAAATCATGGCATGCTGCAATAGCCGCGATTCTCAGCCATGAGCAGAGCGCTAGCAATATTCCGCCTTGGTCGTGGACAGGGGGCCTTAGGCTCATCACCTTTCTGGAGCATGGAGCACTACTGGTACCAGCATACTGCATGACACATCATTCTTCTGGGTGGCAGTAAGATTGCTCCATTCCTTATATGTTGGGGCTCTGACTTGCTTCTGGTTTTCGCCTGCGTGCCTCTGGCGGTTTGTACGCACATCCATTTGTCTCTGTTTGGGTTGCTGCTTTTGGCCGCCGTACGGTTACATCGGGACATTGTATCTTAATGCATACTTAGTAAACGAGATTTCCTGAAGTCTCCTCCTCGTTGCCTGGACCGCGAAGGGATGCAGACTTTCCACAGCCAGTTCCGTTGGAGGAAGATCTGCAGCATTTCCGCGACATGTGAACGTACCCTACAGGATCCAAGCTGACCTGCATAGTCATGGGGTTATGAGCCGGGAACCAATCAGAAGCCCAATGTCTTCATGGCAGTGCACCCTCAAAGTGCTAGCAAGATAGATGGTAGGAGTGATAAGAGCGGCTGCCAGCTTGCTGATGGTCTCCGGGTTATAGCAGAGTTGAAACAAGCGCACAACCGTTAACGTCAGATCAACTCCCTCTCTTTAGGCATTTGCAGTCAAACCATATAAGGTGCAGTTACCTCGCGACGCAGATATAAGACAGCGATATCCAAGTATTACTAATACAAGTATTGCACTGCCAGCCGCAGCTCTGTAATACTAACTCTGACCACTAAGCCTTATAATAGTCTGACACTTCCTCTTCTGTACAGCAGCCTCATGAACCATAAACATAATGAACTGTAAGAGACCCATTGCCTTCAATCGAAGAGTGTTGTGGGTATGCTCTGTATCCTGTGCATGGAGGGGGAGGAGGTGAGCCGTGACTATTGTGAATGGTGGCTCCTGTGTTATCTATATATTGGTATCACCTCTCAGTGTAATCCTCTCTGTGCAGGGAGGGGAGGAGGTGAGCTGTGACTATTGTGAATGGTGGCTCCTGTGTTATCTATATATTGGTATCACCTCTCAGTGTAATCCTCTCTGTACAGGAAGGGGAGGAGGTGAGCTGTGACTATTGTGTATAGTGGTTCCTGTGTTATCTATATACAGGTGTCTCCTCTCAGTGTAATCCTGCCTGTAAAGGGAGGGGAGGAGGTGAGCTGTGACTATTGTGAAGGGTGGGTCCTGTGTTATCTGTATATAGGTGTCACCTCTCAGTGTAATCCTGTCTGTACAGGGAGGGGAGGAGGTGAGCTGTGACTATTGTGCATGGTGGGTCCTGTGTTATCTATATACAGGTGTCTCCTCTCAGTGTAATCCTGTTTGTACAGGGAGGGGAGGAGGTGAGCTGTGACTATTGTGAATGGTGGGTCCTGTGTTATCTACATATAGATGTCACCTCTCAGTGTAATCCTGTCTGTACAGGGAGGGGAGGAGGTGAGCTGTGACTATTGTGAAGGGTGGATCCTGTGTCATCTATATATAGGTGTCACCTCTCAGTGTAATCCTGCCTGTATCCTGCTGATTGACTCATTTGTGGTCGTGTCCCACACGAACAGGGCTGTCAACAGTGAGGAAAGTGCATGAGGGATGAACTATTATACAGCCGGTGTCGTCCAGCGCAAAGACTATTTAAACAAGTGCTGATCTCACTGATTGATTTGCATCAAATGGCGGAAATTGGTTCATATGTAAGAGCTGTAAGGCGGCTAACACACAAGTGTTAGTGCAGCTGCCAGCACTCGCGTTTTCCTGACAATTGCTGGGCTGTACTTGCGAGTACAGGTGTCAATTAGCGCTATTACAGCTCTTGCAGGTGCAGCGCGGTAATTGTGGGAAAACGTGTGCGCTAGAGGAGAAAGCCGACCCGGCCACCTCTGCCGGTCTCATTGAGTGGTGGTGTGCATGTGTGGTCAAGCTGCTACTGGGTTTCCATATGACGGATATAGACATGGGACGACACTTGTACTTGTTGAGGATTATCCTCAGTTCTGGTTGTGCTTCTCCTTAAATGTAGCAGAGTTGTCACAAATTGGGTCAAGCCTTTGGAATCAGATCTCTGTGGGCTGCACAGCCTTATGGGATTGGCTTACTGACGTCCTCCTCCAACGCTCTTGGACAGGGGGCCCCAGGAGATACAATCAGTTAGAGTCCATTGATCTCCATTGATTGGATTCTCATTGTTACAGTCCGCGGGGGCTTCAATCCGGCTGACACCAGAACAAGGAAATGGAAAATAGAGCGCATCTCATTCTATGCCATTCTTACCCAATCGTCTGTTTCTTAAAAGCTCCCAGGTGCCCACCACCCACGGCTCTTCCTACGGAGGTCTCTCAGTGGGAAAGGACTTGAGATCTCTTCTGTCCTTTCAGGTTTTGTTTTGATAAAGTGTAATTTCTGTGTTAATGATACATTGTACGACTTTCTGAGGCATTCTGCGTTATATCTCCTCACCATTTTCAAAATCTCTGCTTTCTGTCAGTTCATTCTTGCATCTACAGGCAGTAACTCTGTACACAGCCGAGCCTGCTGTCAGCTGAGAGGAAGATACAATTGTATCAGTGTAGGCAAGGCCCTGCCAGCTCAACAAATCATGGGGAGCTGCACAAATCTCCTTCTAGTTTGCTACAATGTATCAGTCTGGAGTCCTGGCTGTTTAGCTCACAGAGCATTGTGTACTCTGGAAACAATTTGCCTCCATTACTTAGCTGACAGCAGGACTAGCTATATACATTATATCAGTCTGGGGTCCAGAATGTTCAGATCATACAGTATTGTCTGCACCAAATACAATTGTATCCACTTCGCAGCTGTGGATACCATTTATTGTACGAGGGGCTGCTGATAAGTCTTTGGCTTTACCCAGAAAGAAACCAGATAGGAAGATGAAACTTTACATTTATTTACGTATCGGTGTAGAGCTCAACACATCAGTAGCAGCAGCACAGAGCTCTGCCAGTTTGTTGCAATGTATCAGTCTGGAGTCCAGGCCATTTAGCTAACAGAGCATTGTGCACACAGTATACAATTGTATCCACCTCTCAGCTGAGAGCAGGGATAGCTTATTAGCTGTCTACAAATATCTGAAGGGCTGTCACAGTGCAGAGGGATCAGCCCTATTCTCATCTGTACAAGGAAAGACTAGAAGCAATGGGATGAAACTGAAAGGGATTAGATATCAGACAGTGAGGGGGATCAATGAGTGGAACAGGTTACCACAGGAGGTGGGGAGTTCTCCTACAATGGAAGGCTTCAGAGGCCGGGCAGACGTCTGTCTTGGATGAGTTAGTGATCCTGCACTGAGCAGGGGGTTGGAGCCGATGACCCTGGAGGTCCCTTCCAACCCTATCATTCTATGATTCTATGATAGCTATATACAATATCTATCAGTCTAGAGTCCGGGCTGTTGAGCTCACAGAGCACTGCATAACCTGGATACAATTGAATGCACTTTCCATCTACCAGCAGGACTAGATGTGTACTCTACAACAGTGTTCCCCAACTCCAGTCCTCAGGGACCGCCAACAGGTCATGTTTTCAGGATTTCCTCAGTGTTGCACAGGTGATGTCATTATTGTCGGTGCCTCAGACATTGCCAGCGGTGTTCTTACCATAGGATTTCCTGAAAACATGACCTGTTGGTGGTCCCTGAGAACTGGAGTTGAGGACCTCTGCTCTACAATGTACCAGTCTGGAGCCCGGGCTGTTGAGCTCACAGAGCATTGCTTACCCTGGATACAATTGAATACACTTCCCATCTACCAGCAGGACTAGCTGTGTACACTACAATGTACCAGTCTGGAGCCCGGGCTGTTGAGCTCACAGAGTATTGTGTACCCTGGATACAATTGAATACACTTTCCATCTACCAGCAGGACTAGCTGTGTACTCTACAATGTACCAGTCTGGAGTCCGGGCTGTTGAGCTCACAGAGCATTGTGCTCCCCTGGATACAATTGAATACACTTTCCATCTACCAGCAGGACTAGCTGTGTAATCTACAATGTACCAGTCTGGAGCCCGGGCTGTTGAGCTCACAGAGCATTGTGTACCCGGGATACAATTTGAATATACTTCCCATCTACCAGCAGACTAGCTGTGTACTCTACAATGTACCAGTCTGGAGTCCGGGCTGTTGAGCTCACAGAGCATTGTGCTCCCCTGGATACAATTGAATATACTTCCCATCTACCAGCAGACTAGCTGTGTACTCTACAATGTACCAGTCTGGAGCCCGGGCTGTTGAGCTCACAGAGTATTGTGTACCCTGGATACAATTGAATATACTTCCCATCTACCAGCAGACTAGCTGTGTACTCTACAATGTACCAGTCTGGAGCCCGGGCTGTTGAGCTCACAGAGCATTGTGCTCCCCTGGATACAATTGAATATACTTCCCATCTACCAGCAGACTAGCTGTGTACTCTACAATGTACCAGTCTGGAGCCCGGGCTGTTGAGCTCACAGAGTATTGTGTACCCTGGATACAATTGAATATACTTCCCATCTACCAGCAGACTAGCTGTGTACTCTACAATGTACCAGTCTGGAGCCCGGGCTGTTGAGCTCACAGAGCATTGTGTACCCGGGATACAATTGAATACACTTTCCATCTACCAGCAGACTAGCTGTGTACTCTACAATGTACCAGTCTGGAGTCCGGGCTTCTCCCCCTTCAGTTGATTGACCCGGAGTTTCTGTGCCGATCCCCTGCATAGACGCGGCCCATTATTTAAGCCCAACGCTCTTATCTCTGTTGTACTGGCTTGGCGGTCATGCACACAATTCAATAATCCTGTCAAGCACTATCTGTGGCCGGTGACGGCGCTGCGGCGTGATTTATGGCGCTGCACACCTGCTTTCATGGAAGCGATTTGTTTGAACAATATAAAAGTCTTCAAGTAAATGATTCGTCCGGCGTTAATTTCGGATGTGATGCGGGGGGGGGGGGGGGGGCGCGAGGCTTCTCAGCGCTGCATCAATCCCACCTCATTGTCTGTGATAAAGGCATAAATGTACAATAGCCTGAGCGCTGCCGGATATCAGATGCGCCGCTCTCAGGAGGCGTATGCCACTTAGGGGCGTGGACAAACCAAATCTATAGTGGCCTGTACACTGTGTACCACGTGTGATAAGGTCTGCGGGCCGCTGTATCTAATCCCACCCTGTGTGATACTGGCGGAGGCCATCTTTCCTGGTGGGTGGGGTGCGGTTGGGTGCACGGAGGGTCCTGCTCACACGAGGACTGAACTCCATTTCCAGCTATAGATAATTCGCCTTCACCACTTCTTTCCATGGCTGCCAAGACCTGAGTCATCCAGCCGTGCCAGGACAATGAAGTCGAGCTGCTAATTGGCTGTGGCTGGCATGAGGCTGGCATACTGTGCCCGGGCGTCACCGCAGTGCTCAGGGTGAGATGATGGATCTGAGGCGTTCGCTCCGATGAGCTGATGGATGCCGCTGAATTACAGACGATCGGACTGTAAACAAATCAGTGACCTTTATCTGTCAGAGCCGCATTGTAATTGTGTCCTCAGCGCAGCCGGATGGAAGAAGCAACGTCCACCGCCGGATCTAACAACCACCCCGACCAAAGATCACCCAAAACACATCTACCCCTCTGACATTACTGCAAAGGCAGGATGGGTGGAGAGACAGGCGAGAGACAGACATGAGAGAGACACAAGAGAGAGAAAGAGACATGAGAGAGAGACATGAAAGAGATGTGAGAGATATTAGAGAGAGACGTGGAAGAGAGAAAGAGCCACGAGAGAGAGACAAACGAGAGAGATATTAGAGAGAGACAAATGAGAGCGGTAATAGAGAGAGACGTGAGAGAGAGAGAGAGAGAGAGAGAGAGAGAGAAAGAGCCACGTGAGAGAGACATGAGAGAGAGACATGAAAAACGTGAGAGAGAGCCATGAGAGAGAGAAAGAGACATGAGAGAGACGTAAGAGAGAGAAAGAGACATGCGAGATAGATATTAGAGAGAGGCATGAGAGAGAGAGACATTAGAGAGAGAGACATGAGGGAGAGAAAGAGACGTGCGAGAGACATGAGAGAGAGAGAGAAATATGAGAAGTAGAGATAATGAGAAAGAAAGATAAAAGGAAGATAAGATAGATGAGAGATATTAGAGACTGAGGGATAAGAGAGGGAGAAAAGACAGAGATATATGAGAGAAAATCTATCTATCTATCTATCCCCTATCTATCTATCTATCTATCTATCTATCTATCTATCTATCTATCTCCTATCTATCTCATATCTATCTATCCATCTATCTAATATCTATCTATCTCCTATCTATCTATCTCTCTATCCATCTATCTCCTATCTATCTCCTATCTATCTCCTATCCATCTATCTAATATCTCTCTATCTATCTCTCTATCTATCTATCTCCTATCTATCTATCTATCTATCTATCTATCTATCTATCTATCTATCTATCTCTCTATCTCTTATCTATCTCCTATCCATCTATCTATCTATCTATCTCCTATCTATCTCCTATCCATCTATCTCATATCTATCCATCTCCTATCTATCTATCTATCTATCTATCTATCTATCTCCTATCTATCTATCTCCTATCTATCTATCTCCTATCTATCTATCTCCTATCTATCTATCTATCTATCTATCTATCTATCTATCTATCTATCTATCTATCTATCTATCTATCTCATATCTATCTATCTCCTATCTATCTATCTATCTATCTATCTATCTCCTATCTATCTCCTATCCATCTATCTCCTATCTATCTATCTATCTATCTATCTATCCATCTCCTATCTATCTATCTATCTCTCTATCTCCTATCTATCTCCTATCCATCTATCTCATATCTATCCACCTCCTATCTATCTATCTATCTATCTATCTATCTATCTATCTATCTATCTATCTATCTATCTCCTATCTATCTATCTCCTATCTATCTATCTCCTATCTATCTATCTCCTATCTATCTATCTATCTATCTATCTATCTATCTATCTATCTATCTATCTATCTCCTATCCATCTATCTCATATCTATCCACCTCCTATCTATCTATCTATCTATCTATCTCCTATCTATCTATCTCCTATCTATCTATCTCCTATCTATCTATCTCCTATCTATCTATCTCCTATCTATCTATCTATCTATCTATCTATCTATCTCTCTATCTCCTATCTATCTCCTATCCATCTATCTCATATCTATCCACCTCCTATCTATCTATCTATCTATCTATCTATCTATCTATCTATCTATCTCCTATCTATCTATCTCCTATCTATTTATCTATCTATCTATCTCCTATCTATCTCCTATCCATCTATCTCCTATCTATCTATCTATCTATCTATCTATCTATCTATCTATCTATCTATCTATCTCTCTATCTCCTATCTATCTCCTATCCATCTATCTCATATCTATCCATCTCCTATCTATCTCCTATCTATCTATCTCCTATCTATCTATCTCCTATCTATCTATCTCCTATCTATCTATCTCCTATCTATCTATCTATCTATCTATCTATCTCTCTATCTCCTATCCATCTATCTCATATCTCTCTATCTATCTCCTATCTATCTATCTATCTATCTATCTATCTATCTATCTATCTATCTATCTATCTATCTCCTATCTATCTATCTCCTATCTATCTATCTCCTATCTATCTATCTATCTATCTCTCTATCTCCTATCTATCTCCTATCCATCTATCTCATATCTATCCATCTCCTATCTATCTATCTATCTATCTATCTATCTATCTATCTATCTATCTATCTATCTCCTATCTATCTATCTCCTATCTATCTACCTCATATCTATCTATCTATCTATCTATCTATCTATCTATCTATCTATCTATCTATCTATCTATCTATCTATCTATCTATCTATCTCCTATCTATCTATCTCCTATCTATCTATCTATCTCCTATCTCTCTATCTTATATCTCTCTATCTATCTATCTATCTATCTATCTATCTATCTATCTATCTCATATCTATCTATCTATCTATCTATCTATCTATCTATCTATCTATCTATCTATCTGTCTCCTATCTATCTGTCTCCTATCTATCTGTCTCCTATCTATCTATCTATCTATCTCCTATCTATCTATCTATCTATCTATCTCCTATCTATCTATCTATCTCCTATCTATCTATCTCCTATCTATCTATCTATCTATCTATCTATCTATCTCTCCATCTCTCCATCTATCTATCTATCTCTCTATCTATCCATCCTAGCTGTACCACACACGTCTTTTATTGAGTACATCCCAGGGCACTGATAAAACATAAAGTAAGTGTGTTAATAAACTCTTCTAAATGCTAATGAAGGAGATGAGTTTTGAGGTGTGGGCTTTCCAGGTGCTTTGCCCATTAAATAAAGGCACATAATGCCTGACTACTGACGCATCTGTTCTTCTCATCAAGCTCTGTTTGCTCTGTAACTTGATGTAATCTAACAAGTGGAAAAAGTTACAAAAGCCGAACACCTGGATGTAGTTATTACCTGCAGATGGAGGACATGCAGGGATCTTCTATCAGTCTAAGGACTCTTTCACAAGAACGTATGTTTTTGTGTTATCTCGTCCGCGCCGTAAATTTGCATGAATGGCTGATTTTCCGCAATAAAGTCCTGAGCTTAATTATCGTTTTCGCACCCATTCACGCGATGTGTGCACGGGGTCCGCCGTCGTATATCGGTCAATAGAATCAGAGCTATCTTTTTACCCATCGTATATTCGCGGGCGTTTTTTTTTTGGTTGCGTATTTTCCATTTTTTACGGTGTGCCGTTTTTCACGCCGCATATTCGCCCTCGTGAACGAATGGATTGGAAACCAATGCCTCAGATGGTCGCATATATCAGTCGGGCATGAAAACGCGGCCGATATACGCTTGTTTGAATAAAGCCTAAACCAGTAGCGTCCTGTTCCATCGCTCTGCCGGCGGCTAACAACAAGCCAAGTGTCACTGAGACCTCCTGTCTGTTCCTCGATGCTTCTGGGAAATGTTCTGTGCATGGAGAAGACAAAGTGTAAGTGTTCAGTACAAATGCAGAAGGGAGCGCCATGGTTTGTGTCTATGTTCGGGTGAACATCTTGTTTTAGGTCCTTAGCGTAGGGGCATCATGGTTTGGGGCTATGGTGGAAGAGGCACTATGGTTTCGGGTTTGAGTGAAAGGGGACATCATGGCTTGTAGCGGCAGTGTGGGGGCACCATGGTGTGGTGCTATGGTGGAACAAGACATCATGATTTGGAGCTGCTCTGCTCCTCAGGGCCTGGACATATTGTTATCATTGAGGGAACAATAAATTTAAAAGTTGATCAGAGCAGTTTACAGGAGGATGCAAGAGCCACCATTAATGACTGCAAGATGACGAGTCAGGTGATGCAACAAGACAAAGACCCAAAGTACATAAGTAATCAACTGAAGAATGATGGAAAAGAAGGTTTGTAGTTTTGGAAAGGCCAAGTCCTGACCTCAACTCGATGGAGATACTATGGCAGCACTTAAAGAGGGCTATGCACACAAGGCATCCCAGAAATACTGATGACCGGAAACGCATTTACATGGAGGAAGGATCAAAAATTCCTCTTTAACACTAAAATTCTCATTTGTGGCTCCAGGAAATGTTTATTGGTGCTGAAGTGGATTTGTAGCTTATAACATTTAAGGGTTCGCTGACTATTTCTACCTGTGCTATGGATGTTAGTCAGTGAGGGCTCTTTCACACGAGCGTATATCGGCCGCCGTTTTCACAGCCGGCCGATATACACTACGATGTGAGATGTAAAAACTCATGAAAGGGCGCACAAATCTAACGTTTGTGTGCCCATTCAGACAGCATGGGCCTTGGCACATATACGCTGATGCCACCATGCCGTTTCCCCTTCCCTCCCCCTCGCCAGCTCACCTCCTCTCTCCGTTCCATCCCGCCCCCTCCCATTGTAATCAGCTGGAGGGGAGGAGAGAAGAGGGAGGGAGTTTAGCAGTCACGCTGCTGAATTCCCTCCCACCTCCCTTCCCCATTTGCTGTCATTGGCTTCCATAGGAGCGCATGCAGCGACCGACGTATTCCGGCCCAACAGATAGTTCCAGGACTATCTTTTGGATCCGACGTAAAAACACCCGGCGCTATATTGGCCAGCCGGGCGCTTTTATGTCTCAGGAATACGGCCATGTGATGTGATGCAATGGAATCCAATTCATCAGATCACAGCGTATATCAGCCGGTTGTGCAAACGGCGAGCCAATATACGCTCGTGGGAAAGAGCCCTGAGGCACATTTACTAGGACTGTTATTTCATGCATTGGTTAGAGTGAACTGTGCACTTGGGTGAAAGTGACAAATGTATTAGGAGGTGCGGGCCGCTTCTGTCACATCTGGTGCCCGTCCGTAATGCAGAGCGACAGCGACGGCAGCCAGGAGCCGGGAGAGGGTCCTAAAATAATCTACGGCGGCTTCTGGACTAAATTATAGAAAATGTGCCCAGCCACTCCCTTTAACTGCTTGAAAAAGGGGCAGGGCCTGGCATAAAACTCCAAAAATCACAATTTGGGCGCCTCTCAGGATGTTACTTGACTTAAAATTCTCCGCCAGCCAATACTATGAGCCTCGCAGAGGCCTTGGGGGTGTCATCCACAGCCCACCAACGGCATATAGTGTATACAGTGCTGCCACTGCATCTTATCACCTGCTGGGACTGTTCAGGGATCCAGAGGATGAGCAGCGCTGCAGGCTGTTCCCAGAAAGAGATGTGCTGCAGTGCACAGCATGGTGAGAACTCCTGGGTGCATGTGCTAATATGCCTGTGACTACGGAGTATATTCGCGCATAAACCAGGGTTTATTTTTCTTGACTATTCAACCTCCGCGTTATAATGTGCAAGTTTGTAAAAAAAGCGGGAATATCCTACCTTTTCTTGCTCGTAGTTTTAAGGCATGAGAATCCTGATAGTGAAAACTAAACCGGTGAGACCAACGGCTTCGTATCGCCCCATTGTGCAGCCGTGATTATCATAGCAGCATAACATAAACCAGGCCCGTCTGTACAAGTCTGTATGGGGGTTCTGGGCGTGGAGAATATCGCCTTACAAGAAGTATCAGAGCGCAGGTCACATGACTGCGCCAAAGCAGAGGGAGCAGAATCTTACTTTGTAGAGCAAGAAGAAACAAAAACTGATCAAACTTTGAGCCAAATCCAGGTGATTATTTATTCCTGGCAGCCGGCACGCTGCGGAGCTCCTGAGTACACGAGGCGCAGATCAGCTGTATGATGTTACTGGCGGCGCTTCAGAGCGCATCCCAAATATCCCATAGATAAGAAATACCAGCAGCCTATGAGGAGTAACGAATAAAGGGGGGAGAGCGGCGGCTGCAGGCGTTACGTATCGCGAGGAGAGCGGCGGCTGCAGGCGTTATGTATCACGAGGAGAGCGGCGGCTGCAGGCGTTACGTATCATGAGGAGAGCGGTGGCTGCAGGCGTTACGTATCGCGAGGAGAGCGGCGGCTGCAGGCGTTACGTATCGCGACAAGAGCGGCGGCTGCAGGCGTTACGTATCGCGAGGAGAGCGGCGGCTGCAGGCGTTACGTATCCCGAGGAGAGCGGCGGCTGCAGGCGTTACGTATCGCGACAAGAGCGGCGGCTGCAGACGTTACGTATCGCGAGGAGAGCGGCGGCTGCAGGCTTTACGTATCGCGACAAGAGCGGCGGCTGCAGACGTTATGTATCACGAGGAGAGTGGCGGCTGCAGGAGTCACATATCGCGAGGAGAGCGGCAACTGCAGATGTTATTTATCACGAGGAGAGCGGCGGCTGCAGACGTTACGTATCGCGAGGAGAGTGGCGACTGCAGGCGTTACGTATCGCGAGGAGAGCGGCGGCTGCAGACATTACGTATCGTGACGAGAGCGGCGGCTGCAGGCATTACGTATCGTGACGAGAGCGGCGGCTGCAGGCGTTACGTATCGCGACGAGAGCGGCGGCTGCAGGTGTTACGTATCGCGACGAGAGCGGCGGCTGCAGGCGTTACGTATCGCGACGAGAGCGGCGGCTGCAGGCGTTACGTATCGCGACGAGAGCGGCGGCTGCAGGCATTACGTATCGCGACGAGAGCGGCGGCTGCAGGCGTTACGTATCGCGACGAGAGCGGCGGCTGCAGGCGTTACGTATCGCGACGAGAGCGGCGGCTGCAGGCGTTACGTATCGTGAGGAGAGCAGCGGCAGACGTTACGTATTGTGAGGAGAGCGGCGGCTGCAGGCGTTACGTATCGCGAGGAGAGCGGCGGCTTTAGACGTTGCTTATCGCGAGGAGAGCGGCGGCTGCAGGCATTACGTATCGCGAGGAGAGCGGCGGCTGCAGGCGTAACGTATTGCGAGGAGAGCGGCGGCTTCAGACGTTGCTTATTGCGAGGAGAGCGGCGGCTGCAGGCGTTACGTATCGCGAGGAGAGCGCCGGCAGACGTTACGTATCGCGAGGAGAGCGGCAGCTGCAGGCATTACGTATCGCGAGGAGAGCGGCGGCAGACGTTACGTATCGTGAGGAGAGCGACAGCTGCAGGCGTTACGTATCGCGAGGAGAGCGACAGCTGCAGGCGTTACGTATCGCGAGGAGAGCGGCAGCTGCAGGCATTACGTATCGCGAGGAGAGCGGCAGCTGCAGGCATTACGTATCGCGAGGAGAGCGGCGGCTGCAGGCGTTACGTATCGCGAGGAGAGCGGCGGTTTTAGACGTTGCTTATCGCGAGGAGAGCGGCGGCTGCAGGCATTACGTATCGCGAGGAGAGCGGCGGCTGCAGGCGTAACGTATTGCGAGGAGAGCGGCGGCTTCAGACGTTGCTTATTGCGAGGAGAGCGGCGGCTGCAGGCGTTACTTATCGCGAGGAGAGCGACAGCTGCAGGCGTTACGTATCGCGAGGAGAGCGCCGGCAGACGTTACGTATCATGAGGAGAGCGACAGCTGCAAACGTTACGTATCGCGAGGAGAGCTGCGGCTTCAGACGTTACGTATCGCGAGGAGAGCGGCGGTTTCAGACGTTACGTATCGCGAGGAGAGCGGCGGCTGCAGGCGTTACGTATCGCGAGGAGAGCGGCGACTTTAGACGTTGCTTATCGCGAGGAGAGCGGCGGCTGCAGGCATTACGTATCGCGAGGAGAGCGGCGGCTGCAGGCGTAACGTATTGCGAGGAGAGCGGCGGCTTCAGACGTTGCTTATTGCGAGGAGAGCGGCGGCTGCAGGCGTTACGTATCGCGAGGAGAGCGACAGCTGCAGGCGTTACGTATCGCGAGGAGAGCGCCGGCAGACGTTACGTATCGTGAGGAGAGCAACAGCTGCAAACGTTACGTATCGCGAGGAGAGCGGCGGCTTCAGACGTTACGTATCGCGAGGAGAGCGGCGGTTTCAGACGTTACGTATCGCGAGGAGAGCGGCGGTTTCAGACGTTACGTATCACGAAGAGAGCGGCGGCTGCAGGCATTACGTATCGCAAGGAGAGCGGCGGCTGCAGCCGTTACGGATCGCGACGAGAGCAGCGGCTGCTGGCGTTACGTATCGCGAGGAGAGCGGCCGCTGCTGGCGTTACGTATCGCGAGGAGAGCGGCCGCTGCAGGCGTTACGTATCGCGAGGAGAGCGGCGGCTGCAGGCGTTACGTATCGCGACGAGAGCGGCGGTTGCAGGCGTTACGGATCGCGACGAGAGCAGCGGCTGCTGGCGTTACGTATCGCGAGGAGAGCGGCCGCTGCTGGCGTTACGTATCGCGAGGAGAGCGGCGGCTGCAGGCGTTACGTATCGCGAGGAGAGCGGCCGCTGCAGGCGTTACGTATCGCGAGGAGAGCGGCGGCTGCAGGCGTTACGTATCGCGACGAGAGCGGCGGTTGCAGGCGTTACGTATTGCGAAGAGAGCGGCGGCTGCAGGCGTTACGTATCGCGAGGAGAGCGCCGGCAGACGTTACGTATCGTGAGGAGAGCGACAGCTGCAAACGTTACGTATCGCGAGGAGAGCGGCGGCTTCAGACGTTACGTTTCGCGAGGAGAGCGGCGGTTTCAGACGTTACGTATCGCGAGGAGAGCGGCGGCTGCAGGTGTTACGTATCACGAGGAGAGCGGCGGCTTCAGACGTTGCTTATTGCGAGGAGAGCGGCGGCTGCAGGCGTTACGTATCGCGAGGAGAGCGCCGGCAGACGTTACGTATCGTGAGGAGAGCGACAGCTGCAGGCGTTATGTATCGCGAGGAGAGCGCCGGCAGACGTTACGTATCGTGAGGAGAGCGACAGCTGCAAACGTTACGTATCGCGAGGAGAGCGGCGGCTTCAGACGTTACGTATCGCGAGGAGAGCGGCGGTTTCAGACGTTACGTATCGCGAGGAGAGCGGCGGCTGCAGGTGTTACGTATCACGAGGAGAGCGGCGGTTTCAGACGTTACGTATCGCGAGGAGAGCGGCGGTTTCAGACGTTACGTATCGCGAGGAGAGCGGCGGTTTCAGACGTTACGTATCGCGAAGAGAGCGGCGGCTGCAGGCGTTACGTATCGCGAGGAGAGCGGCGGCTGCAGGCGTTACGGATCGCGACGAGAGCGGCGGCTGCTGGCGTTACGGATCGCGACGAGAGCGGCGGCTGCTGGCGTTACGGATCGCGACGAGAGCGGCGGCTGCTGGCGTTACGGATCGCGACGAGAGCGGCGGCTGCTGGCGTTACGGATCGCGACGAGAGCGGCCGCTGCTGGCGTTACGGATCGCGACGAGAGCGGCCGCTGCTGGCGTTACGGATCGCGACGAGAGCGGCCGCTGCTGGCGTTACGGATCGCGACGAGAGCGGCCGCTGCTGGCGTTACGGATCGCGACGAGAGCGGCCGCTGCTGGCGTTACGGATCGCGACGAGAGCGGCCGCTGCTGGCGTTACGGATCGCGACGAGAGCGGCCGCTGCTGGCGTTACGGATCGCGACGAGAGCGGCCGCTGCTGGCGTTACGGATCGCGACGAGAGCGGCCGCTGCTGGCGTTACGGATCGCGACGAGAGCGGCCGCTGCTGGCGTTACGGATCGCGACGAGAGCGGCCGCTGCTGGCGTTACGGATCGCGACGAGAGCGGCCGCTGCTGGCGTTACGGATCGCGACGAGAGCGGCCGCTGCTGGCGTTACGGATCGCGACGAGAGCGGCCGCTGCTGGCGTTACGGATCGCGACGAGAGCGGCCGCTGCTGGCGTTACGGATCGCGACGAGAGCGGCCGCTGCTGGCGTTACGGATCGCGACGAGAGCGGCCGCTGCTGGCGTTACGGATCGCGACGAGAGCGGCCGCTGCTGGCGTTACGGATCGCGACGAGAGCGGCCGCTGCTGGCGTTACGGATCGCGACGAGAGCGGCCGCTGCTGGCGTTACGGATCGCGACGAGAGCGGCCGCTGCTGGCGTTACGGATCGCGACGAGAGCGGCCGCTGCTGGCGTTACGGATCGCGACGAGAGCGGCGGTTGCAGGCGTTACGTATCGCGAGGAGAGCGGCCGCTGCTGGCGTTACGTATCGCGAGGAGAGCGGCGGTTGCAGGCGTTACGTATTGCGAAGAGAGCGGCGGCTGCAGGCGTTACGTATCGCGAGGAGAGCGGCGGCTGCAGGCGTTACGTTGTACGAGTAGGTTCTACAATGTTGTAGGTTTATTCGGTTCGCTATGCCTAACGGACTGAAGACATATTACAGCGGGCAGAACGCACCTGGAAACGACAAAATGCTTCTCTCTGGTGTCATTACTGGAAGTGAAAATGATAATGAGCGAGCGACAGAAGCCACGCCCACCTCTGCGCTGCTCCCCATCCGTGTATCGATCACCGTCATGTGATGATTCTGGAGTTTGGTTGCATTCTGGTTTCCCAATAGACAGAACAATAAGCAAATGTCCGACGCTCACAAGAAGTAGTTACATTAGAGGGTGGCCTAGTTATGAGCCGTATCTCCCACTACTCAGTGAACAGCCCTTTATCAGAGCCCTGGCCCCTTAATTAGAGCCCCGGGCCCTTTATCAGACCCCGGCCCTCTCATGATTGGCGCTTCCCTCTATGGTAATTCTCCACGTGACCCCGGAGTGCGGCATTAAAAAAAAAGTTTTCCGCAGATCAGTTTCAGTGTGAATCCACATTAGATCCAGCGATCGGAGCGACTTCCAACGAGGCCGGTCATTGGTGCTAGACTAGCTGGGGTCTCACCGCCAGCCTTGTGGGGTTATGTCGTGTAACAAAGAGTATACCGAGAATGGCGCGATCGAGGAAAACATCCAGCGAAAGGGGATCCTGCGGACGGAAACAACTCATCACTGAAAGGGGTCGGAGGAGGATGTCAGGAATCGTTCTGACCAACAGGCTGCACAGTCAGCTGAATACAAGGCTGGAGCTCCAACTAACGTGTCCGCGCCTCTATTCTTGCTACAGGGGGATTCCTTTTTCTCCCCTGCAGGGGAACCCCAGCATCTGCACTACTTGGGAATTAATCCCCCTTCGCTGGCCGCTTCTCATAGAGTCTATGGAGGCTGCAGTGATTTTCTGCAACAAGATCGATCAGGACCTTTCCTTTCACACAGCAGGAATCCCGCCGCTGATCTATCTTTTTTGTTACGTTTTTTGCTCACTGGTTCCGTTAGACGCCATGTTTTGACGCATGTAACTTAGCTGCAGAAAACGATCCATGTGAAGGAGGCGCCGATAACAGGGATAATGAGCGAGTGACGTGCCGGTGCGCCCAGAGAGCAGTGGGCACATGCCCAACCCACACTGTCATCGCTGCACGCCACACGTTTGTCTTCTGCTTTAGCTCATTAGGGCCTCATTCACACGCAGTTTTATGCAGCTAATTTAGCCGTCATTAATAATCTGTTTTAGGGGACTCCCCAGGGCTTCCCTTCATCTCCCTGGGGAGTCCCCATATCTCTGTAATGAAGAGAACCCTTGAGAATGAAGGAGTTCCCTGGGAAAGTCCCCTCATCTCTGCAATGAAGGGAACCCCGGGGAAGTGAATGGGTTCCCCCAGGGCTTCTCTTCATTGCTGGGGACTCCCTTCGAGTCAGTGGGGATGGAGGAGTTCCCCTGCAGGGGAGAAGAAGGAATTCCCCTAGACTTCCTTCTGCGTCTAAGTTAACTGCACAAATAGCCTCGTGTCAATGAGCCCTTAATGAGTTTCTTAGTCTTGGATTACTGTGGAGTATTTGTTTATGCCTTGTTTGATAAACGCACATCAGGGATAAGAAGCAAGTGGCAGATATTAATGGGATGACCTCCCCTGAAGCACAGAAGCCGCTTGTGAAGCTAACATTCTAGGATCAGTATGGACTGACTTACTACACCCCATATATTAGTACTTGTTATTACCTTGTTTAATGAATGCCGGTAGAAGCAGGTACTGAGCGGGTAACAGCGGGTGACAGCGGGCGATCCGCTAGTTATGTCTGCAGCCATCACATCAGTACTCCCCGTCTGTTATATGTTACTCTCCTCGTGCCGATCAGGAGGGTAACGAGCGGCAGATCTGACAGATCTTATTATGTAGAGAACGTTTCCAGGTGCTTCAAGGAGTTCAGCCAAAAAGAAGGACCTGATCAGAGACCCCTCTATCTACAGTGTGCCCTGCTGGGGGGATCTAAGAGGGACCCCAAAGGCCCACATGACCCTGGAGCTGGCCCCATCCTCTCCATCTACAGTGTGCCCTGCCGGGGGGATCTAAGAGGGACCCCAATGGCCCACATGACCCTGGAGCTGGCCTCGTCCCCTCTATCTACAGTGTGCCCTGCTGGGGGGATTTAAGGGGGACCCCAAGGGCCCACATGACCCTGGAGCTGGCCCCATCCTCTCCATCTACAGTGTGCCCTGCCGGGGGGATCTAAGAGGGACCCCAAGGGCCCACATGACCCTGGAGCTGGCCCCGTCCTCTCCATCTACAGTGTGCCCTGCTGGGGGGATGTAAGGGGGACCTCAAGGGCACACATGACCCTGGAGCTGGCCCCGTCCTCTCCATCTACAGTGTGCCCTGCTGGGGGGATGTAAGGTGGACCCTAGGGGGCCCACATGACCCTGGAGCTGGCCCGTCCTCTCCATCTACAGTGTGCCCTGCTGGGGGGGATCTAAGGGGGACCCCAAGGGCCCACATGACCCTGGAGCTGGCCCCGTCCTGGGGTATTAACGTGTGTGATTTCACGCTGTCCGCACACGACTGGAAATCACAACAGAGAAGAATAGCTGCGATCTAATTCCAAAATTACTTAGCGTTTTCTCATCCATTCACACGAGCGTATCGCGGGAAAAATACGCTGCAGCGCAGAATTCCGTTGGGCGTCAGGAAAGCTTCGATTAACTTAAATAGCTTAAATAGCAGTAGCTGCCCGTGTTTCCTGGCGTTGGACGCAAGTGAACTCACCTCCCCCTCCCGTTTTTATTCAGCTCCCATAGGAGTCTATAGGAGCTTCCAGCTTTTTTGATCCGAAGATAGGTCGTGAGTTGTGACTTATTGTTTGAGTCCGCGAGACAAATCTGTGCCCGCGTAAACGGATGCCCTGAAATCAGCGCCTCACATGGCAGCCATTGTCAGACAATGTTATTAATAGCCGTGTGAATGAGGCCTTCTAACGCCGGCCCGGTACTGTCTGCATCTGATGAGACGCCGGGGGATCGGAGCCAATGTGGAAATGTCTCTCCACACAATGAAGAATTAGATTCCTTTCAGCGCCTTTTGCGCAATGGGAAGATTTTGTCTTTCACTTCACCTGAACGTTGAATGCAGATAAATCAGCGTCGCCCTCGCTAATCATGGCTGCATTCAGCGGCCGGCGTGGTGGTGGGGGGGGATCGTCTGTAGTAAGACATGTCAGTCTATTGTAGAGGCCGGAGAGCGAGTGGAATAAAAGGTCCTTGCGGCACTTCTTGTATCAGCAGGGTCTCTGTGAGCGGAGACAAAAGGCTGCCGCCGGCGCTCCGCCGCGCAGTAACCGGCCTCAGAAGGAAGACTGAAGACACCATTCATTAAGATGTTAACTTTTCTTATCTTTTGTAAAACTTGAGCTCCGCTGCGCCACGAGATGCACGGCGTCCACTCAGTGTCAGGAGGCTGCTGCACTGCTGTAGATGCCCAGTAACATAAGGTCATAGAAGGGGCAAATGCCAACAGGGACGCCAGGGAGTCATTGGCTCAGCTTGCTGCATGTCTGCACCAATAAGTGGATGCTATGAGGGGTCCGGGGCTTTGGGGTCACGAGATGGAATGGGGGTCCCCAGTAGACTGATGCAAGATTAGACTTCACTCACTTTCTGTATTTACTATTAACCCCTTCAGTGGCGCTCCCGGAACATCTGACCAGGCAGTTAACCCGGGAAGTAGTAGAATTTCTTGATTGATTTTGCTAAAATTCTGAATTATTTTATTTTTATTTTCCCAAATTGTTACAATGTTGCAATGTGATTGTCGCATTCCTTAATAAACACTTGCGAGATTAAGTCGCATCGTTGGCGGCCCTGTGAGGCCGACATAGTAATAATAAACCTGCCACTGAAGGGGTTAATGGACGGCGCCCGCATAGGCGCTGGGATTTCTCTTCTTGGAGTGCGGATCAGCAGGGCGCCACACGATCCCCACGATCCGCCCACTTGGCGCCTCCAGTCAGCAGGTTATACAGACTTACTGTCACCGGCTACCTACTGCTCTGGCGTGAAGCGCAGCGAACATATAATGGCGGCACGGCCCAAACTGGACAACCAACTCCAAAAAAGTTGCAAATGCTTAAAAGCCAGCCGTCTCTGCACAGAAGTCGGTGTGCGGAAAAATGTGTTTTTCTTTTTCCTTTAATGTCAGAAAACTTGTGTAAAGATTTAAAGGGGTTTTATCTCCCAAGATCCAAGATCGTCCGCCCCGCCCACCGGATAAACATCGATCACTGGGGTCCAACTGCTGGGACCCTCAGCCATCCTGGGAATGGTGTCTGTGTGTCATTCATAGGGGCACTTGGGGACACCGTTCTCGGGATCACTGGGGTCCCAGCAGCTGGTCATACATTGCTCCCCTCCCCCGGCGGTACAACCCCTTTAAGTAGATCTGCCCCTATGTTTTGGAATAGGTGGTGATGGACGTTGTGTCTGCCATACTATTGCCTGCTGCCACGTTGCACAGACTACATCCAGGGGGGCACAGAAGTGTGTTCTTCCTGCTCCGCTACATGGGTGACTCCTAGAGGGCCCCCACAACACCACGAGCCCCTCATGATGCCGGACGGACCCCCATCATGGCCATTATTTGCACATCAGCCGTCGCCCAACTTTTCCGACTGCTTCGAAGTTGTTGTTGCTTTAAATGGAAATGGTCTTTAATAAAGATTTGCGAAAGCCGTTTTGGCGATTCTTGCCCTACTTTACCCACAATGCCCTCTTGCTCCCGGCCTTTGCTGCCTTTGTATAACCCAGGCTCCGTATCTGACACCTCCGCTCGCAATGACTCCCCGCTGACAGTCGCCCGGCGCCTTCTTTCTTGTTATTTAGCGCCTGCGAACATGGCAGTCGCTCCCTGTTAGCTTTACACGCCGCGGTCCTGTTCATTTGTATTACGCGCCCATTAAAACAAATGCTAACGCTCCCCTAGGGTCGCTCCATCCTGCTGCTACCAGACAGTAATTGTTTCCGACTAAACTGAGATTGTCTTTCTCTCTCTGTCTTCTCGCCTGCAGGTGATACTAATTCTGACAAAGCTCTACGATTACAACCTGGGAAGCATCACGGAGAGCTCTCTTTGGAGGTACGTCCTACTAATTGCTGCGCTACGTGAATCCGCCGGCTGCGGGGAGTAATTGGACGAGTGGGATATCTGATGACACTTGTCCGCCGGCGGTCCCGTCGCCTCCTCGCAGGTTTAGTCACACTGTAGCTTTAGACGGCCGGGAGATCTCATCACCAGAGACGCCGGTCTTGTTTCATTTTCTTCGCTTGTCGGTAGCGGCTTAACGCCATTTGATCCCGAAGTTCTCAGACTGCAAATTAAGAAGTTGTGTTATTTTTAGGTGCGAAATTCTGTGCTGATTAATTCCACGATATATCATTATGGGAGACGGCGCTCCAAGGCCCCAGCTTACCTCCATAGAGATATGTGGTGATGCCACTAGGGGGCGCAGTGGAGCGGACGGAAGATGCATTTAATGGGGCTGTCAAGTTTTAAAGGGTCTCCAGAAGGTTCGCTTTTAAGCCACCACCATAGCGCCGTCCGGCATCTTCAGAATAAGGGCTCATATACGGGTAAGTGCGCAGCGTGTTCACAGACCGAAGCTCACCGGATTCGGGGCGCATTCAGATGAGCCTGGATTCCTCCCCTTGTGCGCCTGTATAACGTGACGAAGTGAGATATCAGGGGGTTTGGGTGGTTTGGTTTTCACCACCATGATTCTTGCCGCTAATTGTACGGCCAAGAAACGATCGTACTGGCCGGTATATAGTGGATATATAGTGGGTACGGTGCAGGGGATCTGGCAGCTCAGGTCTACCGGTGTTTTTTTTTCTAATTCCCGCACTCTGGCGCAGAGTTTGAAAAGCCATCGAAGAGAAAAGTCGCATGTAGTGCTACAAAATCGCGCATTGGGGTGGAGTTTGAAATATAAGCCATATCCCAAAAATAAGCCCTAGCTGCAAGAAAAACAAACAAAAATACATTAAGTAAGAAGAACCATCATGTCCGGCGTGGGTCTCCTCTTCACATTCAACACTTGTCTTCAGTATTCTGTCAGCCATTCCTCGATTGAAAGATCAGAATCCCTGCCTCCAGGACGGGCTGGCTGTGATTGGTTCACAAGAACCCTGGCTTGGCCAATCATTGCCGGCGCTCGATGAACCAATCACAGCCATTCATTCATTCATTGAATGTCTGTGATTGGTTCAACAATTACTGGCTCTGATTGGCTGAGCCATGGAGCTTGTCAACCGATCTCAGCCAGCCCTTCCTGGAGGCAGGGATTCTGATCCTCCAATACGGGAAGGGTTGGCAGAAGACCTAAAGCAAGTGCCAGGGAGCTTCAGGGGGGACCCGCGCCACAGATGACAGCGCCTCTTTTCCCTGCAGCTAGGGCTTAGTTTAGGGCTTTGGCAGTAAGATTGCAACAGAGAGGAAGGCTCCATATGGAAACACGGGCTACGAAACCTCACGAGTCGCGGGCATATCGCCGGACCCACGAGGTTTATGACTCGCGATGTTGCATGCTACAAAACATACCACATGTCAAGGAACCCATAGGAAAGCATGGCTTCACATACATGGGATTTGTAGTCCGTCTGAAGGAGGCCCTAATCTGGTTTCCTCTTGTGAGAGTGCAGTGCATTGTGGGAGTCTGGATCGCACTCACACAGGGCGTACTTACATGTACAATCTTATCGCTACAAGGCGCACAGAAGTAGAGCCCGCTGTTTGTAATCCGGCTGTTTGCAGGGGAGATGTTGTCAGCTATATAACGGCAAGTCTGCAGAGATCTCCCCATTATTTCCAATGGGTGTGAAGAACAATGGCGCTGCGCTCCCGTGTGATGCACCCTGAGAATTAGGGGTCCCAGTCGTTAGCAGCTCGGTGGGCAAGAGATCCGGGTGGCACCCAATGTTACCCATTTACTTGTAAAGAGACGCGTTGGGGTTTCCAAGATTCTGGAAGTACAAATAGCGACCCGTGCTCCGTGGTGAGACCCCGGCTAGTCCTACACCGCTGACCGGCCTTGTTGGAAGTCGCTCCGATCGCTGGATCTTCCATCTAATGTGGATTCACACTGAAACTGACCCGCGGAAAACTTGTCACGTGACTTTATGCCGCACTCCGGGGTCACGGGGAGAATTACCATACAGGGGAGCGCCAATTGCGAGAGGGACTGGGCTGTAATAAAGGAGTCTGGTGCTCTAATAAAGGGTTCTGGGGCTCTAATATAAGGGTTCCGGGGCTCTAATAGAAGGATCGGGACTCTTATAAAGGGCCCGGGGCTCCAATATAAGGGTAGGGGCTCTAATAAAGGGCCCGCTGCTCTAATAAGGGCTGTTCAGCGTATCTCTTGCTGCACAGGACTTCCAGGTTGGCACCGCTCTGCTTTGCCCACATTGATCTGCCCTGTATGCAGGCTTGATGCAACCTGCGTGACACTGAGCGCCGCGGTTCCACTTCGGTGACCCCATCCAGCGACGTCCCGTATTCTATATAAACAGGATACGTTATTAAGAGATAATTGCATTCCAAGTACCTGCTGGATAATGAGAGCGGATAATTAAATGAGCGGCTTATTAAGAGGCCTGAAGACGGTGTAAATAATCATTGTACGTGTGAATCCATTCGCTGTGCAGAAGAAACCTCCGAGCTGAAGAGGCAGATCATCCAGAATATGCAGCGGGGGGAGCGGTGGAGATATAAGACGAAGAACTAGAGAGGCTGCTGCTGGTCTCTAATCCCGATAGGCTCACACCTCTGAGGGGCAGGGCTACTCTTACCTGCAATACCCCAGCTGTCCACTAGGTTGTTGAGTGGTCCGCACTGTAAACCTCCCCAACTCTGGTATTCTGCGCTGCACAGATGGAGCTCTTCCCGTCTACAGTGTATAGACACCTTGTAGACAAGTCAGAGTGAGACTCCCAAGGAGAACCAGTCACATGTTGGTAGTAAATGTCACCTTCTTATTGGAGTTTTTCTGGGGTTAGTAATTTAAGATGCTTTTATTAATGGTGGTCTCCACTTTGCACAATCCCTACATCTAAGAAGCATCGCTCCGGATAACTAGATTACAAAGTGAGACCTCCAGGAATCAACCATAAACTGTAAGGAAAGCTAGCAGTAAGTCTTCAGTTTTCCTGCAGCACTCCTACAGGAGAGAAAGAGTATTGCATGGTGTCCATACACATCAGTCGGTTGTCTGTGTGATGCAGGATAGGACAGCGGGAGAAAGAAAGGGGGAAATTTACTAATCCCGCTATTTCTGACGCCGAGCTTAGTATAATTTCCACCAGTGCATGGAGTGCTTAATACATGAAGAGGCTGGGGCGCAGCAGCTCGGGGCGCCTGCACAGAAATACATGCAAAGTCCCAAGCAGGCGTATATTTCTGGCATAATGTATACCGCTTCGTGGTGTAAATTATACATCAATCTGTTGGTCCAGAGGAGCTACTCCCAATTTCCCAGATAGTGGCAAGGCTGGTGCAGAAGGCTGAAAAGTTGCAAAACTCTTGCACAACTGGTCCTTGCACCAACTTTTACAAATTTTCTATACTATGTTTTTGGAATACCTGCACTTTCATAAAACTTTTGACATATTATGGAGACGTGTCATAAGTATTGATCAGTGGGAGTCCTGCTGCTGAGTCCCCGCTGATCACTAAACTGAGGGGCTGCAGAGCTTGTCTGAGCACTGTGCCCCCCGCTATGTGTGCTCAGTTGTGGCTGCTTCCAGCTTCTTGACATGACCTCGTCGTGTTATATAGAAGCTTCCTCTACATAGATATCCTGTATACCTCTATCAGGTGGTCTCCAGCTGCTGCAAGCGACCAGAAATGAGCAAATATAGCAGAGGTAAGCTCTGCATCCCCCTCAGTTTAGTGATCAGTGGGGGTCTCAGCAGTAGGACCCCCGCTGATTAATACATTTGATATGTCTCAATGCAGGTACTCTTTAGCCCTTTGCAATCCAATTTCGGATTCAGGGTTTCCTAGGGGGCTTTCTCCTTCTGCCATTATACAATGGCACCATCTGCTGGCTACAGCTAGTACTGTGGTATGGGACAAGCTGGAGAGGCCCCCAACAACAGAGCGGCCAGTAATCTACAGTAAGAATACCCTGCCGGACGTTTTCCGACATTGGAGCTGTACAGGCTTTAATCAGAATGTCTTTAGACGTCAGACAGTGGATTGGAAAGGGTTAAAGCTAGAGATGAGCGAGCCTACTCAGCCACGCCACTTTTTCGCCCGAGTGCCGCGATTTTTAAGTACTTCCGTACTCGGGCGAAAAGATTCGGGGGGGGGCCGCGGGTGAGTGGGGGGTTGCAGCGGGGAGTGGGGGGGAGAGGGAGAAAGAGAGGGCTCCCCCCTGGTCCCCACTGCTACCCCCCGTGCCATTACGCCTCCCCCCGCCCCCCGGCGCCCCCCGAATCTTTTCACCCGAGTACTGAAGTACTCGAAAATCGCGGTGCTCGATCGAGTAATTACTCGAAACGAGTAGGTTCGCTCATCTCTAGTTAAAGCCCAATGTCCATGGGTGGGCAGACATGGACTGAGGAATCCGCACGGATGATCCGCAGTTCAAGTCACCCGTAGAGACACATAGGCGCCCGCAGCTGAATTAAAGCATGCGGATTTGTTTTGCAGACCTTTTGGTGGCAGCATGCTCCACTTCAGTGGTGATCCTGCATGGACGGCATGAAGTCATTGTGGACGGGCTGCGGATTCCCGCGGGAAAGTAGGAGCTTAAAAAAAAAAACCCTCTACTGCGCATTGCTGCGGCGCTTTAGCACACATCCACAGTGAAAACCCAGACAGTTGCGCCTGGTCACCGGCAGGGCACAGGGCCGGGCTCCGCTGCGGGCTCTCGCCCGTGGACATGAGGCCTCAATATCACAGACTCCAGAAAGATTGTGACAAATGGAGCCCGGCCTCGTATTAGGGGCCACAAACCACCATCTTTTTCTTCATTTTCCTGACTTTCCCCAATTTCTTGCCTGAATGGCCTTTTTCGGTTCCCAGTAGGCGGAGCTCTGCTGCCGCGCGGCGCTGTGCGGTTAGCTGTATATCTGTCTGTGTCGCTTCCACTTAGTGCTCAGTCTGCTGCTATAATATCTGCGTACCGTCCTGCAGCACAACTTGATTTGGACGCTGGAATCTCCTGCAATGTTATTATCTGCATGAAATATAAACAGCGAGGCCAAAACACAAAGATGTCTTATTCCGCTACACAGAAGAGGAAATGTTATTATCCCAGATACATTATATACAGAGATAATGCTACTATGTATCACACCCACTGCTAATATCTGCTACTGTATGATATGTGGCATGCTGGTATAACCTGGGTATCTCCTGTATATAATTATATATGTACAGCTGGTATAAGTTATACATCCTGTATATAGTGAGATGAAGCATGCTGGTATAACCTGGGGATCTCCTGTATACAATTATATATATATGGCTGGTATAAACTGGGTATCTCCTGTATATAATTATATATGTACAGCTGGTATAAGTTATAATCCCTCCTTGTATATAGTGATATGGAGCATGCTGGTATAACCTGGGGATCTCCTGTATATAATTATATATGTACAGCTGGTATAAGTTATACATCCCCTGTATATAGTGATATGGAGCATGCTGGTATAAACTGGGTATCTCCCGTATATAATTATATATATACGGCTGGCATAAACTGGGAATCTCCTGTATATAATTATATAGATACAGCTGGTATAAGTTATACATCCCCTGTATACAGTGATATGGAGCATGTTGGTATAACCTGGGTATCTCCTGTATATAGTGATATGGAACATGCTGGTATGACCTGGGTATCTCCTGTATATAATTATATATGTGCAGCTGGTATAAGTTATACATCTGCTGTATATAGTGATATGGAGCATGCTGGTATAACCTGGGTATCTCCTGTATATAATTATATATATACGGCTGGTATAAACTGGGTATCTCCTGTATATAATTATATAGGTACAGCTGGTATAAGTTATACATCCCCTGTATATAGTGATATGGACCCTGCTGGTATAACCTGGGGATCTCCTGTATATAATTATATATGTACAGCTGGTATAAGTTATACATCCCCTGTGTATAGTGATATGGAGCATGCTGGTATAACCTGGGTGTCCCATATATATAATTATATATGTACAGCTGGCATAAGTTATACATCTCCTGTATATAGTGATATGGACCATGCTGGTATAACCTGGGTGTCCCATATATATAATTATATATGTACAGCTGGTATAAGTTATACATCTCCTGTATATAGTGATATGGAGCATGCTGGTATAACCTGGGTATCTCCTGTATACAATTATATATGTACAGCTGGTATAAGTTATACATCTCCTGTATATAGTGATATGGACCCTGCTGGTATAACCTGGGGATCTCCTGTATATAATTATATATGTACAGCTGGTATAAGCTAGACATCTCCTGTATATAGTGCTATGGACCATGCTGGTATAACCTGGGGATCTCCTGTATATAATTATATATGTACAGCTGGTATAAGCTAGACATCTCCTGTATATAGTGATATGGACCATGCTGGTATAACCTGGGTATCTGCTGTATATAATTATATATGTACAGCTGGTATAAGTTACACATCTCCTGTATATAGTGATATGGAGCATGCTGGTATAACCTGGGTATCTCCTGTATATAGTGATATGGAACATGCTGGTATGACCTGGGGATCTACTGTATACAATTATATATGTACAGTTGGTATATCCTGGGTATCTCCTGAATATAATTATATATGTACAGCTGGTATAAGCTATACATCTCCTGTATATAGGGATATGAAGCATGCTGGTATAACCTGGGTATCTCTGTATATAATTATATATGTACAGCTGGTATAAGTTATACATTCCCTGTATATAGTGATATGGAGCATGCTGGTATAACCTGGGGATCTCCTGTATATAATTATATATGTACAGCTGCTATAAGTTATACATCCCCTGTATATAGTGATATGGAGCATGCTGAAACAACCTGGGTATCTCCCATATACAATTATATATGTACAGCTGGTATAAACTGGGTATCTCCTGTATACAATTATATATGTATAGCTGGTATATCCTGGGTATCTCCTGTATATAATTATATATTGTGAGACGGTGACCGGCAAAGTGCTGGAGGGCCGTTACATTTGCCCTAGGATGCTCTCCTATGAGGCGTTGGGGAGCGCTTGGGCAGATACGTGCCACCGAGCAGCCTGGGCTCGGTGGAGGAAGCCGGCAGTTTAGTGTTAGTGGCATTAAGCCACTAACACGTTGTAATGAGTAAGTGGCTCCAAGCCGCATAATCCGGGCCGGCTTTTCCTGCAGTGACCAAAGTGAAGGGTGGGATGGTCACTCCCACATACCAGGTGGGGCTGGTACCAGGCATTATAAAGCCTGGGCCTACAGGGCCAGCAGGAGAGCGGAGACCTTTGCAGGTCTGAGAGTCCTGGCTGGCTGTGTGCAGGAGCTATTTGTTACCAGTGTGTAGACAGGGACGCTCCATGTATAGTAAGTGCTCAGACGAGCAGGATTTACGTTATGTTTGCCTGATGTTAAGGCCTGTATTTTGCTTTTGTTTGCTTGGAAATAAACCCAGGCAAAGCCTGGACTAAAGACTTTATCGCAAGTGTCACTGTCTCTGACTGCTCATGCCCAGGTTGCTACCGATCCTAAACGCTAATCCCTCACAATATGTACAGCTGGTATAAGCTATACATCTCCTGTATATAGTGATATGAAGCATGCTGCTATAACCTGGGTATCTCCTGTATATAATTATATATGTACAGCTTGTATAAGTTATACATCCCCTGTATATAGTGAAATGGACCATGCTGGTACAACCTGGGTATCTCCTGTATATAATTATATATGCACTGCTGGTGTACATTGTACATCTCCTGTATATAGTGAAATGGAGCATGCTGTTATAACCTGGGTATCCCATATATATAATTATATATGTACAGCTGGTATAAGGTACACATCTCCTTTATATAGTAATATGGATCATGCTGGTATAACCTGGGTATCTCCTATATATAATTATATATGTACAGCTGGTATAAGTTACACATCCTTGTATATAGTGATATGGGGCATGCTGGTATAACCTGGGTATCTCCTGTATAAAATAATATATGTACAGCGTGTGAAAGTTATACAACTCCTGTATATAGTGATATAGAGCATGCTGGTATAACCTGGGTATCTTCTGTGTATTATATATATAATTATACACAGAAGATATATATATATATATATATATATATATATATATATATATATATATATATATATCTGGTATAAGTTATACATCTCCTGTATATAGTGATGTGGAGCATGCTGGTATAACCTGGGTATCCCATATATAATTATATATGTACAGCTGGTATAAGTTATACATCTCCTGTTTATAGTGATATGGAGAATGCTGGTATAACCTGGGTGTCCCATATATATAATTATATATGTACAGCTGGTATAAGTTATACATCTTGTATATAGTGATATGGAGCATGCTGGTATAACCTGGGTATCTACTGTATATAATTATATATGTATAGCTGGTATAAGTTATACATCCCCTGTATATAGTGATATGGAGCATACTGGTATAACCTGGGTATCTCCTGTATATAATTATATATGTACAGCTGGTATAAGTTATACATCTCCTGTATTTGGTGATATGGACCATGCTGGTATAACCCGGGTATCAGCTGTATATAATTATATATGTACAGCTGGTATAAGTTATACATCTCCTGTATATAGTGATATGGAGCATGCTGGTATAAGTTATACATCTCCTGTATTTGGTGATATGGACCATGCTGGTATAACCAGGGTATCTCCTGTATATAATAATATATGTGCAGCTGGTATAAGTTATACATCTCCCTGTACATAGTGATATGGAGCATGCTGGCAAAACCTGGGTATCTCCTGTATATAATTATATATGTACAGCTGGTATAAGTTATACATCCTGTATATAGTGATATGGGGCATGCTGGTATAACCAGGGTATCTCCTGTATATAATAATATATGTACAGCTGGTATAAGTTATACATCTCCCTGTATATAGTGATATGGAGCATGCTGGTATAACCTGGGGATCTCCTGTATATTTATACATGTACAGCTGGTATAGGTTATACATCTCTTGTATATAGTGATATGGAGCATGCTGGTATAATCTGGGTGCCTCCTGTGTATAATTATATATATACAGCTGGTATAAGGTATGCATTCCTGTATATAGTGATATGGAGCATGCTGGTATAACCTGGGTATCCCATATAAATAATTATATATGTACAGCTGGTATAAGATATACATCTCCTGTATATAGTGATATGGAACATGCTGGTATAACCTGCGTATCTCCTGTATATAATTATATATGTAGAGCTCGTATAAGTTATACATCTTGTATATAGTGATATGGGGCATGCTGGTATAACATGGGGATCTCATGTATATAATTATATATGTACAGCTGGTATAAGTTATACATCTCCTGTATATAGTGATATGGAGCATGCTGGTATAACCTGGGTATCTCCTGTATATAATAATATATGTACAGCTGATATAAGTTATACATCTCCCTGTACATAGTGATATGGAGCATGCTGGTATAACCTTGGTATTTCCTGTATATAATAATATATGTACAGCTGGTATATAAGTTATACATCTCCTGTATATAGTGATATGGAGCATGCTGGTATAACCTGGGTATCTCCTGTGTGTATGTATATATATATATATATATATATATATATATATATATATATATATATATATATATATATATATATATATATATATATATATATATATATATATATATACATACACATATACAGCTGCTATAAGTTATACATCTCCTGTATATAGTGATGTGGAGCATGCAGGTATAACCTGGGTATCCCATATATATAATCATATATGTACAGCTGGTATAAGGTATACATCTCCTGTATATAGTGATATGGAGCATGCTGGTATAACCTGGGTGTCCCATATATATAATTATATATGTATAGCTGGTATAAAGTATACATCTCCTGTAGAGATGAGCGAGCACCAAAATGCTCGGGTGCTCGTTACTCGGGACGAAATTTTCGCGATGCTCGAGGGTTCGTTTCGAGTAACGAACCCCATTGAAATCAATGGGCGACCCGAGCATTTTTGTATTTCGCCGATGCTCGCTAAGGTTTTCATGTGTGAAAATCTGGGCAATTCAAGAAAGTGATGGGAACGACACAGAAACGGATAGGGCAGGCGAGGGGCTACATGTTGGGCTGCATCTCAAGTTCACAGGTCCCACTATTAAGCCACAATAGCGGCAAGAGTGGGCCCCCCCCCTCCCAACAACTTTTACTTCTGAAAAGCCCTCATTAGCAATGCATACCTTAGCTAAGCACCACACTACCTCCAACAAAGCACAATCACTGCCTGCATGACACTCCGCTGCCACTTCTCCTGGGTTACATGCTGCCCAACCCCCTCCCCCCCACAGCGCACACCAAAGTGTCCCTGCGCAGCCTTCAGCTGCCCTCATGCCACACCACCCTCATGTCTATTTAGAAGTGCGTCTGCCATGACGAGGAACCGCAGGCACACACTGCAGAGGGTTGGCACGGCTAGGCAGCGACCCTCTTTAAAAGGGGCCGGGCGATAGCCCACAATGCTGTACAGAAGCAATGAGAAATAGAATCCTGTGCCACCGCCATAAGGAGCTGCACACGTGGGCATAGCAATGGGGAACCTATGTGCCACACACTATTCATTCTGTCAAGGTGTCTGCATGCCCCAGTCAGACCGCGGTTTTTTATAAATAGTCACAGGCAGGTACAACTCTCTATTGTGAAGTCCCTGTGGACCCACAGCATGGGTGGGTGCCAGGAAGCCACCGGCGGTACATAGAAATATCCCATTGCAGTGCCCATCACAGCTGAGGTAGTAATGTCGTGCGTAATACAGGTGGGCTTCGGCCCACACTGCATGCCCCAGTCAGACTGGGGTTCTTTACAAGTGGACACATGCAGTTACAACTCCGTGTGGACCGACAGCATGGGTGGGTGCCAGGAAGCCACCGGCGGTACATAAATATATCCCATTGCATTGCCCAACACAGCGGATGTAACGTCAGCTGTAATGCAGGTGGGCTAAAAAGTCATTTGATTACACTGTAGGCGAGGGCCCACAAAAATTGCTGTATCAACAGTACTAATGTACATCCAAAAAATTGGCCCTGGCCAACCAAGAGGGCAGGTGAAACCTATTAATCGCTTTGGTTAATGTGGCTTAAGTGGTAACTAGGCCTGGAGGCAGCCCAGTTTAACGAAAAATTGGTTCAAGTTAAAGTTTCAACGCTTTTAAGAGCATTGAAACGTATAAAAATTGTTTAGAAAAATTATATGAGTGAGCCTTGTGGCCCTAAGAAAAATTGCCCGTTCGGCGTGATTACGTGAGGTTTCAGGAGGAGGAGCAGGAGGAGGAGGAGGAGGAATATTAGACACAGATTGATGAAGCGGAAATGTCCCCGTTTTGGATGGTGAGAGAGAACGATGCTTCCATCCGCGGGTGCAGCCTACGTATTGTTTACGTATCGCTGCTGTCCGCTGGTGGAGAAGAGAAGTCTGGGGAAATCCAGGCTTTGTTCATCTTGATGAGTGTAAGCCTGTCGGCACTGTCGGTTGACAGGCGGGTACGCTTATCCGTGATGATTCCCCCAGCCGCACTAAACACCCTCTCTGACAAGACGCTAGCCGCAGGACAAGCAAGCACCTCCAGGGCATACAGCGCGAGTTCAGGCCACGTGTCCAGCTTCGACACCCAGTAGTTGTAGGGGGCAGAGGCCTCACGGAGGATGGTCGTGCGATCGGCTACGTACTCCCTCACCATCCTTTTACAGTGCTCCCGCCGACTCAGCCTTGACTGGGGAGCGGTGACACAGTCTTGCTGGGGAGCCATAAAGCTGTCAAAGGCCTTGGAGAATGTTCCCCTGCCTGCGCTGTACATGCTGCCTGATCTCTGCGCCTCCCCTGCTACCTGGCCCTCGGAACTGCGCCTTCTGCCACTAGCGCTGTCAGATGGGAAGTTTACCATCAGTTTGTCCACCAGCGCCCTGTGGTATAGCATCATTCTCGAACCCCTTTCCTCTTCGGGAATGAGAGTGCAAAGGCTCTCCTTATACCGTGGTTCGAGTGTGTACACCCAGTAATCCGTAGTGGCCAGAATGCGTGTAACGCGAGGGTCACGAGAAAGGCATCCTAACATGAAGTCAGCCATGTGTGCCAGGGTACCTGTACGCAACACATGGCTGTCCTCACTAGGAAGATCACTTTCAGGATCCTCCTCCTCCTCCTCTTCCTCCTCCTCAGGCCATACACGCTGAAAGGATGACAGGCAAGCAGCATGGGTACCGTCAGCAGTGGGCCAAGATGTCTCTTCCCCCTCCTCCTCATCTTCTTCCTCCTCCTCCTCCTCCTCCTCCTCCTCCTCCTCACCGCGCTGAGATATAGACAGGAGGGTGCTCTGACTATCCAGCGACATACTGTCTTCCCCCGGCTCTGTTTCCGAGCGCAAAGCGTCTGCCTTTATGCTTTGCAGGGAACTTCTCAAGAGGCATAGCAGAGGAATGGTGACGCTAATGATTGCAGCATCGCCGCTCACCACCTGGGTAGACTCCTCAAATTTTCCAAGGACCTGGCAGATGGCTGCCAACCAGGCCCACTCTTCTGTAAAGAATTGAGGAGGCTGACTCCCACTGCGCCGCGCAAGTTGGAGTTGGTATTCCACTATAGCTCTACGCTGCTCATAGAGCCTGGCCAACATGTGGAGCGTAGAGTACCACTGTGTGGGCACGTCGCACAGCAGTCGGTGCACTGGCAGATTAAACCTATGTTGCAGTGTCCGCAGGGTGGCAGCGTGCGTGTGGGATTTGAGGAAATGTGCGCAGAGCTGGTGCACCTTTCCGAGCAGGTATGATAAGTGGGGGTAGCTTTTCAGAAAGCGCTGAACCACCAAATTAAAGACATGGGCTAGGCATGGCACGTGCGTGAGGCTGCCGAGCTGCAGAGCCGCCACCAGGTTATGGCCGTTGTCACACACGACCATGCCCGGTTGGAGGCTCAGCGGCGCAAGCCAGTGGTCGGTCTGCTCTGTCAGACCCTGCAGCAGTTCGTGGGCCGTGTGCCTCTTATCTCCTAAGCTGAGTAGTTTCAGCACGGCCTGCTGACGCTTGCCCACCGCTGTGCTGCCACGCCGCGTGACACCGACTGCTGGCGACGTGCTGCTGCTGACACATCTTGATTGCGAGACAGAGGTTGCGGAGGAGGAGGAGGAGGGTGGTTTAGTGGAGGAAGCATACACCGCCGCAGATACCACCACCGAGCTGGGGCCCGCAATTCTGGGGGTGGGTAGGACGTGAGCGGTCCCAGGCTCTGACTCTGTCCCAGCCTCCACTAAATTCACCCAATGTGCCGTCAGGGAGATATAGTGGCCCTTCCCGCCTGTGCTTGTCCACGTGTCCGTTGTTAAGTGGACCTTGGCAGTAACCGCGTTGGTGAGGGCGCGTACAATGTTGCGGGAGACGTGGTCGTGCAGGGCTGGGACGGCACATCGGGAAAAGTAGTGGCGACTGGGAACCGAGTAGCGCGGGGCAGCCGCCGCCATCATGCTTTTGAAAGCCTCCGTTTCCACAAGCCTATACGGCAGCATCTCTAGGCTGATCAATTTTGCAATGTGCACGTTTAACGCTTGAGCGTGCGGGTGCGTGGCGGCGTACTTGCGCTTGCGCTCAAACTGTGGCGCTAGCGACGTCTGGACGCTACGCTGAGAGACATTGCTGGATGGGGCCGAGGACAGCGGAGGTGATGGTGTGGGTGCAGGCCAGGAGACGGTAGTGCCTGTGTCCTCAGAGGGGGGTTGGATCTCAGTGGCAGGTTGGGGCACAGGGGGAGAGGCAGTGGTGCAAACCGGAGGCGGTGAACGGGCATCGTCCCACCTTGTGGGGTGCTTGGCCATCATATGCCTGCGCATGCTGTTGGTGGTGCCTCCCCTGCTGATCTTGGCGCGACAAAGGTTGCACACCACTGTTCGTCGGTCGTCAGGCGTCTCTGTGAAAAACTGCCACACCGTAGAGCACCTTGACCTGTGCAGGGTGGCATGGCGCGAGGGGGCGCTTTGGGAAACAGTTGGTGGATTATTCGGTCTGGCCCTGCCTCTACCCCTGGCCACCGCACTGGCTCGGCCTGTGCCCACACCCTCACTTGGCCCTCCGCGTCCTCGGCCGCGTCCACGTCCTCTAGGCCTACCCCTACCCCTCAGCATGCTGTATTAGCAGTGATTTGATTTCACAGGCAGGAAAGAAATTGGCGCAAGCCAGCAGGCCAAATATAATTTTTTAACTTTTTTTAAAAAGGATAGGCCCACTGCGTCTATTCACTGACTAATATAACTGTGTTGCGGCCCTGCAAAAGTGTCACAGAACTTTACTGTTGCAGAGTTATTAACTGTGGCAGAGCAGGTATTTCCCAGGCAGGAAAGAAATTGGCGCAAGGCTGCACTCAACCGTAGCTGGTTGCGTCTGATTTTTTTACGTTCTCCACGCAGCACACACGTACCCAGAGCCCTTAGGACTGACAGAGGCAGGGCAAATATACTTTCTTCCCTTTTGTTAAAAAAGAAAAGGCCCACTGCGTCTATTCAATGACTAATAACTGTGTTGTGGCCCTGCCTACACAATTCTGTGCCTGTAGTATCAATGGAGGGTGCAATGCTCTGCACCGCCGATTTTGAGAAAAAAAAAGCAACACAGCTAACAGCAGCCAGCACAGTACTGCACACGGTTAAATGTGGCCCTAGAAAGGACCGTTGGGGTTCTTGAAGGCTACACTCACTCCTAACACTCTCCCTGCCTAAGCACCACTTCTGTCCCTAATACCGGGTGCAATGCTCTGCACTGCCGATTTTGAGAAGAAAAAAAAATTTCTCCACTGCTAACAGCAGCCTGCACACACGTAGATGTGGCCCTAAGAAGGACCGTTGGGGTTCTTGAAGCCTACACTCACTACAAACGCTCTCCCTACAGCAACTCCAATAGAACAGCACTTTCCCTCAGCTATCTCACAAGACATCTGAGCCGAGCCGCGGGAGGGGCCGACTTTTATACTCGGGTGACATCTGATCGCCCCAGCCACTCACAGCAGGGGGGTGGTATAGGGCTTGAACGTCACAGGGGGAAGTTGTAATGCCTTCCCTGTCTTTCAATTGGCCAGAAAAGCGCGCTAACGTCTCAGAGAGGAAACTGAAAGTAACCGGAACATCGTGTGGTGCTCGTTAAGAGTAACGAGCATCCCGAACACCGTAATATTCGCCCGAATATCAAGCTCGGACGAGTACGTTCGCTCATCTCTAATCTCCTGTATATAGTGATATGGAGCATGTTGGTATAACCTGGGTGTCCCATATATATAATTATATATGTATAGCTGGTATAAAGTACACATCTCCTGTATATAGTGATATGGAGCATGCTGGTATAACCTGGGAATCTCCTGTATATTTTTATGTATATACGGCTCCAATGTAATGTTTCTGAAGCTGTAGTTGCATTGTGGTGTGAGATACAGTTGCACATTATATTCCCAGGTTTCCTAGTTCTCAGCACTTGCCTTGCGCTGAAGGATAAGATATCTGTTATATTAAGAGATTATCCACTGCAGCTTTAGAAGTCTGGAATATCTCACGTTCATTCGGCTTTAGAAAGAAAAAAGGAAGTTTAGTGTAGAGACGGAGGCGTTGGTGCGCACGTAGGACTAACTGGCGGCTCTCGTCCGCAGAATGCCACGGTGATAACTCAAATAGAAAACCAGCTGCTTCTTTCATGCCTTAAATATTTCTCAGCTCCTACGAAGATGTAGCGCAGCGCAGCTGAGGTCAGACTCCTGCAGCGAGCAGATATCATTCTGAAGCGCTGGAAGAAAAGTACATATGTGCAGCATCCATCCGTCCGTCCGAAACCCCTGAATATTCATCGGCAGGCCCCCTAATTTACAGTTTGCTCCTTGTTTCAGTTGTGATTCATATGTGCTTGTCCCTCGCTGCAATCACTGCTGCATGTGCGCTCTGTGGGTCCAGGGTGCTGCTGCCTTCCCTCACTCTCATGTATTTGCACAACTCCATTCCCTCACTAACATCCCCTTGTACATCTAGTGATACAGCAACCTGTGTGATCTGCCCTTCCCTTGCAGATGCTGCAATGTGCCCTCTCCTTTCTTCAGTATCTACACTGATACAGCCTGTGCATCCACCTTCCTCCCCACACACTGATGCCATCTGTGATCTGCTGCTCCTGCAGACTCTGATGTGTTCTCTCCTCCACATCTACACTGATACAACCTGTGATCTGCTGCTCCTGCAGACTCAGACATGTTCTCCCCTCCCCACACACTGATGCTATCTGTGATCTGCTGCTCCTGCAGACTCTATGTTCTCTCCTCCCCACACACTGATGCCATCTGTGATCTGCTGCTCCTGCAGACTCTGACATGTGCTCTCCTCCACATCTGCACTGTGATACAACCTGTGTGAATGACAACTCCCATGGAGACTCGCCGTGAGTTCTTACCCCCTATGTAATCCAGTATACATGATGCACCAGCGTCTGTCCTGAAGACTCTGCTTGTATGCTCTGCTCCTTATCTATGCAGTGTGATGGCCTCACCCTTCCCCCTCCTGAAGATTTTGACATGTGTTTTCTTTTCCTATCTACCCTACAATCCACATTATTAATATTTTGATATTTTTGTGATATTTCCATGGAGTTTTCTTGCTCATCCAGAAACTCTTGATACACCTTCTGTAACCTCCATGACATCTTTCAGCTCAATGTGATCCTTTGTTATGGCCCCACCCCCTCCTTTTGAGGTATTGCATCATGTGATATTTTTTAGGGTCTGCCTTATTTCTATTGCCTACTGTGTTTCCCCGAAGAAAAATACCCTGTCTTATATTAATGTTTGCCCCAAAAGAGGCACAGTGTCTTATTTTCGAGGGTGGGGGGGGGGGGGGGGGGCTTATACTCACCTGATCTGCGGCATCCCCATGGTCTCCAGCGTGACTGCGGCAAACTGCAGAGTACTCCCCATCTGACATCCCAGCTTCTTCTGGTAACGGGGCTTTGAATACCCCGCCTCCAGCAAAGCGAGCGCTGTGATTGGCTAATTGAGCACCAGCAGCCAATCACAGCTGGTGCTCGATGAGCCAATCACAGCCACTGAGTGAATGACATCACTGAATGGCTGTGATTGGCTCATCAAGCGCCATCTGTGATTAGCCAATCACAGCACTCGCTTTGCTGGAAGCGGGATATTCAAAGCCGTCACCAGAGAAAGCTGAAATTGCAGACGGGGGGGACTCTGCAGTTCGCCGCAGTGTCGCCGGAGACCATTGGGATGCCGCGGTCCAGGTGAGTATTGATTATTTTTTTGAGGGGGGGGGGGCAGGTTAGCTAGGTCTTATTTTCGGGGAAGCCATATATTTCAATCCTCCCCCAAAAAACAGGGTAGGTCTTACTATTGGGGTAAGGCTTACTTTCGAGTAAACACGGTATGTCCGTGGATGGGGGTTTTCTTATAAGCCATTGGAAGCACTATCTATAATTTTGGGTAATTTTCGTCCTCCTTCTTGGTTTGTTTCAAGGGGGCAGGTTTATGAAATTGCACCATCCGAGTGAGGCATGCCAAATCTGGGAGACCACAGGGTAGTTAAAATGGCTGTCATAGGTGTCTTTGCGATCCCACCCGACAATGGCGGCAAGGAGCCTGCTCATTCACGCACAGTGGCAAAAAAGGTTAAACAGTAGGGTTAAGTGAACATACTCTGCCGAGCTTGATCGAGTATTAGCGTACTCAATGGTGCTCATTACTCTAACGAGCATCAAGCCGTGTTTGACCCCGCCCAAGTTTTTGGCTCCTCCCCACCGTGACGTGCCTGTTTTGGCCCCTCCCCGCCACGACGCAGCGCTTGTCATTGGCAATTTTTTTGTCTGACAGGCAAGAGAGAAAGAAAGAGAGAACCAAGATAAAAAAAAAAGCTCGGGACCCGGCGCCCCACATGCAAAAATGCTTGAATCTCCCATTGTAGTCAATGGGGTTCGTTACTCGAGTAGAGCTCTCGAATGTTACGAAAAGCTAGACTCAAATAACGCGGACTCGAGCATTTGGGCGCTCGCTCATCTCTATTAAACAGTCTATCGCTGGAAGTGATGGGTTTTTGTTTTGTCACAGTGACACCTGTATCTCTAACATGTTGGACCCTTGGTGTGTGCATAATTAATTGAAAGGAGTCCTGGAAGCTTTGTGAGGCAAACTGGAGATACTCAGTTTACTTCAGCTTTTGCCTAATGTGAAAACATACCAGTTACAGTCCTTTAAATGGTTGCAGTGAATGTTGGGTTACAGCAGATGAGAATGTTGTTCCATACTCTTAATTCAGTTGCAAAGACAATTAAATACTTCAATGCTGTCTCTCTCTCTCTTACAGTCGCAGTTATCTGTAAGGGTTGCTCACAGTCGCAGTTATCTGTAAGGGTTGCCCACAGTTGCAGTTATCTGTAAGGGTTACCCACAGTTGCAGTTATCTGTAAGGGTTGCCCACAGTCGCAGTTATCTGTAAGGGTTGCTCACAGTCACAGTTATCTGTAAGGGTTGCTCACAGTCGCAGTTATCTGTAAGGGTTGCTCACAGTCGCAGTTATCTGTAAGGGTTGCTCACAGTCGCAGTTATCTGTAAGGGTTGCTCACAGTCGCAGTTATCTGTAAGGGTTGCTCACAGTCGCAGTTATCTGTAAGGGTTGCCTACAGTCGCAGTTATCTGTAAGGGTTGCCCACAGTCGCAGTTATCTGTAAGGGTTGCCCACAGTCGCAGTTATCTGTAAGGGTTGCCCACAGTCGCAGTTATCTGTAAGGGTTGCCTACAGTCGCAGTTATCTGTAAGGGTTGCCCACAGTCGCAGTTATCTGTAAGGGTTGCCCACAGTCGCAGTTATCTGTAAGGGTTGCCCACAGTCGCAGTTATCTGTAAGGGTTGCCCACAGTCGCAGTTATCTCTAAGGGTTGCCCACAGTCGCAGTTATCTCTAAGGGTTGCCCACAGTCGCAGTTATCTCTAAGGGTTGCCCACAGTCGCAGTTATCTCTAAGGGTTGCCCACAGTCGCAGTTATCTCTAAGGGTTGCCCACAGTCGCAGTTATCTCTAAGGGTTGCCCACAGTCGCAGTTATCTCTAAGGGTTGCCCACAGTCGCAGTTATCTCTAAGGGTTGCCCACAGTCGCAGTTATCTGTAAGGGTTGCTCACAGTCGCAGTTATCTGTAAGGGTTGCTCACAGTCGCAGTTATCTGTAAGGGTTGCTCACAGTCGCAGTTATCTGTAAGGGTTGCTCACAGTCGCAGTTATCTGTAAGGGTTGCTCACAGTCGCAGTTATCTGTAAGGGTTGCTCACAGTCACAGTTATCTGTAAGGGTTGCTCACAGTCACAGTTATCTGTAAGGGTTGCTCACAGTCGCAGTTATCTGTAAGGGTTGCTCACAGTCGCAGTTATCTGTAAGGGTTGCTCACAGTCGCAGGTATCTGTAAGGGTTGCTCACAGTCGCAGGTATCTGTAAGGGTTGCTCACAGTCGCAGGTATCTGTAAGGGTTGCTCACAGTCGTAGTTATCTGTAAGGGTTGCTTACAGTCGCAGTTATCTTTAAGGGTTGCGCATAGTCGAAGTTACTGTAAGGGTTGCTCACAGTTGCAGTTATCTTTAAGGGTTGCTCACAGTCGCAGTTACTGTAAGGGTTGCTCAGAGTCGCAGTTATCTGTAAGGGTTGCCCACAGTTGCAGTTATCTGTAAGGGTTGCCCACAGTTGCAGTTATCTGTAAGGGTTGCCCACAGTTGCAGTTATCTGTAAGGGTTGCCCACAGTTGCAGTTATCTGTAAGGGTTGCCCACAGTTGCAGTTATCTGTAAGGGTTGCCCACAGTCGCAGTTATCTGTAAGGGTTGCTCACAGTCGCAGTTATCTGTAAGGGTGCTCTGGTGCTTGTGACTGCAGCTAGTGAGGGTTGGAGGTGATGGGCCTATTATGTCTCCCTGGCTTCTCTATGCTCTCAGGGGTTTGTATAAACTCACTGTTGCGTAGACAGGTCCCAGAACTGAGTCTTCTCACTGCCGCTGGTTACAGTCCTATAAAGCCTTCGTCTTTCTCCCTTAGAACAACGTTCATCCACTCTCAGTCACTGCACCTACTCTCACGACTACTGACTCTGACTTCATTCAAGGACAGGAACAGGCCAAGCTGTGGTGATATCACTCAGCTTCTTCCATTCTCCTCTCTCACTCCTGACTGACTTGCATAGCATCCTTGCAAAACACATATATATCACGATCACATAACAAACAACAAGATACATTTTCCAGACATAACCCAGACAGTAACCCATTCAGTGCTGCATTGGTGCAATACACATCCTATTCATGCAACATGAAAGACACTGACAACACATAGGCACAAGACTAATGCATTCATATATTATGAAGGGGCCCCGTTAGCTGCGGGCCACTACGACATCATCCACTTAGGGGAAATAAAAACCTGACTTCTTTGCATTGCTAATTTACCCCTGGAAGAAGCAACAAGTGAGACACTCATACGTCGGAGCTCTGGGATGGTGTCTATGTCGTTTGAACGTGGCGGTAGCGCTTATTTGCACTCGCTTTATATGTTATTTACCTTTCTATCCGTTGATGATGATATATAACAGGTATACAGTATATATATATATATATATATATATATATATATATATATATATATATATATATATATATATATATTAGTAACCGGTCTGCAGATACCTGCATTATGGACATTGCATTCTTTATTCCAAATCCCCCTCTGAAAACTGGAATGTCTAGAATAAATTCACTGGATTTACATTGATTCCTATGGAAATACTTGCCTCCAGTTTCATTGGTTTCAAGTTTGGCCGATTTCTTTCAGGCAGATTACCAATGAAGCTAGAGGCTTGACTGCATGGAATAAAGTATCTTTACTTTTACGCTACCTGCTTTCTTGACCTGCGTGGATTTTATTTGGTGCCATATAGGTATGTATACAGGCAGGTTCTAACCATGTACTGGCCGGTTGTTGTTGGTGATATTCCTATCTACCCTGTAGAACAGCCTGTGATTTCCTCCCCTTTCCGCCTCCTGAAGACTCTGCCATATGTGCTCTTCTTCCTGTCTGTACTCTCCTGCATACAACCTCCTCCCTCCCTGCTAGGAATTCCCGCTGTCCTTACCGTCTACCGTTATGAGAGTAATAAGGAGGGGTAGAGCAGATAGATGGCATCATCCGTGAGCTGGCAGCAGCCGGACACCGTGTCACAAACAGCAGCACAGCCGGCTCTATACAGGAGCTGCACAGACTCTTCACCAACAAAATGGTAGGACATTTTTAATGAAGACTTTTTAGAAAGCTGTTTACATTTTCACTCATTTTACAGCATTAAAAGTGCCAATATACAACATATCCAACACATGTTTAAACAACTGGAACTTGCCTGAAGTGATAAGGTAACAGTGGCCCCAATAGTAATGATGATGATGATCCGTTCAGTGGCATCCGGCCTTCGGTCGCTCTATGGATCAATGTTCTCCACACATTCCTGTCTTTCACGGCTTCTTTCAGTTCAGTGATTGACAAGTTCATGGTGGCCATGATTGTAACTCGCCATCTTGTTCTTTGTCGTCCTGATCTTCTCTTCCGACTGACCTTGCCGAGCATCAGTCCTGTTTCCAGTGAGTTCGCGCATCATGTGGCCAAAAATAGAGAGGCGCTGTTTGATGATTTTGGCCTCTAGTGATATTTTCGGTTTGATGCCATCCAACACTACCTTGTTTGTTGTCATGGCGGTCCAAGGTATCCGCAGCATTCTCCTCCAGCATCAGGGCTCAAATGCACCAATTTTCTTGTCTGTTTTCTTGAGCGTCCAACTTCCACAGCCATACGTCGTTATGGGAAAGACGGTTGCATCAGCCAGTCTGGTTTTTGTTGCAATGCTAATATTTGCTTTCCCAGATCTTTTCCATTCCTTGCATTGCATTCCTACCCAGTGTAATCCGTCTCCTGAGCTCCGGTCCACGTTACCCGTTGCGATCGATTTTGGATCCAAGAAAGATTAAATCTTGGACTGACTCAACTTCTTCGTTGTTGACTTTTATGTTCACTGTACCGCTGCCTACCGCAGTCATGTCTTTGGTTTTCTTGCTGTTGCGGTACAGTCTCATACCTTCGCTTCCCTTTTGCGCTCGTTGGATGGGGTATTGCAGGCCCCTTTCACTTTCCGCAAGCAGCATGGTGTCATCTGCTGTCATCTTATTTTGACTCTGATTTCTGATTGGTCCAGATGGCACTGCCTCATGACCGTTTCTGCACACAGATTGAGAAGGACTGGTGATAGAACGTAGCCTCGCCGTGCGCCTTTCTCTATTCCAAACCAATCCGTGTTTCCATAAGCCGACCTTTGCGGAAGCCAGCTTGAACGTCCGGCAGTTCCTGTTCAACGATTGTCGCAATGCGTTTTTGTATGATGTTTAGAAGAGTTTTGCTTGCCTGAGCTATGAGGGCGATAGGGCGCGAATTGGAACATTCCTTACCATCACCTTTTTTTGGAAGTGTGATGAAGACAGATCTTGTCCAGTCTTTGGGCCACGATTTGGAGCTCCAGATCTTTTGACATAGTTCGGTGAGGATCCTGACTGGTTTGAGCAGTCCGGCTGGCAAGTGATCAACGCCCGAAGCTTTCCTGTTTGTTAGTTGTTTCAGGAGAAAGAGGTGCAGCAAGAAATGACTCTACCCACAAACAACAGAGGAGAAAGAGGTAAAGCAAGAAATGACTCTACCCACAAAGAGCAGAGGAGAAAGAGGTACAGCAAGAAATGACTCTACCCACAAAGAACAGAGCAGAAGAGAAAGAGGTACAGCAAGAAATGACTCTACCCACAAAGAGCAGAGGAGAAAAAGGTGCAGCAAGAAATGACTCTACCCACAAAGAGCAGAGGAGAAAGAGGTGCAGCAAGAAATGACTCAACCCACAAAGAGCAGAGGAGAGGAGAGAGAGGTACAACAAGAAATGACTCTACCCTCAAAGAACAGAGCAGAGGAGAAAGAGGTCCAGCAAGAAATGACTCTACCCACAAAGAGCAGAGGAGAAAGAGGTGCAGCAAGAAATGACTCTACCCACAAAGAGCAGAGGAGAAAGAGGTGCAGCAAGAAATGACTCTACCCACAAAGAGCAGAGGAGAGGAGAGAGAGGTACAACAAGAAATGACTCTACCCACAAAGAACAGAGCAGAGGAGAAAGAGGTCCAGCAAGAAATGACTCTACCCACAAAGAACAGAGCAGAGGAGAAAGAGGTACAACAAGAAATGACTCTACCCACAAAGAGGAGAGGAGAAAGAGGTACAGCAAGAAATGACTCTACCCACAAGGAGAGGAGGAGAAAGAGGTACAGCAAGAAATGACTCTACCCACAAAGACCAGAGCAGAGGAGAAAGAGGTACAGCGAGAAATGACTCTACCCACAAAGAACAGAGGAGAAAGAGGTGCAGCAAGAAATGACTCTACCCACAAAGAGCAGAGGAGAGGAGAGAGAGGTACAACAAGAAATGACTCTACCCACAAAGAACAGAGCAGAGGAGAAAGAGGTCCAGCAAGAAATGACTCTACCCACAAAGAACAGAGGAGAAGGAGGTACAGCAAGAAATGACTCTACCCACAAAGAGCAGAGGAGAAAGAGATACAGCAAGAAATTACTCTACCCACAAAGAACAGAGCAGAGGAGAAAGAGGTACAACAAGAAATGACTCTACCCACAAAGAGGAGAGGAGAAAGAGGTACAGCAAGAAATGACTCTACCCACAAGGAGAGGAGGAGAAAGAGGTGCAGCAAGAAATGACTCTACCCACAAAGACCAGAGCAGAGGAGAAAGAGGTACAGCGAGAAATGACTCTACCCACAAAGAACAGAGGAGAAAGAGGTACAGCAAGAAATGACTCTACCCACAAAGACCAGAGCAGAGGAGAAAGAGGTACAGCAAGAAATGACTCTACCCACAAAGAGCAGAGGAGAAAGAGGTGCAGCAAGAAATGACTCTACCCACAAAGAGCAGAGGAGAAAGAGGTACAGCCAGAAATGACTCTACCCACAAAGAGCAGAGGAGAAAGAGGTACAGCCAGAAATGACTCTACCCACAAAGGGCAGAGGAGAAAGAGGTGCAGCAAGAAATGACTCTACCCACAAACAACAGAGGAGAAAGAGGTGCAGCAAGAAATGACTCTACCCACAAAGAGCAGAGGAGAAAGAGGTGCAGCAAGAAATGACTCTACCCACAAAAAGCAGAGGAGAAAGAGGTGCAGCAAGAAATGACTCTACCCACAAAGAACACAGGAGAAAAAGGTACAGCAAGAAATGACTCTACCAACAAACAACAGGGGAGAGGAGAAAGAGGTCCAGCAAGAAATGACTCTACCCACAAACAACAGAGGAGAGGAGAAAGAGGTACAGCAAGAAATGACTCTACCCACAAAGAGAAGAGGAGAAAGAGGTCCAGCAAGAAATGACTCTACCCACAAACAACAGAGGAGAGGAGAAAGAGGTGCAGCAAGAAATGACTCTACCCACAAACAACAGAGGAGAAAGAGGTACAGCAAGAAATGACTCTACCCACAAAGAGCAGAGGAGAAAGAGGTACAGCAAGAAATGACTCTACCCACAAAGAACAGAGCAGAGGAGAAAGAGGTCCAGCAAGAAATGACTCTACCCACAAAGAACAGAGCAGAGGAGAAAGAGGTCCAGCAAGAAATGACTCTACCCACAAAGAGCAGAGGAGAAAGAGGTGCAGCAAGAAATGACTCTACCCACAAAGAACAGAGCAGAGGAGAAAGAGGTCCAGCAAGAAATGACTCTACCCACAAAGAACAGAGGAGAGGAGAAAGAGGTACAGCAAGAAATTACTCTACCCACAAAGAGCAGAGGAGAAAGAGGTCCAGCAAGAAATGACTCTACCCACAAAGAACAGAGCAGAGGAGAAAGAGGTATAGCAAGAAATGACTCTACCCACAAAGAACAGAGGAGAAAGAGGTCCAGCAAGAAATGACTCTACCCACAAAGAGCAGAGGAGAAAGAGGTACAGCCAGAAATGACTCTACCCACAAAGAACAGAGGAGAAAGAGGTATAGCAAGAAATGACTCTACCCACAAAGAGCAGAGGAGAAAGAGGTCCAGCAAGAAATGACTCTACCCACAAAGAACAGAGGAGAAAGAGGTGCAGCAAGAAATGACTCTACCCACAAAGAGCAGAGGAGAAAGAGGTCCAGCAAGAAATGACTCTACCCACAAAGAACAGAGCAGAGGAGAAAGAGGTGCAGCAAGAAATGACTCTACCCACAAAGAACAGAGGAGAAAGAGGTACAGCAAGAAATGACTCTACCCACAAAGAGGAGAGGAGAAAGAGGCCCAGCAAGAAATGAATCTACCCACAAAGAACAGAGCAGAGGAGAAAGAGGTACAGCAAGAAATGACTCTACCCACAAAGAACAGAGCAGAGGAGAAAGAGGTACAGCAAGAAATGACTCTACCCACAAAGAGGAGAGGAGAAAGAGGTACAGCAAGAAATGACTCTACCCACAAAGAACTGTGTAGTAAGCACACAAAGTCCTCTTGAATGGAGAAAAAGAAGTGCGGTTGTGAAGAAGAAAAGGAGAGCGCTGGTTGTGGGGGATTCCCTACTGAGAGAAACAGAGGCCGCTGTCTGTAGATCTGACATAACCTCATGAGAGGTGTGCTGTCTTCCAGGGGCACAAATCAAAGATGTGTCTGATAGGCTGTCAAGATTCTTCAGTCCTCCAGAACACCACCCATTCCTACTAATACATGTAGGGACAAATGACACTGCAAAAAAAGGACCTTGCAACTATCTGCAGAGACTTTAAGAAGGTGAAGGAACTAGGAGTTCAGGTGGTCTTCTCATCCATCCTCCCAGTGGATGGCCATGGATTAAGAAGATGGAATAGGATTCTAGAGGTGAACAACTGACTACGTCGATGGTGCCATCAGTAAAGATTTGGATTCCTAGACCATGGAGCGAATTACATATACGATGGACTACCGGCTAGGAACGGGTTGTACCTTACAGACAGGTAAGCATATATCTGGTGGGCGCCTTGCTTCACTCATTAGGAGAGCTTTAAACTAGAACAATATGGTAAGGGAAGTGAAAGGCAAAAATATACAGCTAAATAATACATTTGAGAACCTCGCTATTAGAAGTGGAAAGAAAGAACGAAGACAAAAAATTCAGAAGGCGAGTAGAGGAACAAGAGACCCCAATCACAAATTAACATGTTTCCACACAAATGCCCAGAGCATGGGAAACAAACAAGGGGAATTGGAGCGCCGAACAGGAAGAGAAATATGATGTCATCGGCATCACGGACACTTGGTGGGATGATACACATGATTGGGATACAAGGCTTGAAGGATACAATGTATTTATAAGAAACAGACCTAATAAAAGGGGAGAAGGTGTTGTGTTGTATGTTAGGAGGACATTCATCTCCACAGAGATTCAAGCTTCAGAGCTGGGAGTTCTGTAGGAACTGTTTGGGGAAGAATACAAGGAGGGAACAATAGAAAGGACACCATTGTAGGCATTTACTATAGGCCGCCTGGACAAGCAGAAGATATGGAGGAACTCCATCTACATCAGATGACCAAGCTCTCAAAGAAGCCCAACATAGTGATCATGGGAGATTTTACCCATCCAGACATTTGTTGGGGATCTCTCAGGTAAAAGTAATGGATCCAACAGATTCTTATCCGCTCTTGTGACAACTTTATCTTCCAGAAGGTAGAAGAGAAAACAAGGGGATCTGCTATCTTGGACCTAATTCTTACCAACAGGGAGGGAATGGTTGAGGAAGTAAGGGTGGCTGGGACCTTAGGAGGCAGTGATCATGATGTTGGATAACAAGGGGAGGAAGACCTGAGAAGACTCAGACCTCAGGGTTGGATTTCAGAAAGGAAGATTTCGATGAACTCAGAAAGAGGAGAGGAAGAATCCAATGGCTGGATGTTCTGTCTGGGATGATTTAGTGATCCTGCACTGAGCAGGGGGTCGGACCCGATGACCCTGGAGGTCCCTTCCAACTCTACCATTCTATGATTCTATTCTGTGGTTCTTTCTCTGGGTAATGCAGGAATCAGATCACTACACCAGCCAAAGACTTGCACCATGATGGCCCTTATTGACACACGGGTACTCCCTTTAAGTCATATAGCCTTGCGTTGGATATAAAAGTAGAACCCAAATAATGCATTAGAATTCTAGATACATTGAATGTCTCATTTTAAGCATTCACAAATTTAACATGCTTTGTAGTAGAACCGAGTCTATGACCATATTTCAGAAGGTACGGTACACCGCCTCTGTTTTCTCCGATGTTCGTTCCTCAGCATTCTAAGCCTTACCTCGAGAGCCCTACCAGAAGGCAGACGAGCCAGTAGCACGTCTCCTACCTGCTGTTATGCATTTAGCAATCGTACTCTTTGACATCACAATCTGCCTCTGCAGAGGATTAAAGCTTCCGAGCCTGAATGGGCAGAAGATAGAAAATTAGATCAGCCGGCAGAGACATTTAGACATCTTAAATAGCAATTTGTAAAAACTGAAAATGTGTTGAAAGACACCAGCGATTTACAAAGATGAATTCTGAAAGGTTACATGGCGGAGGATAAATGTAAAACCCAAGAGGTCACATATGAAGGGGAGCGGGTGACCCGCTGGAGCTGAGAAAGAGCCCAGCGGATTTTATTTAAGCTGAGGAAATCTAGTCAAAGTTAACTTTAGGAAGTGCAAAATCTCCCATCTGCACCACATACTGGGCTGTTCTTTAAGATCAATATATAGATTCGTAGGGAAGACATTAAAGGAACTGCAAACCTAAAATACAAAACGATTTACGCTAAAAAGTCAGCAGAAGGTTGTGGAAATATCAGAGCAGAGATAAGGCTGAGCTTATGGGGGTGATCCATCCCCGCACACAACAAACCTCCCAAACTTCTTCAAAGGATAAAACTTTACTTGTGCTCAGGAAGAGAAGGAATCTGTAAACTGGGCAGGAAGTTACAAATCTAGTCATCCATCATAGAAGCCACTGAGTAGAGATGAAAGAACCGAAACCAAATTCTGGTTAAACTAAAAATTCAGTTGGGTTAGAAACCAAAACTCAAATGGTTCGTTTCTGCCGAAACCAGAAGTAAATTCATAGAAACCTCTAAAACAAGTAACAAACACTGTCTAAGAGCCCATCAACATGGCGGTGCTTCTTCCATGAGGAACCATTTCATCACTCAGTGGGATCTACAAATTACAGCAGATCTGAAGGCCAAAGAAGGAGCAACCCACTATTAGATGGGGGTCTAACAAAGGGGCCGCTCAGTGCACGCTGCCCTCATGGTCGTGGCGTTATATCTTAGCCTGCTTGGACTCTAAAGCGGAGGGACGTTTCTCCTACACTGAGGCAGCAGCACGTATGCAACCTGGGAGCCGGCAATACAAACCTGTCACTTCACATATAGGGCATTATGACTACCCCTCCTCTTAGGGCTTCCATTCATTCCAATAGAGGTCACAGCTGGAATCATCAAGGTGCCAGGTAGGAGATATTCTTCTCTTAGCGTTTGCATTAATCTCAGTGGAGGTTGTATCCGGTCATAAAAGCCACCCCAGATCTGCCAACACAAACTCCTCCTTAGGACTTCCATTCGTTTTAGTGGAGGTCGCGGCCTGGGAGACGAGCCGCACACATGCAAGCTACCAGCTACATAAGCAATGGCTGCTGTTTACACTGAGCGATCAGCGATCAGCTCATCATCCATCATTTATGCTGCATATGGCTCCGGACACTCAGTGTAAATTACATATACAGTGCATATTACATCTGAAAGCCCATTGATTTATACTGGGCCATTCAGACCTGCATGTTTCACCTGAGTGTATTAAGCACGTGTGGAGTACCTTGGTTTGTAATGATATGCACCATTATCATAGCCTGTTGCATAAAATACATATTAATATGCAGGTTACATCCGTATTTGCTGTTTAGCCCTTATTACACAGGTAAAACAATTATGCGCCTAATATGCGGATTACATATGTTCGTCTGAGTAAGCGCTTATGGTTTTCACTCGTTGAAGTGGAGGTTACAAGCTTGTTCAAAAGCAATACACATGCAGGGGTGGAGCCTGTAATAAATGGTTGGGGGATCTAATAAAGTGTCAGGGGCTCTGATATAGGGTGTGGAGCTTGTAATAAATGGTTGGGGGCTCTAATAAAGTGTCTGGGGCTCTAATATAGGTAGTGCAGCCTGTAATAAATTGTTGGGGGCTCTAATAAAGTGTCAGGGGCTCTGATATAGGGGGTGGAGTCTGTGATAAATGGTTGGGGGATCTAATAAAGTGTCAGGGGCTCTGATATAGGGGGTGGAGCCTGTAATAAATGGTTGGGGGCTCTAATAAAGTGTCAGGGGCTCTGATATAGGGGGTGGAGCCTGTAATAAATGGTTGGGGGCTCTAATAAAGTGTCAGGGGCTCTGATATAGGGTGTGGAGCTTGTAATAAATGGTTGGGGGCTCTAATAAAGTGTCTGGGGCTCTAATATAGGTAGTGCAGCCTGTAATAAATTGTTGGGGGCTCTAATAAAGTGTCAGGGTCTCTAATATAGGGGTGGAGCCTGTAATTAATGGCCGGGGAATCTAATAAAGTGTCAGAGGCTCTGATATAGGGGGTGGAGCCTGTAATAAATGGTTGGGGGATCTAATAAAGTGTCAAGGGCTTTGATATAGTGGGTGGAGCCAGTAATAAATGGTCGGGGGCTCTAATAAAGTGTCAAGGGCTTTGAAATAGGGGGTGGAGCCTGTAATAAATGTCTGGGGGCTCTAATAAAGTTTCAGGGGCTCTGATATAGGGGTGGAGCCTGTAATAAATGGCTGGGGGCTCTAATAAAGTGTCAGGGCCTCTTATATAGGGGGTGGAGCCTGTCATAAGTGGCCAGGGGCTCTACTAAAGTTTCAGGGGCTGTGATATAGGGGTGGAGCCTGTAATAAATGGCTGGGGGCTCTAATAAAGAGTCAGGGGCTCTACTGAGGGGGTGGAGCCTGTAATAAATGGCCGGGGGCTGTAATAAAGGCTAGGGGTGATAATAAAGTCATCATCATTGGCATGATTGTCTTCCAAGTACGGGGGCTTAGTAGTCCATAAGTGACTATAGAGACCTATTCTAGATCCAGTGGGGTTATCATTTTCTAAGTGGATGACGGTCCCAATAAGGGTTGGTGTGATCTGCTTTCCTCTTGATACATTTCTCCTTTTCACCCTGCATTCGTGGCTCTTTGAAATTCACAGGACTATTGGTACTAGCTGAGCCCCAAATTGAGCGCTCGAGGGGCTTCCCAGTTCTCCATGTCTATGCCACAGTTTTTAGCTCAGCTTTCAGTACATCTGTAAATCTCTTTTCCGTCCAGCAACATTCCGTTTTCCATTCTTGAGTCGAAAGTATAGTAGTTGCTTTGGGAGATGGTAGTCGGGCATTCGCACAACGTGGCCCGTCCAGCGGAGTTGTTGGCAAAGGATCATCGCTTCAATGCTGGGGGTCTTTGCTTCTTCCAGAACGCTGACATTTGTCCGCCTGTCTTCCCAGGAGATTTGCAGGATTATAAATAAATAAGATAATAAAGGGGTGGAGCTCTAATAAAGGGGTGGAGCCTGTAAGAAATGGCCGGGGCAGCTTCTATTCAGCTTCTTCTTAGTTATAAGGTGACAATCTCTATAGAGGTAATTGTACTTCCGCTCTACAAGACCCGTGGATGGTAAATGTACCTATTTATTAAGCGGGAGACCAATTTACGGCATAGCAGCTGGATTTGTGATTTGGTAGTATTGAGGTATTAACCCCGTTGGGGCTGTAATGGCAGACGACGTGGCATCTCCTTTTATCAATCCCGTATTCTGACTAGGTAAGACTTTCGGCTATGTTCATTAGCTGCATCAATGGACTGGAAGTCTGCTGCGTATCATTAAATATTTTCCCCAGCAGAACTTTTGCAGTCTGAAAGTTTTCTTGTGTACATATCATTAGCGGCTGCTTTGTATCTGCCCGACTTGCATTAAAGGTTTAGTGATCCTTTAATGACTATTTACTTAATACCCAAGTCCACATTTTTCTGTTTTTCTTGCAGGCGTCGGCCATGTTCAAAGTCTCCCTACGTTGGCGCGGTCTCATCCCTCTTTATGGGCCTCCGCTGCTAATGAGGATGCAGATTTTTAAGCTTTAACAACACAAGTTTAACGAGTTTCACTTGCACAGTTCTGGGAGCTAATGAACCTGCCATGTAAATCATCCATTCATTCCTTTAACATCTTAAAGCAAATATGTAAATGAGGCCTGCGCATTTTAATGCTGATTAATATTATCAATATTCGCTGCTGTAACTACTGGATAATACGGGCCGCGCAGAAAGCAGGGTAATTATTCAATAAATCAAGCTGCAACTTTACTGTCTGCCGTGAAAGGGGAGAAAAAATGACTTTTAATATGACATTAAAAATGTATCTGTTTCCCTCAGTTTACAGCCAGACGCGGCGCCTGTGAGTGACTTTGCGCCTGCTCTCCTTATCGCTAATAGCGGGATGGCACCTACCTCTGAACTGACACTAGTACAATGGCTTCCTTCTATGCTTCCTGAAGCATGCTAACTTATCTGGATAGGGTATGTGCACTTTTGCAACGCACTCCAATGCATTTACAAGATAAAATGTAGCTGCTTCGCTAATAGTTTGAGTTAAAAATGTCTTACCGTTTTATGTATGCAGCTCCTATGCAGATCTATGTGCCTCAATGATTACAATGAGAGGGTATCGTTCCTTCTTAGGGAGAGCACCGAGAAGGTCTGATGGAGACTTGTAAGGCCATGCAGGCTCCTCTGGGAAATATGCAGATGGGGGGACAAAACAATGCCTCTACAGCGCCACCTATTAGAAGGCAGCATCCCTGCAAGTCAATCTCAGACCTATAAGCAAGCCTTGGAAGCCTGGGAATATGAGCCAGAGACAGAGTTCTCTTCAGAAGGAAAAGATAGCCATGTCCAGACAGACTCTTTCAGATTGGGCCACTCATCAGGGTGGAGCAGGTTTCTGGCTTGGATAGTGAAGGGCAATCACCCTGAAACCGTCTGTCTTCACACGCTGATCATTTCCTTCTGGAGAAGACTGGCTTTTGCTCATATTCCCGGTCATTATTACAAGGGCTGCTAAGTAGTCTGACATTGACTTGCAGGAGTGCTGGCTTCCAATAGTTGGTGCTACAGAGGCATTGTTCCAATTCACCATTCAGTGGTTACACATTACTGGCGAATCCCGTGTTTTGTCTGCTCCTAAAGCGCCCCCTCCCCTCCACCCTCCACCTCTTCTACTGTCTGTTGTTTTACTTCATCCCCTTCTCAGTAATCTAACAGATGACTACAGATTCAGACTACAAACACGGCTTATTTGCAGTCTGTTACCATGGAGACACATAGGTCTGCATAGGAGCTGTGTACACAGGAGCACAACTATCTCCCTTTCTCTAGAACAGTGAATCTCCCAGCACAACGTCTCACTTCAATTGCATCTGTGTCCAACAGATACAGCAGTAGGCTCCTAAAAGAGGAAAAAGTAACCAGTCTGTGATAAGATGACTGTAAATGGAGGCTCTCTCTTGCTGGGGCATTGTTTATGAGGGGATGAGACACTGTAATCTTCAAATCCATTTCATTATGTCGTGATGAAGGACCCTGAGAGGTCTGAAAGCTCGCAATAACATCATGTATTGTTGTTAGCCGTTAAAAGGTATCATATCTACGCGATGACTTGGTCTCTCTTATTGGGAACAATCACACTCTGTATGTGGTGACACTCTCTGGTAAGAGGCCTGTATGTCAAAGAATTATACACCATGATGACAAAAGTATTGGCCCCCCAGCAGTCCGCTGCGGTCAGGTGATGTGTGGCATCAGGTATAAAGGAGAAGATCACATAGGAGATCCCAAGAGAGAAACCATCAGATGTCACCAGGTGTAGAGCTGACAACGGGGTCTGGTGGGGGGATGTCACCAGGTGTGGAGCTAACAACGGGGTCTAGTGGTGGGATAGCACCAGGTGTAGAGCTGATAACGGAGTCTGGCGGGGGGGATGTCACCAGGTGTAGAGCTGACAACAGGGTCTGGAGGTAGGATGTCACCAGGTGTGGAGCTAACAACGGGGTCTAGTGGTGGGATGTCACCAGGTGTAGAGCTGACAATGGGGTCTGGAGGGGGATGTCACCAGGTTTAGAGCTGACAACAGGGTCTGGTGGTGGGATATCACCCGGTTTAGAGCTGACAACAGGGTTTGGTGGTGGAATGACACCAGGTGTAGAGCTGACAACGGGGTCTGGTGGGGGGATGTCACCAGATGTAGAGCTGACAACGGGGTCTGGTGGTGGGATGTCACCAGGTGTAGAGCTGACAATGGGGTCTGGTGGGGGATGTCACTAGGTGTAGAGCTGACAATGGGGTCTGGTGGGGGGATGTCACCAGGTGTAGAGCTGACAATGGGGTCTGGTGGGGGATGTCACCAGGTGTAGAGCTGACAATGGGGTCTGGTGGGGGATGTCACCAGGTGTAGAGCTGACAATGGGGTCTGGTGGGGGATGTCACCAGGTGTAGAGCTGACAATGGGGTCTGGTGGGGGATGTCACCAGGTGTAGAGTTGACAATGGGGTCTGGTGGGGGGATGTCACCAGGTGTAGAGCTGACAATGGGGTCTGGTGGGGGATGTCACCAGGTGTAGAGCTGACAATGGGGTCTGGTGGGGGATGTCACCAGGTGTAGAGCTGACAATGGGGTCTGGTGGGGGATGTCACCAGGTGTAGAGCTGACAATGGGGTCTGGTGGGGGGATGTCACCAGGTGTAGAGCTGACAATGGGGTCTGGTGGGGGATGTCACCAGGTGTAGAGCCGACAACAAGGTCTAGTGGTGGGATGTCATCAGGTGTAGAGCTGATAACGGGGTCTGGTGGAGGGATGTCACCAGTTGTAGAGCCGACAACGGGATCTGGTGGGGGATGTCACAAGGTGTAGAGCTGATAACAGGGTCTGGTGGTGGGATGTCACCAGGTGTAGAGCCAACAACGGGGTCTGGTGGGGGATGTCACCAGGTGTAGATCCGACAATGGGGGCTGGTGGGGGGATGTCACCAGGTGTAGAGCTGACAACGGGGTCTGGTGGTGGGATGTCACCAGGTGTAGAGCTGACAACAGTGTCTGATGGGGGTAATGTCACCAGGTGTAGAACTGACAACGGGGTCTGGTGGTGGGATGTCACCAGGTGTAGAGCTGACAATGGGGTCTGGCGGGGGTATGTAAATGCACAGCGGCGCTAAGGATGGGACTCGGAGCGACGGACTGTAAGTGAATAGAAGCAAGTGTTGTGGATGAATCACAGTCCACCATCTTCCGATCAAATGGCGGCACTTGGGTGTGGCGGTTGTCTGGAGAGCAGTTTCTACATGACTGTAGAATCCCAACAGTTAGGTTTGGAGGAGGTAATGTTGGGGTAGGGGGGTGGTTCTGCTGGGAAGGACTGGGGCCATTGGTTATAGTGAAGTCCATCCCCAACACCAATGGGTACAGAGGCATCCCGGACAATGTGGCTTCACCTCCCCTGTGGTAATACTCTGGTACAGCTCCGTTTCTCCACCAACATGACCGAGCACCATGTCATACGGCACACAGTGTGGAGGAGCAGAACGTCTGCAGACTTCATTGGCCGCCCAAAGTCCGGATCAAAATTCCCATGGAGCAGGGCGAACTAGAACGCCATATCCGTGCGCCCAACACACCCATCACCCCCATCACTATCTGAAGCCAGGGGTGTGTGTAGCTAATGGTTCATGGGCCCGGGTGCAAACGTTCAGTTTAGGGCCCCCCACTATGCTTCATGGCTGTGTCTATTTTAGAAGATCCAGGCACAAGCCTCGAGTCACAAAAAATATATAAAACAAATATAAATACGTATATAAACACAAAGGAGACAACATGAGATAACACTTACAACACATCTCAGCTCTTGTATACATCTAGCAGTGAAATTAGCATATAAAGTCAGATAAGAGCTCTACAGTGATAGTGATTACTGTGCGGTTACCTCCAGTGATTACAGCTGATGTTATATTTGATCAGTGTTGTTCCCTTTTGGTTTCCTTCTCTGTTTAACCCAGAGCGACATGATGGTTTCTTCCAGCTATGACTTATTTCAGCAGAATTGGTTACACAGACATCTTTATCTGCATGTTTTCCCAGCACAATCCCCAATATTCACAACCCCCCATCCAGCGCCCCCTTTACCAGTGCCCACCAGTTGTTGCCCCTCATAAGTAATCTCATACAGACTGCTACCCAGCCTCTCCCTCGCAGACCACGGCACTTACCGCCTTTACTGACAGACTGCTGAATTTCCTTAGGATGCTTTCACACGGTGCAGAATTATTCTGCAAGACGCACCTAAAGACGCAGATAACTGCCCACCAAAATCTGCATGTACAGACATGGGCTCCGGAGCAGAGATCTGCAGCAGCTGCTTAACCTGCTCCTTTAGTTGCATCTTGCATCCGCAAGTTCTGCCCCCTCCCCATCACATAGACTCTCATGATACCCCCGCTTATCACATAGGATGCCCTTTCATAGCCCCCCTCCTTATGAGACAGGATGCCACTTAGGGTTCTCTCCCTACACCCTCCGTCCCACATGATGGCCCTTATGGTTCTGCCCGCCTCCATTTGTCACATAGATTGCCCCTTAGGGTACGTTCACACATAGCGGAAATGGTGTGGGATCTTCGTGTCATTTCGGTGTCAATTCCATGGATTCTGATGTCTCTTGAATGGGTGAAATCAGCTGCAGATCCCTCCACTCATCTACGGGAACTTGGTAGAAAGCGGCCGCGAAGGGGGACTGCAGTCACTGAGGCCAAAGATCACCCAACCCCCGATGGAAAAATGGGAATTAAATCCAATTTCATCCCTTTCTATGTGCGTCCAATAGTCTCTGTCTTAAGGACTGTATATGGGGTGATATCTGCATGGAGTGTTGGAGTCCTCTAGCAGGTGTTGTGTCTGCGGGTGAATACAGTAGCATAACTATTTGGGAATGGAGATTTACCCTAAATGCCTAGGGTGCAGGTAATGGTGACCCACCCAGTGCAATAACCCGAAGCCCCGGAGCCCCCATAGCAGCCCTCCACTTACCTTGTGCCATTTATACTAGCCATGACGTCTTATGTAGCACAGGATCCTTTGGGACCCCTCAAGTAGCAGCAGCCAAGCACAACTGGTACTTCTGCATCGCCCATAGTCCCCCTTGTCCCACCGCTGTCTTCATTGCCTTTTACATGGACTCTTTTAACCCTTCCTAGTCATTTATGACCGAACATGGTTGGCAGTAACGGTAAGGGCTGCTCGGTCACAACTGATGGCGGCCATGGCAGTCCTTGTGGAGCCAACCCTCGGCTCCCCTCTGGTCGCTTCTATTCTTCATGATCTTTCCGTTTACCATTATAATAACTGAATCGTCTTTTTCTGTAGTTTTTGATTGAGAAATTTGGATCCATTTGCATTTTTTCCCTTGATATTTCAGCCAACCTGTTCGAGAAGACTCATCGGGTCGATTAGCGCTGCTCAACCTGACAAAGAGTCTCTTGAAAGCTTGTCTGTAAATGAGCTGTTACTGGAAAAGAAATAAAGCTACAAAAATGTAAATTATGTACAGAGTAAAAATGCAACCAAGTGATTTAACGGTGTCGTTAGTAATTTAACAGCCGCGTCCGTGATAAACGCAGCCACGGCTCTATTCATACAAGGTCAGTACAATGGATGGCAGTCATTAATATGCACGTTAGGGTTTAATTACACTCATGATTCTAAACTACCTGAAATTTCTTCATTACTCTTTCTGGTTTCTCTACCTGCGCCCTATAAAATTTATAGTAAATATAGATCGAGTCGTAAAAAGTTCCATTCAGTCATTTATCAGCAATGCGGGAAAAAGTGGATGACAACAAAATGGCCGCCCGCGCACCTCTCACAGGAGGGGTCGCCCAGCTTCTTCAGACTTCCGAAATCCAACTAGAAGTATATTTGGCTCTCCTGTATATAAACAGTATTCAATAAGCTCCTACACTCCCCCTAGTGGTGGCGGCCGGCATCTAGAATATTATCAGCTGTCTGTCAGAATAACCAGCCGATGGCCACAATAGACGAGACGGAGGGCAGGGAGCTGGCGGCTACAGATATTACACAGCTTCATTCTCTATTTCATACATGAGAACAAAGGCGTACCAGACACTTAACCACTTCTTGCATCCCTCTGCTATAGTGGGGATGATGTTAAGCCCTTACATGCCATGATCGATGTTAATTGCAGCATGTAAAGGGAGGGTGCTCCCTCTGTGATGACATCGACCCTCTACCATGTAATCGCGGAGCGCCTATGGGTTGCCATGGCAACCATAAGCCAGTCAATGGCATCGTGGTCTGCCATGTCCTGTGATTGCTATGATAAGAGATAATACACTACAAGGCGCAGTATAATATCTGAGAGATTATAGGTTCAAGTCCCTTACAGAGACATAAAAAAATGTAAAGAAAAAAATACAAATAAAAAAAATAGCAAAGAAGGTACAAATAAACTTTTTTGGGCACTTTCCCCTATTTTGCTTAAAACTTTTTTTTAAAGAAATAATAAAAAGTGCGTTTGGTCTCCTAACATCTGTAACAATCCGTACAATAGATTGAACTCACTTTTTATCCTGCAGGAAAACATTATAAAAAATGCAAAAAGAAATGTAAAATGCTTTTATTCTTCATTTTACCTCCCCAAAAACTTCAATAAGGTGCCAATAAAAACTGCAGCTCACCATGCAAAACACCCCCAGCCTCACAGAGCGCCATCCAGGGAAGAATAACAAGTTGGGCGGCTGACATAGAATGCAGCAATGCAAAAAAAAACAAAACATGTATTTTCCGAAAAATAGTTTTTATTGGACAAAAGTAAAAAAAAAAAACCTAAAAATAAATAATTTAATTATGGTGTTGTCTTATCGTACCCACCTGCAGAAAAAAATGTCACATCATAAGCGTATAGCTTTATGATTAAGGCTGAAAAAAATGACAGAATTGACGTGTTTTTTTCTCTTTGCCCTACAAAAAAATAATAAAAGGTTATGCCATGCATTATATTTCCCCCAAATGGTGCCAATTAGAGATGAGCGAATATACTCGTTTCGAGTAATTACTCGATCAAGCACTGCGATTTTCGAGTACTTCCGTACTCGGGTGAAAAGATCCGGGGGGCGGAGGGAGGCGTGGCGGAGCGTGGGGTAGCAGCGGGGAACAGGGGGGAGCCCTCTCTCTCTCCCTCTCCCCCCCACTCCCGCTGTAACCCCCCACTCACCCACGGCGCCCCCCTGAATCTTTTCACCCGAGTACTCAAAAATCGCGGCGCTTGGGTAAAAAAGGGGCGTGGCCGAGTAGGTTCGCTCATCTCTAGTGCCAATAATAACCATAACTTGCTCTGCAGAAAGAACAAGCCTCATATGGCCAATGTCTACGGAAAAATAAAGGTGAAAATCATCTCATCCTTTGGTCCAAAATAGGCCACGTCACTAAGGGGTTAATTCGATCACCTATTGTCTCACCATAAACTTCAGTTCGCTCAGATCATAAAAGTGTCACTATATACCACATATGAGGCTAGTGAAGCTACAAGTAATCCGAGGAAGCTTCCTGCTATACATAGATGTCTGTCTAGGAGGCAGCTGGTTATAGATAACTGCTCTTAGGCTACATGACTGCAACAATGTAACTAGAGAGACAAGGATAACTGAATAGTTAGTGTCAGGTCAAGTATCAAGCGCATCTGAAGATGGCTAACCAAGGACAACATGGCTGACCCCGCGAGGACCTGATTGTATTACAATAATATATAGTTATTATGGACTTATTCAGATTTAAGAATAACAGTGTTCAGGGCTGGACATTCACTCTCCGTGTCAGTCAGTCCCATCAGGATTCCCTCTCTTCCCTTTCCTTTCTTGCCCACATCTACTCCTTTTCTTTTCTTCACCTCCATTCCAATCTCCTCCATTCCCTCTCCTGCCTTCCCTTGTCTCGCCTCCTTCCCCTACTCTCCCTTGTCTCGCTTCCTTCTCTTGCGCTTCTTTGTCTCCCTTTCCTCTCCTGCTCTCCCTTCTCTCCCTTCCTTCTCTTGCTCTACCTTGTCTCCCTTCCCTCTCCTCCTCTCTCTTGCCTCCCTTCCTTTTCCTCCTCTCATTTGTTCCCATCCCTCTACTGCTCTCCCTTGTCTCCCTTCCCTCTCCTCCTCTCCCTTGCCTCCGTTCCTTCTCCTGATCTCCCTTGTCTCCCTTCCCTCTGCTGCTCTCCTTTGTTCCCATCCCTCTTCTGCTCCCCCTTGTCTCCCTTCCCTCTTCTGGTCCCTCCTTTGTTCCCATCCCTTTCCTGCTCTCCTTTGTTCCCATCCCTCTCCTGCTCTCCCTTGTCTCCCTTCCTTCTCCTGCTCTCCCTTGTCTCTCTTCCCTCTCCTGCTCTCCCTTGTTCCCATCCCTCTCCTGCTCTCCGTTGTCTCCCTTCTCGCTTCTCCTCTCTCTTGACTCTCCAGACCTCCTTTGTTCCCATCCCTCTCCTGCTCCTCCCTTCCTTCTCCTGCGCCCCCTTGTCTCCCTTCCTTCTCCTGCTCTCCCTTCCCTTTCCTGCTCTCATTTGTTCCCATCCCTCTCCTGCTCTCCATTGTCTCCCGTCTCGCTTCTCCTCTCCCTTGTCTCTCCTGCTCTCCTTTGTTCCCATCCCTCTCCTGCTCTTTCTTGTCTTCCTTCCCTCTTCTGCTCTCCCTTGTCTCCCTTCCTTCTCCTGCTCTCCCTTCCCTTTCCTGCTCTCATTTGTTCCCATCCCTCTCCTGCTCTCCCTTGTCTCCCTTCCCTGTCCTGCTCCAACCTGTCTCCCTTTCTTCTCCTGCTCTTCCTTGTCTCCCTTCTCCTGCTCTCCCTGGTCTCCTTTCCTTCTCCTGCTCTTCCTTGTCTCCCTTCCTTCTTCTGCTATCCCTTGACTCCCTTCCCTCTCCTGCTATCCCTTGACTCCCTTCCCTCTCCTGCTATCCCTTGACTCCCTTCCCTCTCCTGCTCTCCTTTGTCTCCCTTCCCTCTCCTGCTCTCCCTTGTCTCCCTTCCCTCTTCTGCTCTCCTTTCTCTCTCTTCTCTGCCCCGTTAGAGCTTTGCTATCACTACTTGATAGTTCTGTGTATCGGATGACATAGTTGAATGCTCTGTATAATTACATGGTGTATGCCTGTAAGTGATGTGAGCTTACTGGGTTTTACATGGCGCGGATCATTATTACATTTCTGAAAGTGATGGGCATTTTTAGTGAACGGTCTGCAGCTTGCCGACTGTACCCCTGCAGGTGTAACACATTATCAGAGGCCTTTACAGATATGGTCTTTGATCAGCGCTGCTTTTTCCAGAGCAATAACATCAGAAAACGTCATTGGAAATGTCCTCTGATGCTTTATGTCCCTTACTGTTCCATCACTCTGCCCTCCCGGATCCCCAGTACTAAAGAGAACATGAATGACCCATGTTACAATCCAATCCTTGAAAGTCTACATAATGCTCATAAATGATGTCCCCTGAGTTACATCGGGAGACCCCAGTTTTACCGGAGTTCCACCAGAGTGATGGAAATCTCCTTATTTCTCAGTGCTTTATAGCATACTAGTGATGGGCAGATCTTCTTCCCGGATTTCTTGCTGAAGCAGCCTTGAGTAGTTACCGGCTCTTTTCTTAAGGTTTTCTGAAGCTTCTCCACATGCAGTTCCTGTTAAAGTTCTGTAATTCAGCAGTTGGTAACTAGATGAAGTCCTCCCCTCCTTATAATAACAGCCCTGCAATTATCTTCCAACCAACCTTTTATATCCACCTCCTGGATCTGCTTTGGGACTGTTTCCAGCACTAGGATGTAACCAGTTATCACACGTACTTTGATATTTGAGTAGAAAAAGGTGACAACTGCAAAGACATTTCTATAGAAGTCTTCTAAATATAAGATGAGAGACCTGTTGTGGCCGTAAAAAGAGCTACTCATCCATAGAGGCAGATCAACTGCCTTTAGCGGTGAACTGCTATGGGGTCATTGTGGAGAGGAGGCCATTAACCAGACAAGGTCTTCTGCTGCCCAAGTCCAAATATCCTCGACCCCCGAACAGATGGACAATCCTTCCTTTAATTGAACTACAGGATGTGGCCATTGGCCCTTGGAATTTGCAGTAGCATCGGACAATGGCTCCAAGCGGTTGAACAAATACTGTAAATGGGATGGGCCATTTTTAGGGGAGCCTTTACAAATGTCTGGTACTGATGTCATTATACACCTCCTGTTAAGTATAAAGACACTTATGGTTGGATCTGGCACACATTTCTGGCATAAATTATACATAAATCTGTTGGACTGGGGCGGCCGCACCCCTTCTGACATGCCCTGTACAGCACCGCAGAGTGTGGGTGTAGTATAATGACTGAGAACAACTTGTGTGTCCTCTTAAATGGACAGTCCACTTAAACCCCCACTTTACCTCTACAGTGAATGACCACCCACATGTGGCCACTACAGCCAGCTACTGGCTGATCCTGAGGGACATACAGGCAATAACTGGGCAGAGGTCACATGTCACTGTGGTGTGATGAAGAGAGGGAGTGGAACCCAGTGAACTGGAGGGCCTGGGATCCAGACAGATGTCCAGGGCTCAGAATCCTAAAAAGGAGCTGGAGCAAAATTGTATCTGTGCGGACCAAATTACATTAAGGAGGCGCTGCGGACCAATGGATCCACCAATGGTGGTCAAGTGGAGTTAGTGAAGGAAAAAACCTGGTATCTAGGCCCTACTCTCCAATAAATGTTGTGAGATGGTACTGCCAGTCCTAGCATCTCACGCCTTCTGGTTCCACCAGCGCTCTCGGCTCCATATCCCCGGCCCCAGGAGTGATGTTCTACCCAGCCTGACTGATGAAGGGACTAACCTACGAAACGTGTATCTGCTGGTTGGATAATGCATCCCGCTCTTATGACATTTATTGGGGAGCAGCGCCTTCATATCAGGTGTTTTCCTTCACTCGCTGTGATGTGATGTCACTGCTGAAGAAGAGCGCAGTGGGGTGCCGGGCACCATCACAACGGGAGCTGCGGGGGATCGGGGGAGGTCAATACTTAGGTTATTAATTTTATTTTCTTCATTTTATTATGTCAGAGATTATTATGTCTTATTTTATAATTATTTTATTATTCGGCAATTAGCTCTCTTTTTTTTAAATTTATATTTTAATTATCACTATTTTATACCATATTTTATGGTCTACTATATAATAATCATCATTATTTTATCTTGTCATTTCTTTATTATGCTGTGTATTATTTTATAATTATGTTCATTCCTTTAATAAGAATCCTGCACTGAGCAGGAGGTCGGACCCGATGACCCCGGAGGATCCGATCACACTGGGGGTCCCGATGACCCCGGAGGTCCTGATGACCCCGGAGGTCCCGATGACCCCGGAGGTGCCGATGACCCCGGAGGTCCCGATGACCCCGGAGGTGCCAATGACCCCGGAGGTCCCACTGACCCTGGAGGACCCGATGACCCAGGAGGTCCTGATGACCCTGGACGTTCCGATGAACCTGGAGGTCCCACTGACCCTGGAGGTCCCACTGACCCTAGAGGATCAGGGAGGTCCTGATGACCCCGGAGGTCCCGATGAACCCGGAGGACCCAATGACTCTGGAGGACCCGATGACCCCGGAGGACCCGATGACCCCGGAGGTCCCGATGACCCTGGAGGACCCGATGACTCCGGAGGTCCCTTCCAACTCCACTATTCTAGGATTCTATAATATTTATGCGATCTGTTATGTTTTCTTTTAGAATTATCTTCATTGTTTCTATGTATTTTGTCCTTCTAGATAGCGATCTTACAATCGTAGCCCTTTGGGACATTTCCTTTTCCATCGGACATTATGTTGGGTTTTCTTTTTTTTTCATCAGAGATTCTCAGTCGGCGTGATTAATATAAAAATACATGTTGCTACCAAATATTCAAGCTTGTGCCCGAGGAGAAAAATCCATTTCATTGGCCACCTGCGGAGTTTATAAATGTGAGCTTTTGAAACCCAGGGTTTATGTTTTAGCTGTGACTTCTGTACGCTGTCAGTGCCCAATTAGAGAAATCTCTCAATACTGTTATCATCGGCGTGGCGCTCCGTTATATCCCATCCACTCACAGCTCGGGGTTTTTTTTTCAAGCACTTGCTAAAAACTCCATCTAATTTTTTTTTTTTTCCAGTGGCTTTTATACGATAAGCAGAATTACATTTCAAACGCTCTTCTCCATCTGTATTTTATAACCGGGTTCAGGAGATTTCTGCATATTTTATCACAGGAAGGATCTCGGTTCGAAGTCGCACTTCAAATAAATAGTTATAATGACGTTTTATCTGGGAGCTTTTTTTCTTTTAATCCCAAAGGGCGAACGTGTTCTGGGAGAGACTGAAAGAGAATAGCTGATAGACACGCGGGCTGGAAGAGCGGCTCTCAGAGCGGCAGAGAATCCCATCACAAATAAAGTTGCAGCCTCTGACTGAAAAATAAAAAGTTACTTTTGTTTCCCGAAATACTTTTTACTGAGGGAACTTTTGAGACGTTAATGCGGCCCACTAGTTCTGGGACAGATTATTATTTTAGGACGGGGGGGGGGGGAGGGGGGGCTTCATTACCTGCAATTGTTATTCTCTGCCGTTCCTCCAATCTGCTGATTGCGGACCACATTTTCACTTCCCCCAGATGGCTATAGCACTTTTCCTACTACCTACACTGCTCTCTGATAGGCCAGTGCTGATCACATGAGCAGCTCTGGCCAATTACAGAACAGATATAGTGCCTTGGTAGTCTAACACTGCACTGTGGGGATTAGTTAGTTGAAGATTACGTTGGCTGAAAAGAGAAGCTGGAATCGGTGGATTGAAGAGACGGCAGAGACAACAACTGCCGGTAATATGAGTCTACCCTGCCCTCTCTGGGCCCAGGACTGAATGTTGTCTTGAAACCAGATTGTGTTCTGCTGCTGGTTGAACCCTGCGGACAGTCACACACAATAGGGATGGGTAGTTTAGGAGGCACAGAGGGGCACCATTAGATTGAGATGGCATGGAGGGGTATTAGTACATTGTTGGTTTGTTCTGACCACATAGGGTTGGGTTCTTGTGCTTTCTTGCACCTTAAGCAAAAAAAATAGTTAAAAAAATCTCCTATGCACAACGGTTGACATTACTTCAAGCTACCAGATTGCGGATTCAATCCCCACATGGTTCAGGTAGTGGCTCAAGGTTGACTCAGCCTTCCATGCTTCTGAGGTCAGTAAAATGAGTACCCAGCTTGCTGGGGGGTAAAAGATGACTGGGGACGTCACCCTAGGAATAGGTCGTGACTCAGAGCTTGCATCAGGGGACTTTACCTACCCAAGGCTGCTTATCTCAACTTCGTTGGCCAATTTTTGGCAAGTTCTTTGGACTGCTCTTAAGATGTGAAGATGGAAACATTCTTAAAAAATCACTGCCCCCCCTGCAGTGGGTATAAGGGATGTTTTTTTTTTTTTTTTTGCTAAATACAAAAGTTGTGAAAGCTACAGATATTATTGTTTGTGATGAGTGAACTGAGTGTTCGGAGTTAGTTTGAGCTGAAACGGAAGTTCACCGGTACCCCTAACACTGGTGCATACATGATTGCTTAGGACTATTGTTGAGCGAACCCTACAAGTAGAGCCATGTTTCAGTAGAACTTTGCTAAAAAGATGGTCCTAAAAGGTCTAAAAAGTTCAGGCAGGAGAGGAAGTAGTCGTAACTGACGCAGCAAAGAAAAAAGAGAGAAGGCAGCAGAGAGGCTACAATTTAGTGTCAAAGCTTGCAGAAGTGTCCTTGTGTTCACACACCATCAGCCTGATATTGGGACGGTTGTGTTTATTGGACTGTTACGTTCAGTTGGAGTTATCTACAAGTATGTGGGCAGCTTCTGTTTGATGCCTCACTGCTTAGTGTTGGGACACCTGTACAACCATGTGTATTATTTCACAGTTGGTGTGGATATCTAATATGATCTATGGGCACAACCCCCTTACCACTCTCCCAGCAAGCGCATTGCAGAACCTAAACCAAGTCACAGAATAGACCACCTATCCAAAAACATCTAAAACATGACGTTTATTAAGATAATAGAGGGACGCTGTTGCTGTTTCACCCTAATGTAGACCTTGACAACAAGGGAGCACCCGCCCTGAAATAAGTGAACCCCACCTGAAACCTACTCTTATATAGTTCTATTACATCCGACACCTATAGAGAAAGGCAACATTTGGAATAATAACCTTAATGATAACCAATAACCAATATTATATCAGATTGAGTTTTCATGAGATGTCCTAAGGCTCCAAATAATGGAAGCGAACAATATCGTATCAGATGATAATACAGAGGAGGATCAGCAATGCACCGCAGAATGAAGCAGACGGAATAAGACTCCGGTCCCTTCATAGTATTTATGGTCCCTCCTCCTTCCAGTCCTGTTGTGAATCTGTTTTCAGTCCTGCGATGCTTCTATTCTCTTATGGGATTGTTGCGATCTGCAGCCTCTCTGGTGTCATTTGCCTCTTTATGTCTCTTCTGATTCACTAGATGACTGTATTTCGAGCCCTCGGGGGTTCTGATGTATCCTGTTCTTTCATGACTCGTTTTATTTCATTTATTCCTCTTGCCTTGTCGTCATCTTGGCGTCTCGTGACGCTTCGCCTTATGATCCCCTGATGAGTCGTGTCCACTGGTGGAACGCCTAGACTTTACAAGACATTTGTGTGATGTCACGCTCTTTGACTGATTCCGATTATCTAAGACTTTTTTCTTTAGAGGACTGATTACAGAAGTGTCAATCTTTGACTAATTAGAAAGGCGCATTGGTGATTCTTCCATTGTTTATGTTATCATCTGTTACTACTGTCTGATATTGTTGTCTATCAGTAGGTTACAGTTGGGGGTTGCAAGTCTCAGGGCGGGTGCCCCCTTGTCGTCAGAGTCTATGTTAGGCTACAACAGTGACAGCATTGCCTTTCAGCTTTATCAATAAACATAATGCTTTAGATGCAGGTATATTTGGATATGTGGTCTATTCTGGGACTTGTTTTCGATTTTTGGCTTCCCTACATTAGTATAGTCCTCCCATGTGACACAATTTCTTGTTTTTTTCTGTGAATTAGTTAATTGCAGAACCTGCCCGAGTCTTAACAACTCCCTGAGACCCTACACTTAGAGGGTTAAAGGCAAAGTCAAGTGCAAGTGTCGCCCATGACAACTTTGTATATTCCCGCCGCCCTTAATCTCTTCTCCTCCACTTTCTTTTCATACAAATTTTTGCCAAAAGGTTCTTGAAAATGAGTTTCTATAAGCGATTAATCTTTCTGGGCTCATTGTAAGTGGACGTTATCAGGAGACATAAAGCGGCGCACCCCTTATGGATGTATGGGGCATTAATGCCCCGGGCTCTCCATACTGTTTCTGGACTTGAAGGCGGTAGACGGGATATGGGCTTAGTCCTTCCTTAGGATCGGATGATGGAGGTCGGGTCTCTGTGAGAAGACAACAGCTTTTACAGCAGTCTTGTATTCACGGCCCTTCAGACTCCACCACACTGGTGGTCCGGTGCAGCGTTTAGACTGACAGCTCATTAAAGAGATATTCTGGCCTAGTATAACTGATGACTTTTACCCTGGGTGAGACATGAGTAGTTGATGAATGGGGGTCTGCCACTCAGGAACCCCCATCCATTAGCTAATTGTCTGTCCTGTTGTCCCTGCAGTGGGCCGGACGTTGTCATCAGTGGTCAGAGGAGCAAGTTGGAGCACCGGCTTCACTCCTCTTGAAATCAGTAGGAGCGCCACGCTTCATCAACTACTGATGGTCGATCCAGGGGACTGGTCATCAGTTCAGAAGGGCTGAATACCCCTTTAATGCTGACTGGTTGTGAGTGTTCAAGCAGCAGAAAGAACAGTTAACCACTTGGTTGTCTGTAGGTTGAGCAATTGAAGACTCTAAAATTAGTCACCTTGACAACAAGGCAGCGCAATGTGTCACTAAAGGGTTAAGAAACAGGACGGAATATCAAGAAAAACACAAGAAAGTCCTTCCAACCCCAACAACTCACAACTAGAGAAAATATCCATGCGATATTGACACCATTGGCCGAAACCATGGAAGGTGAATTGTTTAGGACAGAGAACGGAGACGACTGAAGAAAACAGAAGACTATAAAGTACAACATAAAGAGGCCGCGGCATCTTCCTGCTGTTCATACATACACTGATGGTCGCGTTATTACCCCCATCTGGTAGTGTTGGACCTCCTTCCTTTGGCCTTCAGAACCGCAGCAACACTCCATGGCATAGATTCAACTCAGTGATGACATCGTTGTGCAGAAATACCGGCCCCTGCGGACAGGAAGCTTCTTGTAGTTGCCGCAGATTAGATGGCGGTGCTGACATGTTCTGACCGGCTGACAGGAAGGGGTCAGCAATTCATGCTGGAAATCTGGATCCATGGGATGTTTTTCTGCTGCTCAGTGATACACGTTTTGCGCTCTTTTGCCCGCTGGAGTCACCTTTCTGCTTCTCTTATACACAATGGCTTGTACGTTCATGAGTAAGAAGACACTCAGAGTCAGAATCCCATCATACAGCAGCCAATACACAAACACTAGTAGCAGATGTTAATACTATATATGGCAGGTATTAGTTGACATTTTGATCAAAATTTGAAAGCTAGCGGGCCACTTCATGGCTTCCTACAATACAGCTTGTTCCTACACTAACCAGGGGTCTAGTGACATAACCCAACAAAACCCAAAACATAAACCTTTCTTGTAGCCACCGCACATAGAACCTGCTCACACCACACAGAGGCAGAATGAGAACAGAGAAAGCTGACTGTGCAGCACCTGTTGGGCAGAACGATTCCTGACATCCTCCTCCGACCCCTTTCAGAGATTTTTTTTTTCCGTCCACAGGATTCCCTGTTGCTGGATGTTTGCTCGATCGTGGCATTATCTGTATACTCTCCACACTGTTACACGAGAAATACCCCCCACCCCCGCGGTTGGCAGTGAGATCCCGGTTAGTGTAGCACCAATGATCGGCCTCATTGGAAGTCGCTCCGATCGCTGGATTTTCCCATCTAATGTGGATTTACACTGACACTGATCAGCGGAAAACTTGTCACGTGATTTTATACCGCACTGCTAGTACAGCCTAAAACACAAGCTTAAATTCTTCAGTTCTCTCTCTCTGGGAACATCTGGAGGATGAACAAGGTCTGCGCTTGTGTTGTCTGTTTGGTGAAAGCAGGGATGGAAGGCAAGGCATGGAAGAATTTCAGGTCTTAAAGAAAAGCCCAAGCTTCTCTCAGTGTAGTGGGTGATTGATTAGCTGCATACAGTGTTCCTTGAAGTTGAAAGTAAGTTTCTCTAGTGACAGGCCAGGGGGAGGAGAAGCCAGTAATATGACTTTACCTGGCTGCAAACATCTTACTGCCTCCTGCATCTGCCTCTCTCTCTACTTTCTGCCTCATTCCCAATCTCTAAACAGTTTTATAATTATCTACCACAGATCAGAGGAACAGGAAATTCACTCAGGTCTCTTGTTTTAGCTTGACTGCAGTTAGCTCCGCCCCTCGACCAATCAGGGAGCTTCTTTCTTCAGCTGCGTAACATGATTTGCAGGTATTTTCTGCTACATACATAACGTTTTCACCATTGTTTTACAGTGAAATGACTAAGCTATATTAACTATTTAGTTCCCTATCCTGACTCCATCTTCTTATTAAATAAAATCCAGCATAACTACCCTTTGCTGTGGCTAGGACAGTTACTCTTGACTTGCAATTAAGTACTTTTACTGTAGTGTCACGCTTCAGGTCACTACACTTATAAGGCCATTCATGCTCTTCTGGGAAATATATGTAAATAAGGAAGATGGAGCAATACCTCTGCAGTGCAAACACCCGGAAACATCTGTCTGTGTATAGATTCTGGTTTGGCTTTCAATTCCCAGTCATTGCTATAAAAATATGTATAAAGAGTCTGACATTGATTTAAAGGAATGCTGCCATCCAATAGATGGCGCTGCGGAGGTATTGTTCTATCTTCCTAACATGTTTACTCTGTAAAACACTAAAGCACATTGTAAAGTGTTTACTTGATTCCCAAGCAGATAATTGCATAATCTCATAAGATTACTGTCATGGATGTGAGAAGGGAGAAATGGGGAGACCCAGACCAATCCAGCCTCTATCACCAATTGTCATAGATCGACTATTCTGTGCACTCTCATAGCTGCAAACACTCGTCATGGCAGAGCCTCGTTGAATCACTCCAGCAAAATTGCAAGTGCAGAGTCGTTAGAAAATAGGCAGATTTGTACCCAGCTTTCCCTAGCTTCTGCACGCATACAAAACGGAAGCTCAAATCACCACCTGATGCAGTCTAATGACTCCCGCACTCTACAATACCTGCACACACTTGCTGCCATCACCAGCTTTTGTTTCCTAGGTTAGCTCGAACTCACATTTATAAATTATTAACACAATCTTCGGAGTTATGGTTAGTTTTAAAACTGACAAGGTTTGACTAATAAATTGCAGATTTATTCTAAAAAAGAGACTAGCAGTGTTAAATATTTACATATATACAGAAAAAGAATGTTACAGTGGAGATACGATTTACAGCTATACACAACAGACAGCACTTTAAATAAAACAAAGAAGATACCTGATTTGTGGTGTTCGGCCCAAGGTTCTGATTGTGTGGAGTCACAAGAAGCAAACAGCTGTGTCCTTACACTGTGCCATATCTCTGAAGGTCTGACAATCGGGTCTTTATGAGCCCCTAGCTTTAAAGTTTCCACAGAACACACCTCCCCCTGCCCCTCTGAGATCATTCAGAGAGGGGTGGGGTAAATGCATGCGTACCTGGAAAAACCATAATTCCGCATTTCAGCCATATCTCCACAGGAGATCCTCTGATCGGGAATATATGTATGGTGTATTTCTGGTCATGATTTTGTTTACTCAGCGATATCAAAAGTGACACGTACATTATTGCCAGGTGTGGGGATATGCCATTTGGTGGTGTTTTGGGGCTCATACCTTAATGATGTTAGATGCGTTTTGTTCAGCTGGTCCGCCCGATTCTAAAAATCTAATTCATATCAGGCTAAGAGCTTCACATGACCAACAATCCTTATTGAAAGACTTTTCCCTAATTTGTATCTTGGAATCGGAGTGTCTGTGAGAATCCAGCTTCTGGGGGAATGATTTTCCTTAGACTTCATTAAAGAGTAAATGGTCTCATATATAATATTGTGGTATCCTCATGCTAATTCTAAACCACGGGGACAGGTGGGGGAGAAGAAAGGTAGGGGGTTATTTACTTCAGTTGCTTTTCTAAATGCAAATATTCAAAATGCCACAGGATTGAATGGGATTGTACAGCGGATACAAAAACGGATGCTGGATATACGTGTAAAGCCTGACACGCAATGGCTGACGGCCTACCAGTATCTATATCACTATTACAGTCTGATGTTTCTCAGCCTTCGTTATACAACGTCCCAGAAGATATGGGAGCTCCATAATAGTCCTCTGTGTGTGATATTCCCATTACGTAAAGCCGCTGAGGGTAAGAGCTGCGAGCGATCATACATGTGCACAGCCATCATATCTGTACAAGGCTTATAGAGCTGCTTCCCTTCACAGTGTTGTATGTAGTGCAGCACTTAAATAAGACCTGACAACTCCGCAGACGTGTCTAAGTAAAAGTTGTATCCCCCATGGAGTACATATAGGGGGCGCTCCAGACTTCCGTCATAAGGGGCGCTCCAGATGGCTGTTCTAGGGGGAATTCCAGACTGCGCATCCAGACTTCTGTCATAGGTGGTGCCCAAGCTGGTGTTAAGGGGGATGCTCCAGTCTGCTGTCATAGGGAGAGTACCAGACTTCAGACATAGGGGGTACTCCAGACTGCTGCTCTAGGGGGCACTTGAGACTGTTGCTCTAGGGAGCGGTCCAGACTGCTGTTCTAGGAGGTGCTCCAGACTGCTGTTCTGGGGGGCAGTCCAGACTGCTCTTCTAGGAGGTGCTCCAGACTGCTGTTCTAGGGGGCGCTCCAAACTACTGCCCTAGAGGGCGCTCCAGACTGCTGTTCTAGGGGGCGCTTCAGACTGCTGTCCTGGGGGTGCTCCAGACTGCTGTTCTAGGGGTGCTCCAGACTGCTGTTCTAGGAGGCGCTCCAGACTGCTGTTCTAGGGGGTGCTTCAGACTGCTGTTCTAGGGGTGCTCCGGACAGCTGTTCTAGGGGGTGCTCTAGACTGCTGTTCTAGGGGGTGTCCCAGGCTGCTGTTTTAGGGAGCGCTCCAGGCTGCTGTTCTAGGGGGTGCTTTAGACTGCTGTTCTAGGGGTGCTTTGGACTGCTGTTCTAGGGGGTGCTCTAGACTGCTGTTCTAGGGGGTGTCCCAGGCTGCTGTTCTAGGGGGCGCTTCAGGCTGCTGTTCTAGGGCTGCTATGGACTGCTGTTCTAGGGGGTGCTTCAGACTGCTGTTCTAGGGCTGCTCCGGACTGCTGTTCTAGGGGGTGCTTCAGACTGCTGTTCTAGGGGGTGCTCTAGACTGCTGTTCTAGGGGGTGTCCCAGGCTGCTGTTCTAGGGGGCGCTTCAGGCTGCTGTTCTAGGGGGTGCTTCAGACTGCTGTTCTAGGGGTGCTCCAGGCTGCTGTTCTAGGGGGTGCTCTAGACTGCTGTTCTAGGGAGCGCCCCAAACTGCTGCTCTAGGGGGCGCTCCAGACTGCTTCTCTAGAGGACACTCAAGACTGCTATTCTAGAGGGTGCTCCAGACTGCTGTTCTAGAAGGTTTCACCAGACTGATGTTCTAGGGGGAGGGGGGGGGGGGCTCCAGACTGCTGTTCTAGGAGTTGCTCCAGACTGCTGTTCTAGGGGGCGCCCTAAACTGCTGTTCTATGGCAGCTGTTACATTTTATAGCATGGCACACAACTATCATGTAATACCTCGCTGGGTATTTGCTGAGGGGGTGAAGCCTCTTGGGATTCCCTCCCATTACTACTAATGATATGTATGCGGGATGCCCGTGGATGGGATACGTGTTTGCTCTTCTGGATGGAACGGCCGTGTTCTTGCTGGGATTTGCTCACAGCTGTAATTAATTAGCACTGAGAGCTACAAAGGCGTGATATTAATTTCATCCTAACCGTCTACCATGAAGTTTCCGCTTGGGCGAGCGGTTTTATTGAACACATAATTTGCACCTTTCTCTCTGGGTCTTTGCACTAAGTATCTCTTATTTGCTGCCTAATTGAGGAAATTTGCTGACGCTGCTGGAACATCCCCAAACCGGAGCGGATCGGCGCCCCTCCTCCCACCTTCGCATCTTTTGCTCCCGCTTCCACTTACGTCCCTCGTGCTGCGCCGTCTTCAGGGTCCCGATCAGCCATTTAGCGGCGCTCATTAATAGCGGCTACGGCCGGCGCCCAGGTTAATCTTCTCAAGTCGCACGTAATGGACGCGGCCGTTCACCCCGGGATAATCCTTGTAGATGGAAGTAAATTCTGCTGCGCGCAGGAGTTTGTCTAATCATATATCCCTCGTAATGCCGCATTTCATCCGCACATATCCGAGAAAATGGGCCATTGGAACGGGCAATTACACACCAATGGACCTCATTTATTAATCCGGATACGCAGCAATATTGTATCTGCTGCAAGTACAGAAGCCTTCCATGAATCTCCGGACTGCTGGGAGACTCCAGTCGTCGCACTGAGGGCCCCCCTCCGTAAAACACAATAAACCGGCCGGACTGAAGACCACAACACGCAAATATGCAAAATCCATGTTATTTATGTCAGCCGGTGCATCATTAACAATGGCAGTTATATATGATTCCCACCTGGGAGGTGAGCCTAGTTGTCCGCGTACGGATGATATTAGGGGGCGAGCTGCGCACATATTTACAGGTCGGAGGTGCTGGAGGTTAGAGCCGCTGACTGTTCGGGCTCTTCCACATGACCATGTGCATTTTCAGGCCTAAGGGCGCCTACCCACTGGCGATTTTTTTTCCTGTGATGCTAAATTGCGTTTTGCGTTTTTTCTGAAGAGCAATTAGCATAGAATGTGTTCTTGTCCATTTGGGGTTTTTTTTCGTTTCGTTGCAATTTTTCACATAGGAACTGTCAGTTGCATATGTCTCCTTATTTTTCTCTTAATGCAGCCATAATTGTCAATGGAAATTAACGAAAAACGCCGCGAAAAACGCCGCGAAAAACGCCGCGAAAAAGGCGCGAAAACGCTGCGTTTTTCACGCACGAAAATCGGCAACGCCAGTGGGTAGGCGCCCTTAGTCAGACGGGTGTTTTTTCGCGCAATTTGCGGATCGCATGACCGGTGCCCGAAAATCGCCCGAAAATCTGCTCTTAGCCGTGTTTCATTAGAAACGGGCTGGAGCTGTCCAGCGCATTGCATTCAATGGAGCCGGCAATACAGCCGGCTCCATTGAAAGCAATGCGCTGCGGGCGAGTGTGGAATGAATTGTCGGGAAGGGCTTAAATATATAAGCCCTTCCCTGCAATTCATCCAGAAAAGTGTTAAAATTAAAAAAATATACATACTCACCTGCTCCCGGCAGTCGGAGTTCCCCGCGGCCGGCCTGCAGTGGGTGTGAAGGGGGTGTGAGTCAGACCTGCCCCTGATTGGCTCAGCGCTGAGCCAATCAGAGGCAGGTCTGACTCACACCCATTCATGAATTCATGTAACACTGCTGTTACAGCTGTGGCAGAGAAGAATGATTTGTCCTCTATATGTTCTCAATGGGGTCGGCGCTGCTGCCGCCGGCCCCATTGAGTGCATATAGAGAAGAGAACAGGAATCGCAGATAGGTGCGATCTGCGATTTCTGTTCTATAATTTATCGGACGAGCGCATAAAAAGCGCTCATGTGTCCGATACCATTGCAAAGCAATGGTTTTAAAAAATCGCCGGACACATGCGCATGCGCAAATCGCGTGAAAAAAAACGCCCGTCTGACTAAGGCCTCATGGCGACATGTATGCGCCGCTAAACCACATGAATGAGTAATTGCCACGACTGAGTCCCGAACTTTAGCGGCATATTTCCTGCCGCTCACGCGGGCGGCTGCTGCATATTGGCAAGCAAATATGCTACAGTGCGGAAATCCATCAATTGGCTGCTGTCTTCTTTTCCCAGCGTTGTACAGTAACCCCTCCCCCTCTTTTAGTTGTTTGCTTGCATAGAAGTCTATGGGAGCTTCCGGCGTATCTTGACAAAAGATAGGGCAAGGCCTATTTTTTTACGTAGCGCATTAAATGCGAATGAAAACGGTCACCAGAATGCTATTTTGATGCGCCCAAAAATCTTTCATCTGGTTACGACTTTTGGGCAATTTTTTGACGCAGCTAAATAGGGGTGTATATTCGGTCGTGCAAATTACATCAATGCCTCTTCTACACCGGATGGTCCGCAGCTTGTTGGGAAGACCCTGTGGTGCACTTTGCCATCATAGTCCTACATTGCATCATCGGGTGCTGTGGACTGAGGCCTTTACTGCAGCCCGCCGAGCCGTTGGTGTGCACCACTCTCCCGCTGGGCCCATCCTGCTTGCCAGGACTCAGACTGTGAGGCAGCTTGTACATCCCGGCAGGTCCTCGCTCCATATCCGGTGAGCCCGCTGCATGGACCGGAGAGGACGCTGTGTTACACTGCTGCACATGCCGAGGACGGACTCGGCTCCAAGGGTTTTTTTGGAGACCTTTAAACCGGTTCAGCTAACTTCCATCATTTATCCTCTTCTCTGACTACCTGGCAGTTTAGAGTCATTTGTCTGTTGGGGGACTTGTGCCCCAATTATTCTGGGCTAGAACCTTGCTCTGATCCATCTCCCACCCTTCCTTTAAAGCCATCTGCCCCACAATCAGCCCTCGAAGGGCTGATGGGGCACTTAGTAAAAATGAGTTGGACACCCCTGATCTATGTCACTGCCCTTGGGAGGCCCTGTGATGGGTACAACCCCACGAGCTTCATTTCTATGGTGCCTTTTAGTAAATGATATTAACTTTCAATACCTGTGTAAATATCGAACAGCTGGAAGACGGAATAAGTCATAGACGAGACCTGCCATCTTCCTGAATATATTAGACACCTCCGCGCTCCGCCATCTCTGCGCTCGCCAAGTAATATTGAAGCAATTCATCTTTTTGCACACATTAACTACAACAGGCTCTTTACGGAGCGTCCTGTAACGGCGGCTCATTTGCAGATTATGCTTCCCCAAAGAATACATCGATTTTCCCTTTTAAGATTTAAAAAGCAACTAGAAATCACAAGTGTGACGTCTTCCCTTCCCACATTTCTGGCTGGAGGACGGCAGGGCGCTAATGTATAAGGTGGCCATATCATTGACATTTAACACTCTCAGCAGTAATGTAATTTGCTGAAAACCAAAGTAAAGTACCTCGATTAGATTGCATGATCCGCGGCGAGGAGACGAGAGGTGAGCGGAGGCTCATTCTAATGGTCAGAGACTGAAGGACGCGGTATTGAGTGACTGCGCCATAGATAACTCATTTCTATCACACGTTGCAGTCCTGATGTGTAACGCGCGAAGCTCTGCGCACGCAGGCAGTACGGCCGCGCCACCGAGCAAATGGATTAGTTTTCAATAGCTTCTCCGAAGCGTAATTAAAGGAGACCATCAAATACAATATTGATTTTTCCCAATGGCTGCTCTTCTTCCATCTGCCAAAAATGGGGGTGGGGGTGTGGAGTCACTCGCAGCATGCGCCTAGAGAGGGGAGACACTTGCAGCGTGCATGCACATACTGGGGGACACTCACAGCATGTGGCTAGAGAGGGGGGACACTCGCAGCATGTGCATAGAATAGGGGGACACTTGCAGCGTGCACATACTGGGGATACCCGCAGCGTGAGCATAATGACGGGGGGTACTTGCAGCAAGCACGTAGTTTGGCATTGAGTAAAGCTAATAGAGAATTACTTCTTTGCATGCCCTAAAGGTCTGCCATCGGGCTGCTATTTGGATGCCGTGTCGCTCTTTGCTGAGACTTACTGCTGTGAGAGGGAGACAGAGCTGCTTTATCTCGCATCAGGTTTCTGAGCTGGTTTGTGTATACGGCGTCCCAGTATTAATGTATCTTGACGCCACCAGGCACTGCTGGTGGAGTCAAAATTGACAGGGGGGGTGATGCCCCCTGAATGTGATTGGCTGCACGGCTGCTTGCCCTGTAGGTTCTGGAAGGACACTAAAGGATTGGCAGCAGCGGAGCGCAGAGCGGGGGGAGCCAACATAATGGAGCCTCGAGCTGGCAGCAGACAGCACAAAGGTGTTAGGATGGCTAGCGGGACGCAGCACAGACCAGCCGGCCACCTGGCTGGATCGCCGGCGAAGCGCATCCTGCGGCTGCAGAAATTGGGACTGGAGAGCAGGGGAGCTGACGTTATGGAGCCTTGAGGCGGCGCTCCGCACAGAGGTGACAGGCGGATGCCCGGACACAGCAGACTGACGGCAGTCGACTGTCCCGGCGGTGTAGCACCTGCGCGGGCTGCTGCTTTGGAAACAATAGGGAGGTGCAACGGGCGTCAGCGAGCACAGAGGCGGCAAGCACGGCACGGACCAGACAGCCAGAATCGCTGCGGCTTGTGTGTGTATTGATTAGTGTCTGGACTGCAGCCTCAGCCCGAGGGTTACTTTCCTTCGGAGCCTTACATTATTAGATGTTAATGCAGGCCAAAAATAGCAACATTAACATCTAATAATGTCCGCCTGCGAAGACAAGTAACCCCCAGGCTAAGGCTACTGCAACCACAGCCCAGGCACTAATCAATGCACACTGTGGAGTAGGGACTTTCCTGTCTTTAGCCAATTGGGACCTGGCTGTGTGAGAGGGGAGTTCTCCCTGTCGAACCCCTAGTTTCTGGTGGCGTCAAGATACACTAATACCCAGCGTCCCATACCTCCTACTGCCATCAGTTGCAGCCAGCACCCCTTGTGTCCTATGCAGAAGATGCCATATCCACTGTCAGTTTCTTGGTCCCCATAGGGTGCGTGTGCCTGGCCACCTCTTTTGTGCACCCCCAACGAATACGGACAATACTGTGGCTATTCTAGCACCTTCTGAGCTGGCAGGAGCCCAAGCAAGTAGTCCAGTTTGGTACACAGAGGTGTGCACTTGTTCTGACCGACTTCCAGCGTGACCCATGCTTAATCTGCCCAGATTCCCCAACTCCTCTTCCACCCTCAGCTTATTTTTGGACCAGGTTACCTTCTGTTCCCCCGACTCTTGGCCTGCTATATCATTCCAGAAGAGTTGTCTGACCTCGGCTCTGCTTCCCGACCACGGCCCTCGGCCCCTCCAGAACTGGACTATCGTCATCCTGACCAGTTTGCGTCAGCCGCTACAATAAGGCCACTCGCACACATGAGTTCACAAAATGCGGCATCTGAAACTGCTGCGTTTTACTTCGATCGCGCACAAGATTTTCAAATGCATGTTACAGCGTTTGACAGTATTGATAGGCCAGTAGGCCGGGGGTATCCCCACATGTGTGCAGGGCCTCACAGGGGCGGCGCTGGGGCTGCTGCTCAACTGCTATCTCTTTTTTCTCTTTTCAATCATTTCTATTGGGTTCTATAATAAACAAAGAGTAACAGAAAGTTGACCTATTTGTTGCGTTAGGATACAATGTCTGTACTGTGACATAAATATTGTGAAGATACAATGTAACAGGGATGAGACTGATGCTCCTCCTTACAAGAGCTGCAGCTTGATGTCACTGGAGGACGAGATGTCAACTATCAACCAGAAACTATTTGCACCTCCTGAAGGCTTTTACTTTATGGTTAAAGGGATATATCTAGACTTTTCTATGAAGGCCTTTGGAGAAGTTGCCCCCGTTGGTTCTTTTAACATTGTTGGTGGCAAACCGGTCATCTGTGCAGCCAGGCTGTGATCACAGGAGTGGAGAAGATGACCGTAGATGACCTTAGATGACCGTAGATGACCATAGATGACCGTAGATGACCGTAGATGACCATAGATGACCATAGACGACCATAGATGACCATAGATGACCGTAGATGACCGTAGTAACGTCCTTCTTTCCCGGAAGCTTTAGAAGGGGAAAACAAGAACTGTATGTCATGCAGAGAACTCCCACCGAGAGGGAAGCCATTGTCACTTAGGCTATTGACTGTCCTCTCTTCTAAGTCCCCAGGAGGCCCTAATGAATGCCAATGTTTTGTAGTTGCCATGAGGTCTGGTCATGTGTATCTGTGCAGGTCTGCTCCATTATAGCGGCACTACAACACTAGCAAATGAAATAGGAGGAAACAAATGTCAGCCCCTTGCCCGGGCACAGAGAAGGCCAAGGTGATATCCTCGAGAAGCCCTATTTTCACGCCACGCCCTAGAGGAGCCTTGTTTTGATGCCAAACCCTACGTGTGACTTTTTTTTCCCCAACAGAACCTAGAATAGTTCTACTTTCCGCCACGCCCTTGAGGAGCCCCGTTTTAGGGCTGTAATCTAGATGTTTCCCATTTTCACACCGCAGCCTAGCAGAACGCCGATTTTTACTGCACTCTATATGTGCCCGATATGCGCAGCTCTTCATTTGCAGTTTTGCTGCTGCCCCCTCTATTACTTGCTGGTTATATGAGCATTATATATATATATATTTAGCATATTTCTGATTAGTTTTTCTTGTCCTCTTCCCGTCCCGTCATCATAAATGTATATTTGTGCACACAGTAAACTATTAATATGGTCTGCCTCTTACACGGTCCTGGGGGAGTTGTGTCACAAGACGCTGATGATGTCACAAGATGCTATGATGTCACCAAGTTAGCATTGGAGTGTTCATTCTATCTATATGAAAGGAAAACTTCTACTGTGGAAGATGCACCTGCGCTTTTTTCACTGTTACCGTGACAACCGTGTAACCTCCATGTTACGCTGTAGGTAAAAAAGTCGCTCAAAACTTGTGACATTTGCAAGAATTTCGGCCATGTTGGTATCTTCAAGATTGTCACATGATTGTTACCTGCATAATTAAATATTAGCATGAGGGGACTTCACCACAGCGGTCGCAGACTGGAGGTCTGTCCTGCGGCACACAGGGTGTAAGAGAACAAATGGTGATAAGCTGCCTGATTATCATTGGTCACTGGGGGCGGAGTCTGAGGGGCCTGTAAACATGTGGGTGGTGCCATTGCAGGTTTTTGGTTACACTTTTGGCCACTCGCCCCGTGGACTCAGGATGAAGTCCACCAGCCCTGCGCCTGCGGCCGCTCCGCCAGATATCTTACATTTTCTCAGTATTACTACTTGGCCATAAATAAATTAATTAAAATATGAGCTAAAATCGTTACCTTCTCATTACGAATGCCGTCGTTTGTGTAATGAGTACTTAAAGTTCGATTAGCAGAGCTCAACATCACAGCACCATAAAGAACGTGAACGTTGTGTGGAAATATGGAGCCGTAGCGGCTGACAATGCAGAGAATTTATTAGGAAGGGACGTTGCGCAATGTGCAGAGCCGACCCTCTCTGCAAAACTAGCGGAGCAGGATAGAACTGTCTTAAAGGAACAGTAACCCTACAGTGCAGCGTATAACAGTGCCGCAGCCGCTGATATCAGCCACACGCATGGGCGTGGAGGTCGCTAAAGGGTCAGCTTCTCCACACTAGAAATGGCTGATAACAGGGAGTAATAGATTGTACTCTTACTGTCACCTCTCCCAGTCCGAAATGGCTGATAACAGGGAACAATAGATTAGTCTTATGGCCCCTTTACACCGGCCGACAGTTGGGTAAATGACTGCATGAATGCTGACATTACCGCTAAGGTCGTCATCACTCCTGCAGAGAGTTTAGGCTGAAAGAAATGGCGGGCTTCTCACTCAGCGTCTCACCCTCGATGTGAGCGGGGAGCGTTTACACGGAATGCGAATCCTGCAATCCAGCGATACTTTTTATGTTGACAGAAAGTCACCGACAACGAGTGAAGGAACAGTGATGATCATTACGTGTAAACGGGCCACCAGGCCAACTTCACATGGCGATAATCTTGTGCAGATCTATATATTCTTTTGAGTGGAGTCACACATCGGCCCGATTCTCGCTCACCGCGATCTATTAAAGAAGCTTGTCCCATCTCTTCGTGTTCCTCGGAACGCATCGCCTATTAAATACATTGCACGGCTCTTGCAGACCGATGTGCACTCGGGGGGGGGGGGGGGGGGGAGGCGAGGTTATCTCTCTGAAAACACCTCTGATTCTCTATCGCGCGAGACGATCGGAATTTCCTAGAAACGATGTGAGGCGTTTCTGCCTAAAAATGCTTCGTATCTGAGGGTAAAATGCATATTGCCGACCGCAATATGGCGCTCGCCCGTGTGCGGTTACCTATAGGCAGGGGCGTGGCTGCAGGCTCCTGGGAGTGTTTTTCCACCCAATTTTTAAGCGTTTGCATCTGATTTTTACATGCGTAAAAAAATTAATGAAAAAAAAACCCACGCCTCACGGGCTCTGCGCCATTTTTTTAAGATTACCATGGTTACATATGATAAAGGATCACAATCACGTCAAACAAATGCAGTCCTTTTTGTAAAACGCTCTCAGACTTGAATTGGCGATTGTCATCTGAAAATCGCAACAAAGTAGGAGGTGCCGAACGTTTGTCTGATTAAACAAGGCCGCGTGCGAATAGAACCGCTTCAGACAATAATGCCTGAGAATTCGGCCGCAATTTTTACGGACAGAAAATCATACGGAAACGTCTTTTATGTGAGTTTACCCCGAAACCTTCATACAAGCATTTCTAGTTTCCGCGCATCTACACTGTGGGGTATTTACTGTACTGATACATTGTAGCAGCTAGCAGGGAGGTTTGTGCAGCTGCTGCTGATGTGTGGAGCTCCCAGAGCATCCTGCACACTGATACATTGTATCCACCTTATGGTTATGTACTAACTGTTACATCTGGATGTATAGGAAGAGTTTCCATTCCCTGAAACAAAGCAGAGATCTTGTAATGATGAGGAACTGACATATAAAGTAGGTTGCAGAGTCGGAGAACTTTTCAGTTATACAGAGGTTAAGCTTCTTTCACAAAAAAATGGAAAACCCCTTTAAGTTTCCTTCCATCTCCCGGCAGAGATTGTGGCACTGCACTGTTTGCGCAGACGTCAAGCTTGATGTGGAGCGACGCGCGAGGTATCACTAATGATTAGATTACAATCCGGCTCTCTTAAAGTTAATTAAATCTGTCAAATGTCCATTGAATAAGCAAAACTGTGCAGCGCGCAGATAGCGAGGTTCCAGAGTATCAGACATCGGAGCGATGGACGGAGTGCCAGCCGCAGGGTGACAGCGCCATTAATCAGAGCCTGTTTACTTTGTTACAAGTAAGCAGAAAAAAAAACGCTTCAACTTTTCCGGCTTAAGCAGAAAGAACAAAGTTGTAAAACAGCATTTCAGGCGCAGAGACGTAAATCAGGCGGTCCTCCCAGTGATATATCTGATGCCAATAAATGTGTATTATCTGGCAACGACTATGTATTGTCTTTGGAAGGAAGTCCGCGTCAGAATAGTATTAATCTTCCTGGGTTTCGTGGCGTTAAGTGCTTATTAGTCGGAGCCGCGGAATTATCTTCTTGGCCATCAGAGAATGAAGAATTTGGACATTTTATAAAAGTAGTAAAATTCTGATGGAATCACTCAGACATTCTCTATCTACCCATCGAGAAATCACAAATGTAGTCTGGTTCTAGACTCACAGCTCTTGTAACCTTCTCCAGTGCTCTGTAGCTATGCTGCTAGTCCGTGCAGATTAATATCCTTCGGCCATATACAAGGGGCTGCTGATAAGTCTTTGGCGTTGTGTTCTTGTTTCTATGGTAACGGATGTTACATCACATGAAAGCCTTATGTGTCTAATATATGTGTTTGTAGCTTATGGCAACAGTGATCTCGGCACGCGGGAAAACAAAATGGCGGAGTCTAAGGCGATATTCACAGCCAATGACAGCAGAGGAGTGATAAAGTCGGCGCAGGATATTCCTGGTGATATGTGGCAGACATCAGGGGATCAATGCCCTTCATATTCTACAGGTAAGAGCTGGGGGCCACTTCAGCGCCAATGATGAGGAACGTCCTGGACGACCGAGAGAGGTTGTTGTTCGGAGATCGCCGATGCTGCGCACAACCTCATACTGGAGAATCGGCCGGCTGCAGGAATAGCCGCCATCATGGGGATTTCTGGTGAACGTGTTTGTGTCATTATCTATGAAGAAGCGATCTGCACAGTGGGTCCCCAAATGTCTGACAACAGATCAGAAAAGCATCGAGTGACAACTTCCTGGTCCGTTTGTCAGCATTTCGGGACTGATAAGAACTTCCTGGATCAACTGGTCACTATAGATGAGACCTGGATTTATTTGTATGACCCTGAAACCAAGGAGCAGTCAGAGAGTGGAGGCACAGTGGTTCTCAGCCACTAAGCTGATGGCATCTGTGTACAGATATATACAGCCACCACTAGGAGGAGCTCACTACATACAGATATTTACAGCCACCACTAGGGGGAGCAGTCAGAGAGTGGAGGCCTAGTGGTTCTCAGCCACTAAGGTGATGGTGTCTGTGTTCTGGGATAAGGAGGGCCTGCTGCTAGTAGACGACCTTCACAATGGTTCCACCATCAATACAAGGGATTACATTGAACTTTTGGACCAATTGAAGGCAGCTCTGAAGGCCAAAAGGTGCAGCAAGCTGTCCAAAGGAATCTTGTTCCTGCAAGACAATGCCTCCGCTCACACGGCACAAGTGACCACGGCAAAACTGGTGGAGCTAGGCTTCCCGCTGGTTGACCACCCACCTTATTCACCGGATCTAGCTCCCTCCAACTATCATCTGTTTCCAGAAGAAACACCTCAAGGGGACCACATTTCCCACCATATCTGATGCCATGGCTGCTACGGGTGACTGGTTGGAGGCACAACCGAAATCCTTCTTTTTGCAAGGCTTACAGAACTTGGAATCCCGATGTAAGGAGTGTGCTGGCATCAGTGGAGAGGATTTGGAGTAAATGCAAAGTTTCATCTTCCTATCTCGTTTCTTTCTGGGTAAAGCCAAAGACTTATCAGCAGCCCCTCGTATACCTTATCCCTGGGAAAGCTTCTGAGCTTTACTTTCCCCCATAAATTACAGTTTGTGTCTGTGTGAGAAGAAGAGACAAGTACTTGTAGAGGGAGTTCAGCTTCACAGGGAACACACATTGAGCTCTGAACTTGCAGCTTCACAAGCAGCCATATAGATTCACCCATATATAACATTATTTCTAAGAGTATGTTGCAGACATTGGATTCCTTCAGTTTACAGCAATAACAAAGTTTAACTTGACGTAACACTCTATAACTCCCTGTTGCACGATTTAGTGACCCTTTCAGTTGCTTACATTGGGTTTAGTTGTGTTAAGATAACAAAAACTTTTGAATGACTTCAGGGAAGACAACTTATCACAGGCAGTTATTACAGTCAACCTAAACCTTGCTGCATCTGTACAAGACACGGGAGTATTCATCAAATAGGCTCACAACGATATCCTGTTTATCCATCTGCAATAAGCTAATATATAACGTTTAATAAAATATATCAGCAGGTAATAAAGGCATCAAATATAAAAGAGAAACACAAGAGGGTGGAAGAAAATAAATGATCCCTACTGCATCTTAGAATCATCCTAAATGGCACAAGCAGAGCCCCCGCTCTGAAAAGAGCAACCCTAACACCAGCCTGATCCTAGTACCCCCAATAAGACCCTAATAGTCTCTGCAGTACAGAGTAGACAGGACAACAGATCCCAGCGGGTCTGCACTGCGGAATACGCCTGCACAAGGAAGGCAGAATGGCCATCAGACAGCGTAGCTTGACATATGCATCAGACCGGCTTCACATGGCTGTATGCATATTTGCGCACAAGTGAGCGCTGCAGGTCTGCGGAATGAACAATGCTTTTTTGCACGTCCATCAGCGTATTTTACTGTTCTTGCTGCGTCTGGGAAGCATGTTCATTTACACGGACAAACACAGATGCCCCGATTGAAGTGGCTGATTGGTTCCAGATGTGTTCTTTACACAGCAGAATTCCGCAGTGTTTTACGCATCTCCTTCTGTACTGCGCACGCATTTGTGCACAACCCCCCCCCCCCATTGACTTCTATGGGAACTTTGGTGCGTAAATACGCAGAAAGATAGAGCATGTTCTATTGTTTTATTTGCGTGACTGAAGGACGCACACAAAATGTGAAAATGTGAATGAAGCCATTGAAATCAATGGTTTCCATTCTCTGCGTGTTGTGAACACAAAATGTGCGCAAGTATGCCTGTGTGAGGTCAGCCAGAGTGGGGCAAATTGCTATTCAAGCCTGCTAGCCACTCAGGTGGAAAGTGTCTAGGCAACTGGGATTGGTCCGGTTTGAGCACCACTGACAGTTGCGTTGCGGTGAGGGGCGGCATCCGTATGACTTCTCAAAAGTGGAGATGAAAATCCCCCAAATCGCCGTGTCCTTAGGCGGCGTGACGAAGGGGTTAATCACCTACATTAAGTTCTATAGACAGAGGTAAGTTGCGTAGTGCGGAGCGCCGCAGAGCTGCTCGCTGCGGGGGATCTGATAGTTGCCTTCGGTGGATCTACGTTGCTCTCATCCATTTCAGGATCCTCTCTCGCTATCAGTGAACTATGTGCTATTAAGTACGAGGAATATATCAGCGCTCGTTTGTGTTGCGAACATCATTGTAATTAAAATGTGATTATAAATGCATTTGTCAAGCTGCCGCCTGGCGAAGTTGCGCTACCTTTTATTTCTCAGCCTCCTGCTGAGCCAGTCAGCCCCGAAGAAAAGCAAACACGAGACTCAAGGCTAATTATTTCAAGTTGGTGCAGAGTTTTCCTGTTGTTTAATTATTACTGTGTAGCATTCATAGTTGACACAGAAAAAACACTAATTAGGGGAGAACACGGAGAGGCTCATGGTACGGAAACAGCAGGGTGGCTACTATTAGCTCCGGAGTTGGTCGTATTTCAGTAAGTAAGTGGAACATGGCTCTTGCCAGGCAGACACCCACTGCGCATTGGCAGCCTCACAACTCTGCCATCAGCTGAAGGAGCAGATGTATCGAAAAGTTCTATCTATATAGGTCTGATTAGGGTTTCTGGAGGCCGCGGTCTACGGTCTGCAGCTAGCGTCTCTTGCTGCCGCGCTCGACTGAAGCTTGATGGATTCTATAGCTGCAGGAGTGTCAGAGATTTTCTGTACATCCTCAGACCTCTCGCTGCATGCTCAATGGTAGAACTTGACTGCACCTTTAACACCTTTTCTTGGTACTAACCGTGCCTTCCAGCACTCAGATAGCCCCAGGACTTAGAGGAGAGTTCAACAGCGTAACAACTGGACTTCACAAGAATTATAGATATGAAGCGCGTATCAACACAGTGAGAATACACATGCATCTAGGACTGACCATTAAATGAAAGGGGCAGAAAGTGATGAGGTCAATGGGGATGATGAATATAATGAAACAGGCAGTGGAGACTGGAATAGAAGATGTGGAAGTGAGGTAATAACCATAGAAATGCTGACCTTAAAATCAACTCTCTCTATGATCTTCCTGACACTGTCCCTCAACACCAGGCACCACTATCCTTTAACAGACCTAGGTTGCCCCTATGGATGACTCTGTCTAAGACTCTATACAAGAGAATAGGAGGGCACTAGGACCCCTACAAGAGGATAAAGAAGCAAATGCTGGAATGACCCAAGGCAGACTGAAACAAAACAAGGAAAGATTAGACAAACCACAACTAGGAAACATAGAGTGTGCATAAGACCAAGGAGCAAGACTCCTAGCCTAGATGGACTAAACTAGACTGAACTGGAGAACGAAGGAGCAAGACAAACTAAGCAGACCAACTAGACAACACTAGAAAAGAACTAGGTTCTAGAAAATAGAACAAGGAATACTGGATAGAGCACATGCTATCACAGCTATCAACTGCACCGCACTGCAGAAACCAAAAGTATTCATAGAGGAAAACCAATTAAACTCTCCTAGACAAAGCAGTGATCCCGTCCAACAAGTCATAGCAACTGCTCCAAGAACCACTAAAACTGTCAGGGAAAAGGATTTGGGATTTCAGTTAACTATAAGCTTAAATGGAGCAACCAGTGTCAGGCAGCTGCTGCCAAGGCAAATAGAATCCTGGGGTGCATTAAAGAGGTCTAGGGGTGCATGATGAGAACATTGTTCCTCCTCTTTACAAGTCATCGGTCAGACCACACATGGGACATTGTGGACAGTTTTGGACACCAGAACTCAAGAAGGACATAGCAGGTGGCAACTAAAGTAATAAATGGAACGGATGGACTACAATACCCAGAGAGGTTATCACTGGGGAATGACCTAGTAACTATGTATGAATATATCAGGGGTCAGTACAGAGATCTATCCCATCATCTATTATACCAAGGACTATAACAAGGGGGCGCTCTAATAACTATGTATAGATATATCAGGGGTCAGGACAGAGATCTCTCCCATCATCTATTATACCAGGACCGTAACAAGGGGGCGCTCTAATAGCTATGTATAGATATATCAGGGGTCAGTACAGAGATCTCTCCCATCATCTATTATACCAAGGACTATAACAAGGGGGCGCTCTAATAACTATGTATAGATATATCAGGGGTCAGTACAGAGATCTCTCCCATCATCTATTATACCAGGACCGTAACAAGGGGGTGCTCTAATAGCTATGTATAGATATATCAGGGGGCAGTACAGAGATCTCTCCCATCATCTATTATACCAAGGACTATAACAAGGGGGCGCTCTAATAACTATGTATAGATATATCAGGGGTCAGTACAGAGATCTCTCACATCATATATTATACCAAGGACTATAACAAGGGGGCGCTCTAATAACTATGTATAGATATATCAGGGGTCAGTACAGAGATCTCTCACATCATCTATTATACCCAGGACTGTAACAAGGGGGCGCTCTAATAACTATGTATAGATATATCAGGGTCAGTACAGAGATCTCTCCCATCATCTATTATACCAGGACTGTAACAAGGGGGCGCTCTAATAGCTATGTATAGATATATCAGGGGTCAGTACAGAGATCTCTCCCATCATCTATTATACCAGGACCGTAACAAGGGGGCACTCTAATAGCTATGTATAGATATATCAGGGGTTAGTACAGAGATCTCTCCCATCATCTATTATACCCAGGACTGTAACAAGGGGGTGCTCTAATAACTATGTATAGATATATCAGGGGTCAGTACAGAGATCTCTCACATCATCTATTATACCCAGGACTGTAACAAGGGGGCGCTCTGAACATCTAGAGGTAAGAAGGTTTCAACGACATGGAAGGGGGTTCCTTACTGTAAGAGCAGTAAGACTTTGGAACTCTCTCCTGAGGACGGTGATACGATATAAGAGTATACCTCTGTTACCTTGCAGTGCCAGAGTTCTAGGCTTAAATCTGTCTAAGGCTTCTTTCCCATGAGCGTATATCGGCCAGCATTTTCATGGCCGGCCTATATACGCTACCATCTGTGGCTTAGAAACTTGTGAATGGACCCTGGCGCAAATACACTGAGGTCACCATGCCATTGCCCCTTTTCCCTTCCTCCCCCTTGCAGGCTCACCTCTGCTCTCCTCCCCACTCGTTCTTTCAATGGGAGGGGGCGGAGCTAAGTGTCGCCTTCTCCCATTGCTGGCTGTGGACAAGGGATGGGGAGGGGGTGGAGTTAAGCTCCACCCTGCCCCACCCCTCCCCCTCCCATTGCAAAGAACGAGCGGAGAGGAGAGCTGTCCTCCGACCGCTGTCATGGGAGCCCATAGGAGCCCATGCAGCAGCCGATGTATTCCAGGCACAAAAGATAGCTTCAGGACTATCTTTGGGCCCGATGTAAAAAACACCCGGCGCTATATTGGCCGGGTGCTTTTCTGATCACATGGAATGTGGCCATGTGATCTGATGCATGCCTCTCTCACATGCCCCCATAATTAACCCGAACCCCTTACACTTACTCTAGAATGCTTCTCCATTCCTTGCTGCTGCTATGGCTTTTTGCCACATCAGTTTACGCTCCAGTGTGATGATGGGACAAGTCAACCAGAGTGACATCACTATAGTGGGTGACATCATCATGTGGAACGCAGCAAGTGTTTGCTTTTTTGTACTGCTACAATGAATCTAAAATCAAAAAATGTTGGCAAATAGTTTAGCTAAAAAAACATGTTCCTGTTTTGTGTTTACAGCTCCTATGCAGACCGATGTGGTATCCTTCTGTAGTGATGTCACAATACTGGTTGTCACTTTTCTCAGCCTGAACTCCATTGCAATGATGTCACAAGAGCATTTTTCATTGTTTCTTGGGAAATTTCAGTTGTGATGACGTCACAAACATGCTTGCCTTTCCCACCACAGAATTCTGATGTCACAATAGTGTTTGCCTTTATTCCCAGCGTTTGTACTTATTTCCAGATTGAATTCCATTGTAATCGCAAAAACATTCTTCATCATTTCTTGGCAAATTTCTATTGTGATATCAAAAAGTATTTGTCTTTTGTACTTATGATGTCATAATACTATATTGTGTTATTCCTCAGCAGGTTTCCATTGTGGTGATGTCATGATAGTATTTGATATCATTTCTAGTCCAATTTGTGTTATGATGACGTCACAGTAGTATTTTTCATCATTTCTTGGCAGATTTCTTCGGTGATGATGCAGAATAACATTGCTCTAATGCCAAAAGAGTGTTTTCCATTGTTTTTAGTCAAATTTGCATTGTGATGATGTCACAATAGTGTTTGTCTTTTGTACTTTTCAGAATGCCATTGTGATGATGTCATAATAGTGGATGAAATGAATCAAAAGTTTCTTTCTTGGCAACTTTGTTGCAAATGGCAGTAAATCCGTAAACTTGTCTGATCCCGTTAGACATATTAGATGGACACACTGTAGCACATTTTATGACTTCTCTTAGACAGGATGCTTGCTCTAGACACATTTTAAAACTGTCAGGCAAGGTAGGAAAAGAGTATAAAAGCGGTAATAAATTCAGCGCACGTTGGCGAGCAGCGAGAGATGGAGGGTCCCTGGATATAATGATGAGCGGAGAGAACAATGTGGAAGGAGCGCTCCCCTTTGACTCCCTCCATGTTGGGCTCTGACTCTGTGCAGTCTCTCTCTGGGCTCCTCTTCTGGAGACAAGCTGAGATGGGCGAGACGAGCCGTGTAACAATGGCTCCTGACCGCGCACAACACGTGTTTATTACAGATGCTTGATGCATCGTGGCTTCTTTTGCCACCTTTTAACCCAGCATGAAAAACAAGGCTCAACAAGATAGCGGCGGCGAGAAGATTCATTGTGAGCTGTAAATCAAGATTTTATGTTGCTGATCTTCCTCTGCTTACGGAATATGAAATATAAACGCAGCGCGAGGCCAAGGAACAGCTGGGATTTAATGCGATTTACATGGTTCTGCTGGAGCCGCGGAGCAGCAGATGTTCTCTAACCGGATCCGTGTCGTAGAATATTCCACAGTGTATTTAAAGGGAAACTACAGAAGATCTGCGGTGGTTATAACCCAACCTTTCACATTCCGCAGTAGTGAAAAGTGCTTTTTATCTAAGCTAAGCAGGGGCCGGATTATGTTAGGGTGGGGGCGGGGCTATAGACATTAGTGGCTGGCAGCTACTCTCCTGCACGTGTTTGCCTGCTTTCCTCCTCACCTGCGCTGCTCTTCTGCGCCCATTAATGTCGTCCCGATCTCTAAGCGTTACTTTATCTGCTCTTCATGGTAATTGGCACAACGTCATAATGTCACTAATATGTAAAGAGATGACCTGAAGGTTTCGGGTTCAATCCCCACTTGGTTCAGGTAGCCGTCTCAAGGTCGACTCAGCCTTCCATCCTCCCAAGGTCGGTAAAATGAGCCCCCAGGTTGTTGGGGGTAATAATTAAATTATTTGAAAGTGCTGCAGAATCAGTTGGCACTATACAAATAGCGAGATTTGTTTGTATGCATAGCGCCCCCTGACCGCGCCTGAGCCTCCGCTATATCACTGTGGTGACTTTTTTAGCAGTGTTTGGGCTTTGCTCCTGCCTCGGCCTGTCACACCCGTTACCTGTGCTGTTGAGCTCTCCGTTACCAGCGTCAGCTCAGTGATCAGTTTCTGCCCCGCCGCCGCCGTCCCGACTCATCAGCTTCCTATTATTCTATTATTACCTATTCTTTTCTTTTTACATTTTTCCCCCACATCCCACCAAATGCACAAAAAAAGAAACAAAAACAGAATGATGTTCACAATCTGGTTGTAATAACAGAAGACCCCCCCCCCCCCATCTCCCCCTGGGGTTGTCCTGTTATATGGGGGACATCTGAAGGCATGCCACCATTATATAGGGGAGGTCCATGGGCTGTCACTGTTACCTAGGGGACACCTGTGGGCGGTCAGTGTTGTAAAGGGACATCTATGGGCTGTCATTCTATAGGGGACATATTTGGGCTGTCCCTCTCATATAGGGTATGTGTGGGGTGTCAGTGCTATGTAGGGGAAGTCTATGGACTGCCATATAGAAATGTCTATGAACTGTCACTGCTATATGATTTTGTTTTATGAGGGCAATAATATGGTAATGCGGTGTATTTCTGGTTGCAGCCTTTGCGGTGTCTGGCGGCTCTATACACATCTGTCCGGTTTTGCGCTGCGCTCCGCAGCCGCTCTGCACGTTACGCCTCCGGCCTCAGAGTTTCTTCTTGCAATGAACAATTCCCCTCTTTAATCATTAGTGGCTGCAGGCTGGAGCCCCCCATAGAACAGGCCTATGAACGTCTGTGACATACAAGGCGCCGCACGTGACAAGGCGCCGCAGCGCGCAGGACGCACCTCACCTCTCCTCGTCATTAACCTTATTTTCTGCATTTTATCTCCTTTAGACATGTCAGACATTGCAGTCGATTTCAGGTAGCAGTGCGCGCCCGCGCCTCCTGACAAGCGCCTGATTGACGATATTAACATACTTTGAGCAGAGGCGGAATAACTAAGAGAGTACAAGCTCCTCGCTCGCCTCCTTCTAAGACTTCGGACGGGGAACGTTCTCTCCTTAAGATGAGACGGAGTGAAATGGGCTGGGATGAATTGCAGAGTGAAATGTTAGGAGCTGACATTTTCTGCAGAGCGCTCGGCGAGGCGGCGTCCGCAGCCGGCGCTGTCGGTAAGACGTGATTAAATTCACTTAAATGCACATCAGCAGCAGTTAGTATTAATGAAAATTGAAATTGGACATAATGGGGCTCATAAATCTGAGAAAAGGAAAAAAACACAGCGGGAGACGGATAAGGTGCCTTATACTGTACAGACCCAGCGAGCGAGGACGCAGACGGCGCTGAAGGGTTTAGGATTTTAACCCTTTGGCTTCCAGTCTGTCTCCTGGTTCTCTTCCAAAATTTAGATGGAATTACAAGAAATGCTGAGTTTTTCCTGCCACAGATTAATTTGCCATGAATTATAGCTACAGGACAAGGGCGCCCCCTACATGAGACTACTGTGCAGGACCTTAGAGGGGTGGCCAGTAATCACTTTTTACTGGCCATATTAATGACTGGTAAGGAAATTATTGCCAGCTGGAAGCCGGACGAATGGTAGCCCAGCAGGCATTTCACTTACTGTACCTGTGGTCCACAGGTGGGCGCCGCTGCTGAGTCTGTGACCCCTGATCCCCTGATCTCATCTGCACTGCGTACAGATGTTCCTGCACACAGACCCTGGAGGAGAGGTTGGGGTTATAGACTCAGCAGTGGCGCCCCCAAGCTGCAGACTGAGTATGTGAAATGCCTGTCAAGTTGCCACCCAGCTGGGGGCATCATTACTACTTGAGCCACTGACAGGGTCTCTATAGCTACTGGGGCCACTAAGAAGGACACTATAACTTCTGGGGCCACTAAGAGGGTCACTATTACTACTGGGTCACTAAGAAAACCACTGTAACTACTAGGGCCACTAAGAGGGACACTATAACTTCTGGGGCCACTAAGAGGGTCACTATTACTACTGGGTCACTAAGAGGACCACTGTAACTACTGGAGCCACTAAGAATGACACTAGTACTACTAGGGCCACTAAGAGGGGCACTATAACTTCTGGGGCCACTAAGAAGGTCACTATTACTACTGTGGTTACTAAGAGGGGCTCTATTACTACTGGAACCACTAAGAGGGTCACTATAACTTCTGGAGCAACTAAGAGGGTCACTATAACCACTGGGCTACTAAGAGGGCCACTGCAACCACTGGGTCCACTAAGAGGGCCACTATTATTACTGGGGCCACTAAGAGGGCCACTATTACAACTGGGGCCACTAAGAAGGTCACTATTACTACTGGGGTTACTAATAGGGTCACTATAAGTACAGACGCCACTAAGAGGGCCGCTAATATTACTAGGGCCACTAATAGGGACACTATTACTACTGGGGCCACTAAGAAGGTCACTATTAATACTGGGGCCACTAAGAAGGTCTCTATTACTACTGGGGTTACTAATAGGGTCACAATAAGTACTGGGGCCACTAAGAGGAGCACTAGTACTACTGGGCCACTAAGAGGGTCACTATAACTACTGGGCCACTAAGAGGGCCACTGTAAACACTGGGGCCACTAAGAGGGCCACTATTATTACTGGGGCCACTAAGAGGGACACTATTACTACTGGTGTCACTAAGAAGGTCACTATTAATACTGGGGCCACTAAGAAGGTCACTATTACTACTGGGGTTACTAATAAGGTCACTATAAGTATTGGGGCATCTAAGAGGAACACTAGTACTACTGGGCCACTAGGAGGGTCACTTTTACTACTAAGGCCACTGACAGGATCACTATTACTATTAAGGCCACTAAGCCTGGGTTCACACACACCGGAATCCTGGTGGAAATCTTGCGGTTTGACCGCAGCGAAAAACAGCAAGATTTCCGCCGGGAGAAGCGCTGGCCACTTGCTCTTCTTCTGCGGCCGGTGCTCACATAGAGGAGAGCGCAGCCGCAGCGGGAGAAGAAAAAAAATGTATATGTTGCAGCCGGGGAAGCCGCGCCGCAGCGCCGGCTTCTGCCGGTTTTGCCGTGGCGGATTCGCTGTCCCGTGTGAACGAGATTTCTGAGAAACCTCATCCATATGGCCGGCTAATCATGGGATTACTGGGGCCACTAAGAGGGGCACTATTACTTTTAGGGCCACTAAGAGAGTCACTATAACTACTGGGGCCACTAAGAGGGAAACTATTATTACTGGGGCCACTAAGAGGGACACTATTACTACTTGGGCCACTAAGAAGGTCACTATTAATACTGGGGCCACTAAGAAGGTCACTATTACTACTGGGGTTAATAATAGGGTCACTATAAGTACTTGGGCCACTAAGAGGGTCACTATAACTACTGGGCCACTAAGAGGGCCACTGTAACCACTGGGTCCACTAAGAGGGCCACTATTATTACTGGGGCCACTAAGAGGGACACTATTACTACTGGGGCCACTAAGAAGGTCACTATTACTACTGGGGTTAATAATAGGGTCACTATAAGTACTTGGGCCACTAAGAGGGTCACTATAACTACTGGGCCACTAAGAGGGCCACTGTAACCACTGGGGCCACTAAGAGGGCCACTATTATTACTGGGGCCACTAAGAGGGACACTATTACTACTGGGGCCACTAAGAAGGTCACTATTACTATTGGGGTTACTAATAGGGTCACTATTATTATTGGGGCCCCTGAGAGGAACACTAGTACTATTGGGCCACTAGGAGGGTCACTTTTATTACTAAGGCCACTGACAGGGTCACTATTACTATTAAGGCCGCTAAGCCTGGGTTCACACACACCGGAATCTCGGCGGAAATCTCGCGGTTTGGCCGCAGCGAAAAACAGCAAGATTTCCGCCGGGAAAAGCGCTGGCCGCTTGCTCTTCTCCTGCGGCCGGTGCTCACATAGAGGAGAGCGCAGCCGCAGCGGAAGAAGAAAAAAAATGTACATGTTGCGGCTGGGGAATCCGCGCCGCAGCGCCGGCTTCTGCCGGCTTTGCCGCAGCGGATTTGCCGTCCCGTGTGAACGATATTTCTGAGAAATCTCATCCATATGGCCGGCTGATCCCGGGATTAGCGGCCGCAGGCGGATTTGCCACGCCGAAGTTCTGGACGTAATTTCCGCGGCAAATCCGCCCTGTGTGAACCTGGCCTAAGAGTCACTATAACTATTGGGGCCACTAAGAGGGACACTATTACTTTTGGGGCCACTTCTTAGTGCATGATGGATGTGACTATAGACAAGCCTCAGTGGCTCTGATATGTGTTGGGACTATTGTGTATTGACGCCTGTAAATTAGTTTCCTTTTTTTTTTTTGCAAGGTGGGGGAGGGGCCCCACTTCACACTTTGCATCAGGCAATGTAAAGGCTTGGGGCCCCCTGGGTCCAGTGATCCTGGTCATCCAACCACCCTGCGCTCGTTATCAATGAGTATTAATGCTGCGCTGACTAAATGAAGAGCAGGACGTGCTTCAGTTCTAGTTCCGTGTTCAGTTTCTGCATGTAGAACACGGGATGACGTATCGTTGCGTGTAAACAGGCGGTATGACTTATGAGCGACTGCCTGCTTACTGGGAATGGCGAGCGGAACGATCCACCTCCGCTCTTCAGCGACGCTCGCTCCTGTGTAACAGCACTGGATGATTATTGCTGGGACGACCTGTTGGGTGTCTGCTGCCCGACAGTCCCATGTAAACCCCCCATACCTGGAGCTCCGCTCATCGCCCGCTCCCTGCTGCAGGTCATCAGTGGCCCTTCAAGATGATGAAGACTATGATACGAGCAGCGGGCGGCGTTGGCACATACGAGTCGGTGCCCTCGTGTAGAAGCCATCATAAGCTGGTGCTTGACCATCAGTCCTGCAGGCTCCGGTGATCGGCCGCACGTGCCGCCGCGGGATGCGCTCTCCACACCAACTACATCCCAATCAGGAAAAGGAAATAACCAAAAAAGTCTCAGGCTTACAAATGTGATCTGGGTCCATATTCCCGGACGGCTATCACCGGTCTGCATGTTCGTATGGTCACATGTTCCATATTCCCGGACGGCTATCACCGGTCCGCATGTACGTACGGTCACATGGTCCAAGTTCACGGATAGCTATCACCGGTCCGCATGTACGTATGGTCACATGGTCCACGTTCTCGGATAGCTATCACCGGTCCGCATGTACGTATGGTCACATGGTCCACGTTCTCGGATAGCTATCACCGGTCCGCATGTACGTATGGTCACATGGTCCACGTTCTCGGAGGCTATCACCGGTCCGCATGTACATATGGTCACATGGTCCAAGTTCTCGGACGGCTGTCACCGGTCCGCATGTACGTATGGTTACATGGTCCAAGTTCTCGGACGGCTGTCACCGGTCCGCATGTACGTATGGTCACATGGTCCAAGTTCTCGGACGGCTGTCACAGGTCCGCATGTACGTATGGTCACATGGTCCAAGTTCTCGGACGGCTGTCACCGGTCCGCATGTACGTATGGTCACATGGTCCAAGTTCTCGGATGGCTATCACCGGTCCGCATGTACGTATGGTCACATGGTCCACGTTCTCGGAGGCTATCACCGGTCCGCATGTACATATGGTCACATGGTCCAAGTTCTCGGACGGCTGTCACCGGTCCGCATGTACGTATGGTCACATGGTCCAAGTTCTCGGACGGCTGTCACCGGTCCGCATGTATGTATGGTCACATGGTCCAAGTTCTCGGATGGCTATCACCGGTCCGCATGTACGTATGGTCACATGGTCCATATTCCCGGATGGCTATCACCGGTCCGCATGTACGTATGGTCACATGGTCCAAGTTCTCGGACGGCTATCACCGGTCCGCATGCACATATGGTCACATGGTCCAAGTTCTCGGATGGCTATCACCGGTCTGCATGTACGTATGGTCACATGGTCCAAGTCCTCGGACGGCTGTCACCGGTCCGCATGTACGTATAGTCACATGGTCCAAGTTCTCGGACGGCTGTCACCGGTCCGCATGTATGTATGGTCACATGGTCCACATCTAGCGCCGTTTCCTGATCGGTTAACAGCATTTCCAGACTATCGGATGCCGTATGACTGGACTCGTACCGTGCTCGGCCTCCTGTGACAACCCCGTGCTGACGGCTGTGCATTACTTCCATGGGTAATCATGCTGCCGCGATTGCCGTTTACTCTGTGTCATGTGACCTCAGGTTAAATGTCCAGGGAAGACATTACCGTATCTCGTCGTAATTCGGGAAGGAACTATAAATAGAGCGTTTTATGGCGGCGCTGCTCCCCAGATGTGCGGTGATAAATACGTCCCCTCTGCCAGGATATACGGCGGTGCGGAATTCTCTCTGCTGTTTGCAGCTTCAGTTGATATCAGAAGGCGATGAAACGGCGTCCTGCTGAATTATTCATCTGCGGATACCACAGGTACAAGCGCCGAAGATGCCGCGCCAGATTATCCGTCACTTTAAGCCGCTGACAGCTCATTTGTCTGCAGGAGGAATAATGCTGCTGGTGGCACATAGAGCAACGAGGAGGGTGAAGGGGCGCAGCGCCGGACCCCCTGTGTATAGAGGAGTAGGGGGCTACAGGGGTCACTATATAAGATGGAGGGGGGGGCGCAGCGCCAGACCCCATCTGTATAGAGGAGTAGGGGGCTACAGGGGTCACTATATAAGATGGAGGGGGGGGGGAGCAGCGCCGGACCCCATGTGTATAAGGGAGTAGGGGGCTACAGGGTCACTATATAAGATGGAGGGGGGGAGCAGCGCCAGACCCCATCTGTATAGAGGAGTAGGGGGCTACAGGGGTCACTATATAAGATGGAGGGGGGGGCGCAGCGCCAGACCCCATCTGTATAGAGGAGTAGGGGGCTACAGGGGTCACTATATAAGATGGAGGGGGGGGGGGAGCAGCGCCGGACCCCGTGTGTATAAGGGAGTAGGGGGCTACAGGGTCACTATATAAGATGGAGGGGGGGAGCAGCGCCGGACCCCATGTGTATAGAGGAGTAGGGGGCTACAGGGTCACTATATAAGATGGAGGACGGAGCAGCGCCGGGCCCCGTCTGTATAGATGAGTAGGGGGCTACAGGGTCACTATATAAGATGGGGGTGATGGGGAGTAGCGCCGGACCCCGTGTGTATAAGGGAGTAGGGGGCTACAGGGGTCACTATATAAGATGGAGGGGGGGAGCAGCGCCGGACCCCGTCTGTATAGATGAGTAGGGTGCTACAGGGGTCACTATATAAGATGGGGGTGAGGGGGAGTAGCGCCGGACCCCGTGTATATAAGGGAGTAGGGGGCTACAGGGGTCACTATATAAGATGGGGGTGAGGGGGAGTAGCGCCGGACCCCATGTGTATAAGGGAGTAGGGGGCTACAGGGGTCACTATATAAGATGGAGGTGGGGGGAGCAGCGCCGGACCCCATGTGTCTAGATGAGTAGGGGGCTACAGCGGTCGCTATATAAGATGGAGGTGGGGGAGCAGCGCCGGACCCCATGTGTATAGAGTAGTAGGGGGCTACAGGGGTCACTATATGAGATGGAGGTGGGGGGAGCAGCGCCGGACCCCATGTGAATAGAGGAGTAGGGGGCTACAGGGGTCACTATATGAGATGGAGGTGAGGGGGAGCAGCGCCGGACCCTGTGTGTATAGATGCGTAAGGGGCTACAGGGGTCACTATATAAGATTGAGATGAAGGGGCGCAGTGCCGGACCCCGTGTGTCTAGATAAGTAGGGGGCTACAGGGGTCACTATATAAGATGGAGGGGGGAGCAGCGCCGGACCCCATGTGTCTAGATGAGTAGGGGGCTACAGGGGTCACTATATAAGATGGAGATGGGGGGGCGCAGCGCCGGACCCCGTGTGTCTAGATGAGTAGGCACCTCTTTCCTCCTGCTCCCTTGGGGTGCTTCCTTCCTCCCTCCTCCTCCCTCAGGGTGCTTCCTTCCTTCTTCTTCCTCCTCCTCTCCCAGAGCACCTCCTTCCTTCCTCCCTCCTCCTCCCTCAGTGCACTTCCTGTCTCCTCCTCCTCCCTCAGGGTGCCTTCTTCTTCGCTCTTCCTCTTTCTCCCTCCTCAGGGTGTTTCCTTCCTCCCTCCTCCTCTTTCTCCCTCGGGGTGCCTCTTTTCTTCCTCCTCCTCTGCCTCCCTCAGGGTGCCTCCTTCTTCCCTCAGAGTGCCTCCTTCCTCCCTTCTCCTCCCCTTGAGGGGGGGCACCGTCCTCCCTCAGAGTGCCTCCTTCCTCCCTCCTCCTCCCTCAGGTCACCTACTTCCTCCCTCCTCCCTCAGGATACCTCCTTACTCCCACCTCCTCCTCCCTCAGGGTACCTCCTTGCTCGTTCCTCCTTCCTCTTTTCTCATCCTCTTCCCTTAGGCATCTCCTTCCTCTGTCTTCCTCATCTTCCCTCTTTCTCCTCCTCCCTCAGGGCACCTCCTTCCTCCTGTTCCCTTGGGACGCCTCCTTCCTCCCTCCTCCTCATCCTTCTTCAGGGTGCCTCCTTCTTTCCTCCTTCTACTCCTCCTGCAGCGTCTGAGGAACAGGCCCTCAGTCGAGGAGACAGAGGGGTAGAGAATTAGCTTTGTGACGGGGCTTTACTGTCTCCTCCCTAGGGGTGGCCAAGAACCCGACCTTGTTACTAACCGGAGGAGATCACATTTAGTAACCTGGGTTACCTTAAAGGGGTTGTCCCGCGCCGAAACGTTTTTTTTTTTTTTCAACCCCCCCCCCCCCCCGTTCGGCGCGAGACAACCCCGATGCAGGGACTGAAAAAAAGAACAGCACAGCGCTTACCTGAATCCCCGCGCTTCGGTGACTTCTATACTTACCGGTTGAAGATGGCCGCTGGTATCCTCTCCCTCCGTGGACCGCAGCTCTTCTGTGTGGTCCATTGCCGATTCCAGCCTCCTGATTGGCTGGAATCGGCACGTGACGGGGCGGAGCTACACGGAGCTACACGGAGCCCCATTGAGAAGATAAGAAGACCCGGACTGCGCAAGCGCGTCTAATTTGGCCATTCGACCATTTTAGACGGCGAAAATTAGACGGCACCATGGAGACGAGGACGCCAGCAGCGGAGCAGGTAAGTGAATAACTTCTGTATGGCTCATAATTAATGCACGATGTACATTACAAAGTGCATTAATATGGCCATACAGAAGTGTATAGACCCACTTGCTGCCGCGGGACAACCCCTTTAAGTCCTGTTTTGTTACTGTGACACTAATGTTCCTTCTTCTGTGGTGAATCACCCAACTGGAATAAAGTAGTCCACAAACCGAAAGTACTTTTCAAATAAGAACCGGGAACGTGCGGCCTTGTGCTTATACTTCAAATAACGCTTGTGGTAACAGATAATTAACTTGTGTGCAGATAACATAAATCTCATCACCCTGTTAGTAGCAGTGGGTTTACATTTCTCTGTTTCCTCTCACTCGCTCAGTTCATGTCTCCCAAGGTATTTTTATCCACAGTCTCAGTTATCTGTTGGATCTCACTCTCTTGGTCGGTACTCTCTCACACTTGACTTGGACATCAGGCGGTTACTTACTATTTCTCACTTGGCTTGCGGTTTTTGCTGGCTGGGTACATGCAGTTCTGCGCTCTCACACCCACGTGTACTTGGCCTGTCCTGGGTTCTCAAACCTTTTAAGGGCAGGTGACTCACAAGGAGGGTTCTAAGCATGGCTGAGCTCTGGCAGGAGCAACAGCCCATCTCTCCTTCTCCTCCATCCCTCAATTTCTAACTCTGAATCCCCTTCTTGACCTCTCTCTTACCACATATCACGTGTACTTCTCCTAATCCAAGCACTACCAGACATTAGGCGACATTAACCCCTTCCTGCCTGCAGGTGCTAACACACATAACATTAACTCATTCAACACTTATGACAATGACATGAGACATACAAATAACATGCATTCACAAGTTCTGGAGGGAACCCCAAACTTTGGGCCACTACACTCTGTCAGGGGGCCCCCTTCCTCCCTCCATCTCCTCCCTTGGGGTGCCTCTCTCCTCCTCTTGCCTCAGGCAAATCCTCCTCCTCCCTCCTCCTCCCTTGGGGCACCTTCTTCCTCCCTCCTTCTCCTCCTTCCTCCCTCCTCCTCCCTCAATACACCTTCTTCCTCTCTCCTCCCACAGAGTGCCGCCTTCCTCCCTTCTCCTCCTTTGGGGCGCCTTCTTCCTCTCTCCTCCCTCAAGGCACCTCCCTCCTCCTCCCCTTTCATCGGGCTCCTTCTTCCTCTCTCCTTCTTCTCCTCCCTCCTTCTCCTCCTCCCTCCTCCTCCTCACTTGGGGCGCCTTCTTCCTCCCTCCTTCTCCTTCCTCCCTCCTCCTCCTCTTTCATCAGGCACCTCCTTCCTCCCTCCTTCTCCTCCTCCCTTGGGGTGCCTTCTTGCTCCCTCCTTCTCCTCCTCCTTCCTCCCTCCTCCTCCCTCAATACACCTCCTTCCTCTCTCCTACCACAGAGTGCCGCCTTCCTCCCTTCTCCTCCTTTGGGGCGCCTTCTTCCTCCCTCCGGGCACCTCCCTCCTCCTCCCCTTCCATTGGGGCGCCTTCTTGCTCCCTCCTTCTCCTCCTCCTTCCTCCCTCCTCCTCCCTCAATACACCTCCTTCCTCTCTCCTCCCACAGAGTGTCGCCTTCCTCCCTTCTCCTCCTTTGGGGCACCTTCTTCCTCCCTCCTCCTCCTCTTTCATCAGGCACCTTCTTCCTCCCTCCTCCTCCTCTTTCATCGGGCACCTTCTTCGTCCCTCCTTCCTCCTCCCTCGGGGCACCTCCCTCCTCCTCCTTTCATCGGGCACCTTCCTCCTCCCTCGGGGCACCTCCCTCCTCCTCCCCTTTCATCGGGCACCTTCTTCCACCCCTTCTTCTCCTCCTCCTTCCTCCCTCAATACACCTCCTTCCCCTCTCCTCCCACAGAGTGCCGTCTTCCTCCCTTCTCCTTTGGGGCGCCTTCTTCCTCCCTTCTCCTCCTCTTTTATCGGGCACCTTCTTCCTCCCTCCTTCCTCCTCCCTCAGATGCCTCATTTACGTTCTTCAGAGCTGCAGACACTTTGCTTTCTTTTGCACGCAATAGCAACGACCGTCTTGATATCTGAATGTCGCTCTTAAGGTTTCATGAACGCCATTGAACGTTTTATTGAAAAGTCCATATTCGGCTCCTTCACGTGTCTTTGTACCCTGTGGGGGAGGGGACATTAATAGGATTCGGGGACTTTGCTTGAGCAGAACAAGTAAGATTACCGTCTTAGAAATGTCATTTGCTGCCGGAATAGAAAAACCTGTCAGCGCCTCGTAATGAAGTAATTTAAATACCGGCGGGTCTTACAAACATTTGATGCTCCGGGGTCTCTCGCTTGTGATGTTTTAGATCCCAGCTTCATCCCGCAGGTCGGCCCCCGGCGTCTCGGCTCCGGCATTACTAGATGGTTTTATTCACCAAGGAACTCCTGCTAATGATTTTCTAATAAAAGTTTGTTTTTGGACTCTCGCTAATTCGGCGGCGGCTTCATGCGGTCGGCTTCATTCTGGTTTTGTATTATATGCTCGGATCGCAGACATCCGGAAATTCTAATAAAGGGGTTACGAGCTTGTGAGAAAACCCATCCCTTACTTATAGGGCAATAAGGCGGCAGACATTCCAAAAAGTCCCTAAAATTACCTGAACTTTTGTTAGATTTTTTTTGTGTTTTATTTTATATAAAATATTAAGATTTGAATTCAAAAATATTTCTGACTTTATTCACACTAATGTATTTGTCTCCGGTCAGGGATTCTGCTCATTTTTATTCAAGCTCCCGACCCCGTTACTAGGGGCCCGCCGGCACTTCCCTGTAGGTAATTCCCCCTGTGACCCTGGAGTGCGGCATAAAATCACGTGACAAGTTTTCCGTGGATCAGTTTCAGTGTGAATCCACATTAGATGGAAGATCCAGCAATCAGGGCGACTTCCAACGAGGCTGGTCATCAGTGCTAGACTAACCGGGGTCTCACTGCCAACCGCGGGCGGGGGGGGGGGGGGTTCTTGTGTAATGGTGCGGAGAGGATAACGAGAATGGCGCGATCGAAGAAAACATCCAGCGAAAGGGGATCCTGTGGACGGAAACAACTCATCACTGAAAGGGGTCGGAGGAGGATGTCAGGAATCGTTCTGACCAACAGGCTGCACAGTCAGCTGAATACAATGCTGGGGCTCCAACTAACGTGTTCGAACACACAACTCGCCGTTCCTCCGCACGGATGGGCTACAACATGTAGGAGCTGAGCTCTCCCAGACGTTTAGGCAACGACAGTCAAATTAAAGGAACATTTGTTAATTAAGATCCTTGGTCGTGCATTTTCAGATTCGGGCGGCCAGTTGAACAAAACGCACCTAAACACATTGAGGTCCAAAGCTCAGAACACCCCGAACGGCGTATCTGCGTACCCGGGCATAATTTACGAGTCATGCTTGATATCGATGAATAGATAAAATCATGACCAGAAATGTGCCGGGCACACATTCCCGATCGGAGGGTCTCCTGCCGAGACATGGGGAATTATGGTTCTTCAGAGAGGGCGAGAGGGGCGTTCAGGGGAAAACCTTTAAGAGCCAGGAGTTCAGAAGGTGGATTGTCAGACTTCAGAGATACGCCTCGGCATAAAACTGGTCCTATTGTTTCAGTGGCTCTGCACAGATCAGAATCAAGTATCCCAAATCCAATATTTTTCTCCCTGTTCTATTTTAAAATACTGTCATGTTGTGTATATCTGTATGCCCTTACACCGTGTAACAATCTTTTCGTAATATATATATATATATATATATATATATACACACATACATACACACACACATATCTCTGCACAGAATAAATCTACAATTTATTAGTCAGCCTTGTCCGTTTTAAAACGAAGCCCAACTCCAAAGATTGTATTAATAATTCATAGTCTGGATCTCAGCTTCCCTGAGCAGCTGGTGGCGGCAGCCTGTGTGCATGTGCAGCATTGTAGAGCACTGGAGTGCATTAGGCCGGATCAGGGGGTGATTTGTGCTTTCGGTCAGCATGTGGCAGGACCCCATGAAAGCTGGTTACAAATCCACCGGTAGCCTAGCGACTTCACACTCACAATCCTGCTAGAGCAATCAAGGCTCTGCTGTGATATATGGTCATAGTGGTGAGGCACCTTGGATAGTCGGGTCTCCACTCTCCCATCCATGACACACAGTGCTTTTAAAGTATTGGGGAACACAGAAAATACAATTACATGTGGTATTCAATTTTTTTTTAAGGAAACTACCAGGGAGGGGTTCAGGAGCTTTATGGGTGAGGAGTGTGAATTGGGTTCTGCAGTAGATGGGCAGCCGGTGCAGCGACTGGCATAGTGCAGAGGCATCTAAGAAGCAGCTGGATGGGAAGATGAGTCTGGCTGCCACTTTTAATATGAGTAGAGCAAGTCTGGTGCGGGGGAGGCCGATGAGCAGCAAGCTGCAGTAGTTGAGTCGGGAGTGGATGAGGGCGACAACGAGTGTCTTTAGCGCATCCGTAGTGAGGAGTGGCCGGATTTTAGCAATATTCCTGAGGTGCAGGTGGCATGGTCGGGCCAGAGATTGTATGTGGGGGGTAAAGGAGAGGTCGGAGTCCAGTGTGACCCCAAGGCAGCGGGCGTGCTGTGGGGGGTTATGATGGTGTTGGACACTGGAATGAAGATGTTGGGGGGAGGTCAGCTGGAAGGCGGAAAGACGAAAAGTTCAGTGTTTGAACTACAAGAAGCTTTCTGTCCACAGTGGCCGATATTGCTGCAGAACGATGTCATCAAGTGGTGGGATCTGCAACCTGATGAATTGCTGCAGATCTGAAGGCCAAAGGAGTCCAACGCTACTAGATGGGGGTGATAACGGGGCGATCAGTGTATATATCACCCCAGCTGTGCTCCGAACAGAAGTCCTGGTGTCACTGTGAACAGAGCTATATTGTTATGTTGGGTTCTTAAACAGGTTGTACCAAGATTAGACATTATCCCCTGAGACCCCCGCCGATCTCCGGCATTGGACTGCCGTGTCCCTCTGCCGGTCACTTTGTGGTTGTCCACTCTCCTGCAGTGACATCACTGGGAATGGCTGCATACTATTTATTTCAGTGGACCAACAGGAATCCACAAACGGCTGGCGTGGTCCCGCTGTAAATGAATGTAGCTCCAGTTCTTATCCAGAGCCCCATTCAGTCTGCTCCTCTCTGCGGGGGTCCAGTACACCCGCAGTGCAGAGGACACGGGACGCCCCTTTATGGAGAGTGGCAGGGGTCTGAGTGGAGAGGGAGGGAATCATTTCTAATTTCGGTATAACCCGTTTAAACTTAGCAGACAGTTAGGCTGCCACTTCTACCACAGATTGTCCTAGTCCTACCATCCCTTGGAGTTGGTCAGACGCCTCACACACGATGGCAGAATGTATTTATATTTTACCTATTACTAAGGTTTGGGAAGCTGAATGGATGTGAGTGCTGAGATCGCTGCCGGATTAACGAAGTCCGGTGCAGGTTTTAGATTTGGTTCTGCATCTTCTAGCTCAGTAGGTGTGACTAAGTCTCCTTGTAATTCTCCTGCGGGAGGTTGATTCTTTTTCCAATACCCAGGAACCCTTGGACTCACTTGTTGATGGATTTCCTTACGGACTTGCCTCTTTCTGGAGGTAATGCGGTAATTTGGGTGGTAGATCGATTAAGCAAGATGTGCCATTTTGTGGTGCTTCCCAGTCTTCCCAATGCCAGAACTTTGTCCAAATTGTCCGTCATTCATATCGTGAGAATACACGGGTCACCTGCTAATATTGTCTCCAATCAGGGGGGTGCAGTTTGTGTCCAATTTCTGGCGTTTTGTTTGCTCCCGCTTGGGTATTGAGCCCTCGTTTTCTTCAGCCTATCATCCTCAGACTAATGGACAAACGGACAGATGTAACCAGAGTCTGGAACAACATCTGCGGTGTTATGTCTCAGGGAGGCAGGAGGATGGGTCGGAGTTCTTGCCTCTAGCTGAATTTGCGCCAAACAATAGACCGCTGAATTCTACGGGGACGTCGGCCTTCTTCTGTAATCATGGTTTCCTCCATGTTTTGGTCCCTTTTCCAAGGAAGTATTGGAGGTGCCTGAGGAGAATGAGTTCTCCTCTATCATCAAGAAGGTGTAGAAAGAGATTCAGAAGAATCTTCAGAAGACGGCTAAACATTTTATGCTGCTGACGGATAACAGACGTTCGGAGGGGACTAACTTCTTGGTTAGGGACTTGGTTTGGTTGTCTACTAGGAACATAAAAATCAAACAGTCATTCAGGTTGGGTCCACTATTTATTGGTCTGCTTAAAATTTTGTAAAAAATTAATGTGGTGTCTTGTCGTTTATGGATTCTCATAGAACTAGGAATCTCTAATGTGTTTCATAAATCTCTGTTAAAAAAAGTTTGTGGACTCTGGCAATGGTTCATCTCCGCCGGCCCCGGTTGTGGTGGATGGAGATGTTCATTTTGAGGTAGGTCACATAGTGGACTCTCGCGTAGTTAGGAGATCTCTTCAGTATTTGGTGCCTTGGTGTAGCTATGGTCCTCAGGAGAGGACGTGGGTGTGGCAGCAGACGTCGATACGGACCAATTAGTGAAAAGTTTTCACAGGCTGAATCCTAAGCGACCTGGTCCTAAGGGTCCTGGGGCCCCTTCTGATTAACGAAGTCCAGTGTGGGTTTTAGATTTGGTTCTGCACCTTCTAGGTCAATGGTGTGACGTTATGTAGTCACATCTGTGGGTAGCTACCTGGGCTGATATTGAGCTAAGGTGCTGTGTATTGTCATTTGCTCACTGTCTGAGCTGGCAGTAAGCGTCTCCTGTTGATGGCTTGGTGTGCACGGTTCCTTACCATGGACAGCTCTGTGTGCTGTGGATTATTCTACTAAAGCTGAGTGCTGTGTTTTTTTTTGTCCCTTATCATTTTTGCCAAGTAGGGTTATTTAGGTCCCAGGAATGAGTGCAGGCCCGCATCTATTGACGCGACCAGTCTGCCGTGTCAGGCAGGGCTCTTTCCCTCGTTCATTACGTATTTAGGGAAAGACTTCTCGTTTATTATTTGTCAGTTTGTTTTGGCCGCTGCACTGTGAGCAATTATTGTGCATGTCTGTAAGTGCTTGTCCAGCACGTCCTGTGCAGACGTAACACCTCTGCTGCCGACTCACAGGGCGTCTGCGCTGCTGAAAATCTGCTGCAAAAGTTCTGCAGATGGACAGAGTTTACGAGCATTTTTTGTTGCAGAACTTATATGAGGGTACATCGGGGGGTACAATACTTATCGCTGATGAGTATTGTCTTACCCAGAAAAAAACAGAGATGGGAAGCTGACCCTGCAGCACTATTCTACATATCCCCCAGGATGCACTTGTGACGTCTCTCCTGCAGCCTTTTAAGTCCCTGCAATTAGAATTCTTCTTACTGCTGGTCAAACCTCTCATTTACAGCATCCGTTACCTCCCAAACCTTCCCAAGCCGTTGTCACTTTAGGTGTTTTGGGAAATTGGGGAGCAGATGGCAGTCAGACGGAGCCAGGTTGGGCGAATGGGGTGGATGGGGCATCAGATGAAAGCCTAAGAAGGTCATTTCTGCAGTACTGGCCCCTGCAGTGTGTGACGGGCATTGTCCTGCAGTAGAATGACACCTTTGCAGAGCTTTCCTCAATGCTTTTCCCTTAATATTTTGCCTCAGCTTTGTCCATACCGACCAGTAATATGCTGCATTGATGGTTTAACCCCTTGGGGGTCCGCGAGCAGAACTCCCTTCTTAGCCCAATTAATGATTGCCATTTGCTCCTGTGCTGACCTTTGCACACAGGACTTCTTTGGCGGGGGGAACCCCTGTGCCTCCAGTCCTTATACTGTTGCTTTGTCTCTGGATCATAACAGTAGATCCATGTCAGAGGTAGCAGATTTTTGCATCATTGAATAAATTTACAGCTTCCTAGCTCAAATTTTTAAGGGTAAGGCTCAATACTTATCAGCCCCCCTCATATTTGTCTAGTGAGCGGGAGCGCCGGGGAAGTCAGCTGCATGGTAGCTACAGATTCTGTCTCCTGTCCGCACCACTACAAGCAAAAGGGGAAAATACAGAGTGGTGGTGGTAGTTCGTGATGCCAGCCTGCAGCAGGCCGGAGTGAGGGGCAACTGGGTAGATGCAATCCCACCCGGCCGTACTACGAACAATGTTTTATGGTTGTTGGGGACTGTAGTTCCTTTCCCTGGAGGGTGGTGTAGTGCAGGTGTTCCCTGGTGAGAAGGCGCTCCAGGAGTCAGGGGGGGTTGCAACGGGTAAAATGCACTTATTTGCAGCTCCAGATTAATTCATGTTACATCCAAAGTAGTCCAATTCCCGTCCACAACCATCTTGAGTTTGGAGACCGGAGGTACCGCCCTCAGACCAGTGCGTCGTATCTAGTACCGGATGTACCGCTCTCCATATCATGAGTTGTATCTAGTAGTGGAGATACCGCTCTCCACTTACTGTGATATTCGGGCTCTGAGTGTCCTCATGGTTACGTCTGACCGCGTTTCTTCAGTATTATTGCGCTCAGCTGATTGATTTGATGGCACCGTTTGCTGGTTGTAACTCCCTGTATTTGTTTTCAGGTCCACGGACTACGGGACGACCTACGAGAAGCTGAATGATAAAGTGGGATTAAAAACAATTCTGAGCTACCTTTATGTCTGCCCTACAAACAAGAGAAAGGTGAGAATAGCCTTTAAATATCCGTTTATTTAGGCCGCTGTGCTTGAATAACCTTCTCTGCTCCCGGAGTCTATTACTGACACAAACCTTATGACTGCAGGGGAAAAAGGCTATAGAAAAACAAATGGACGTGGAAGCAATTGTGCCTGTGCCCGGCGCTGATAGAACGGCTCGTTAAGATTGCACAAGCGGGGCCATAAATAGATGTTTTTGGAGGTTTCCGCATTTACTTTGACACTCTATTACAGGCAAAACGGCCCTGAAGGTTTCCTTGGGATGAAAATGTAATTTTGTCTCTTTATTCTTTAGCGACTTTCTGTAAAGCTAATGAGTCGTCTCCGTAAGGTCCCCGTATACATTAGAAGGACGCCAATTAGGGCCGGATGGGCCGACCGTTGGATGTGTATGGGGTCTCTGGACTTTCCCCCAACACATTATGTACGAGGACAGCATTGGGTACCTGGAATTTCAGCACCAGTCCGTTTGTCCTCCCGTAAGGACGGTGTGTGTGGTGTTATGGTGGCGCCGCAGTAGACTGGCAGAGGCAGATGGTGCAGCAAACATTCCAAGGGAGGGAAGTAATGTCAAATGTAGCAAACGGTGTACAGTCCCGAACAACCAGAACACCGGGGCTTAGCGCCCTCCATGGTAACAGGCTCTTACAGACCATCCTGATACAAGGGCAATGTTTTCCAGCCCAACAACCTCCTCCATATCTGGTGGCAATTTCCCCAGCTAGTCTTATGGCCCTTCTATGTAGGTTGCAGAGACCCCTGCCCCCTCTGCATCACAGCCGCCCATCTTGCTGCTAGCGAGGAGCCCCAGAACCTGACCTGTCATACCGAGGAGACTCTCTATTCCTGACCCATCTCTCATGCATTAGCTGGAGGTTACCTCACCAGCATGTTGCTCTATCATCTGGAGCAAACTCTGTTCAGGTGGGGAGGGAGACCCCCTCTACTCCTACGTCACGGGGTCTTCCCCTGGTCTGGACTTCACTGGTCATCTGCAGCCAACCTTTGTACTATTAGTCTTAGCTGTGTTGTCATCCATGGCCATAACACAGACATATTCACCGAGTTCACACTGCACAGGCCATACACTCTGCCCTCTGGGCACTCCTTCAGCAGGCTGGACCTCTGTATTTCACCTGCTATGGTTGCAACAGGCCTTTTAGTCAACCCGAGAGAAGCAGCTGCCACAGTGTCTGGCAGCAGCTTTCTCCATTGTCCCTATAGAATATACATAAATGCTCAACTGACCCGCATGTTCATTTGTTTGGAGGAGTCAAAGGAAATAGCTGTCGGCCAAATAAGCATTTGTCCCACAGCTATTGGCAATGTATGGGCACCTTAAGGATGATAAGCCCCACCCCCAAGTGGCTCTAAAGTCATCAATTGTAATCTCCAATATCGGAATCCTGATACATTGTTTCTTTTTATTTTACCTATCATTTGTTTCCCTATCAAAAATGATGTTACTAAATAGAAACCATCATCATGGAGGTTAGCTGCTGCTGATGGATCTCCTTACGGCTTTTGGAAATAAATGGTGATCTGTTACCCGTAGTGGTGCAACCGTAGTAATCAGCCAACGGCTGCTGCAGTCATAAGCAGATGGATGACAAACCCAATGGGGTACCCCTATGATGGCCCCATCACAGTCAGGGACCCCCCATGTTTATGATGCAGAAATGGTGACAAAATTCAAAAAGAAGAATATGAGAATTGTTGTTATAATTTTACTCACTATGAAATAAATGTTTTTGTGTGTTAGAATACTTAATGGTGAAATACAATGTCTGCGTTCGTCTCTTCTGGGAGTCTCATGGGTCTTACTGTGTGCGTGTTTGGACTTAAAGCCTTGGTAACCATGTACTCAATCGGACCCTGGTGAACCTCACAACAGACTTTGTGGGATGCTCATAAATATGTTTTTATTGGATATGCATTAATAAGAATTCCATAAACTGAAGTAGCCAACGTTTCAGACACAGTTTGGTCCTTCTTCGGGCTATTCAGTACAAATGGATACCTGGTGCAAACAACCATATGGTAACATGCTGAGTACCTTTGGGCCTCTGTCCTCTATACTAAGGTCAATATAACAATCCATCTGTACTGATAGCCCAAGGAAGGACCAAATTGTGTCTGAAACCTTTCTACTTTTGCATTTGGAATCCTTATCAAGGTTTTTTCATTAAAAACAGATACTTATGAGCATCCAAAAAAGTCTGTGTTGTGGTTTCTTATGATCAGTTGAGTAGCTACTTCTTCATGGTAGACTGGCTCATTTTTACATGACGCTCTAAGATAAATATCCAGACAGTCTACAATGGGGATTCAGGGCACAGATAAGGTATATGGATATCTGGGGGCTTCACCACAGACCTGTAAAATTCCCACCAGCACCATAACCACAGGGGCAATTAAAGGCGTTTCAGATGCCATTCCACTTTAAATAGGCGGTCTTAGTAGAAAACATTCAATTTTGCTCAGAACTGAGTAAAAAGAAAGTCCTTCTCACCCCATCCACTGGGCTGCCTGCGTCACTCTTCTTCTGGCGCCAGTTATGACATCCCATTGGGGTTGGCAGTTGTTTGCTACTAACCAGTTATCGCACCTTTGTTTCAAGTATTACAGTCAGTGTCACAATACCCGCTGGAGAACTGGGAGCAATCTGAGCACATGAGTCACAGTCCTGACCATAACAGGCAGCCAAATGAGGGAGCCAATTAGACCTGTGGAGGACAACGATGAGACCGCCACTTCTATATAGAGGAGCCCCCCCCCCCTATATATAGGAGGCTCTGTGAGTGGCGGTCTCATCGGTGTCCTCCACAGGTCTAACTGGCTCCCTCATTTGGCAGTATGGCTACCTGCATGCTGAGGTTGGCGCACATGTTTGCCCTCCTGGCTCAGTAAGTATATGGCCGTTTTCAGTGATTGTGTATACAAGTCACAGTGCTGACCATAACCCTATGGAGATGCTGTGGATGACCTGTAGAGGCTTGTGCATATAAGTCACCTGTTAGGTGTGTGTGTCTGGGACCTGTGGTTCTACAGGTTTCCATGAGCAGTTTCACAGGTGAGGGCTAATTAAGCTGGCTGGGTGTGGAGTTCCTCCTGCCAGCCATGCTGTGCATATATATAACATAAACATACACACACCTGCATGCCTATGTATATACTATGTGTGTGAACAGTGTCCTGTCCAGTGTCTGTGCAGGAGGCCGGACATTAGGTGTGGACAGTCCTGTTCTGTGTTTGTTCTTTCCTGCATGCTGGCCCTAGTGTGTTGGTGTGAACAGTGTCCTGTCTTGCTGGATCATTTGTCATCTCTGGGCTAGTTAGGCCCTTAGGTTCCAGTGTGAGGCCGCCCTTATCGGCGCAATCGGCCTGCTTTCAGGCAGGGTTGTGGTGGATGTTGTCTTGTTAGAGTAGGGACCCGCGAGACAACGAGGCACCTTGAAGTGGCTTGCGGGCTTAAGTGACTTGGCCTATTCACAAACTAATAACTTGAACTTTTCTAGCAATTACACCTGTTGTGTGCAGGTATGCAAGGTGAGTGTTTTGGTCGTTTGTCAGTTCTTATGTTATGTCTGTCTGTAAGCTCCAGTATGCAGTTCACTGTCCCTTTGGTGTTCAAGCCACAGCGTCCTGTTTGAATAATACCACTCCAGCGGCTGTCCAGCGGCAAGGTGCGCCCAGCGGATGTAACATCACAGTCCTGACCATAACCCTATGGAGATGCTGTTGATGACCTGAAGAGGGTTGTGTATAAAAGTCACAGTCCTGACCATAACCCTATAGAGATGGTGTGCATGACTAAACAGTGATGTGTATACAAGTCACAGTCCTGATTATAACCCTACGGAGATGATGTGGATGACCTGAAGAGGGTGGTGTATACAAGTCACAGTCCTGACCATAACCCTATGGAGATGGTATGGACGACCTGAAGAGGGCTGTATATATAAGTCACAGTCCTGACCATAACCCTATGGAGATGCTGTGGATGACCTGAAGAGGACTGTATATATAAGTCACAGTCCTGACCATAACCCTATGGAGATGCTGTGGATGACCTGATGAGGACTGTATATATAAGTCACAGTCCTGACCATAACCCTATGGAGATGCTGTGGATGACCCGATGAGGACTGTATATATAAGTCACAGTCCTGACCATAACCCTATGGAGATGCTATAGATGACCTGAAGAAAGTGGTGTATATAAGTCACAGTCCTGCCCATAACCCTATGGAGATGAGGGGGATGACCTGAAGAGGACTATGTATACAAGTCACAGTCCTGACCATAACCCTATGGAGATGCTATAGATGACCTGAAGAAAGTGGTGTATATAAGTCACAGTCCTGCCCATAACCCTATGGAGATGAGGGGGATGACCTGAAGAGGGTGGTATATACAAGTCACAGTCCTGGCCATAACCCTATGGAGATGCTGTCAATGACCTGAAGAAGGTTGTGTATACAATTCACAGTCCTGGCCATAACCCTATGGAGATGCTGTGGATGACCCGAAGAGGGTTGTGTATACAAGTCACAGTCCTGACCATAACCCTGTGGAGATGGTGTGGATGACCTGAAGAGGGTTGTGTATACAAGTCACAGTCCTGGCCATAACCCTATGGAGATGCTGTGGATGACCCGAAGAGGGTTGTGTATACAAGTCACAGTCCTGACCATAACCCTATGGAGATGCTGTGGATGACCTGAAGAGGGTTGTGTATACAAGTCACAGTCCTGACCATAACCCTATGGAGATGCTGTGGATGACCTGAAGAGGACTGTGTATACAAGTTTCAGTCCTGACCATAACCCTATGGAGATCCCATGGATGACCTGAAGAGGGTTGTGTATACGAGTCACAGTCCTGACCATGACCTTATGTTGTGGATGGGTCAATGAGAGTTGTGCACACAAGGGCTTCCAAAAAATAATTGTGAACAAAAACACATTTGCAGAGAAAAAAGGTCTACAATCTCTCAACGTTGTACAAATACAAATCTTATTTACTATGACACACAAGGTTTGGTCAAGGCGATCGCTCCTACATTAGATCTGCAGGGTATTATATTGAAGGGTTTACTTACTGCCCTGTGGACTATTATAATACATGACATGAGCGGTACAAGTCTGTGTGGTGCTTATCTAGGATTCTGACTTTTTTTAGTGTTCAGTGCAGAAATGCAGGGGAATACAAAGGGTTCACTTACTTTTTTGCCATATAGAAGGGTTGGCAGTTGTTTGTCCCTACCCCTTTCCTAAGGGGCATGAGCATTTGGCCAGTTATCCCTCCTTTGTGTTAAGGGTTATATTCAATGTCATGCTACTCACTGGAAAACAGCAATCTTAGTACCCCCATATGCCCTACAATGTGCAGTGCCCGTCTCTATGGCATCGTACATCATTCATGCCCCACAGCCATCACATCGTTTGTATAACTGTCTCACAAGATGGCGCAACGAAGAGGATGAGCTTAGCTAAATTTGCAAAAACATAAAGAGTTTTGTGGGTGTTCCTGGATGGTGGGTGGGCGTAATTTTGTCCTGTGAGTGGAGAGACCATGTTGGGAGGGATGCATAAACCTGTAGAGTCATCTGTATCCAATAAGCTGTGGTGCCATCTACAGTATCTATGGCAGTAAAGCCCAGCTGATCTGTGGTCACCAGGGGCATGGCTGGATAAGCACCACGCCATCAAGCATCTGTATCATGCAAATAACCGTATTTGTGCAGCGATCCCATTCGTATAGGCTACTGAGCAACATTTCTGGCTTGGGGGCTTTACAAATAAGAATGTCAAGTCTTCAGAAAGGTCACCACGCCATTCATCTTCTCATCCGCAAACTTGTCCACCACCATTTCTGCTTTCAGGATGCATTCATACATGTGAGTGCACAAGGAAAGACTAGAAGCAATGGGATGAAACTGAAAGGGAGGAGACACAGATTAGATATTAGACAGTGAGGGGGATCAATGAGGGGAACAGGTTGCCACGGGAGGTGGGGAGTTCTCCTTCAATGGAAGTCTTCAGAGGCTGGACAGACATCTGTCTGGGATGATTTACTGATCCTGCACTGAGCAGGAGGTTGGACACGATGACCCGGAAAGACGCGATGACCCTGGAGGGACCTGATAACCCTGGAGGACCCGATGACCCTGGGGGTCCCTTCCAACTCCATTATTCTAGTATTCTATGAGTTGCGCACGCAATATCTGACAGACTGCAATATGGTCAGATATCGTATGTGATAACCAATGGCTTTCAATGAGTATATTCACATGACTGATTTATCTGTTACACTGATGGTCTGAGATTGAATATATAGATAATATTGTATATAGATACAATTTTGCATTGTTACTATTCAACACATGCATATTTCATTAGCGTGAAGAGCGCAGGTTGCAGAGATGCGATGTGTTTTTTATGCTAAGCATATCACACAGCAGAAATCTCAGGACTGTAAGTGTGATATCCATCCAGGTTTCTTCTTCAAGCATACCCGACTTTTCAGTACAGTTTCTACAATGCCCCAAGTCGTCCTTACGCCCATTTGTTGTTGTTTGCATCCTGTTTCATGTCTGGAAATCCTGGTTCAGGTGCTCATCCCTATTTTTAAGCTGTTCTGCTGTTTGCAATCCACTGTCAAGAAGGAGTGTGTAGCAAGGCTAGCATTCTGCCAGTAGTTCACTGTCCTGACTTCCTTGTCCTCATTACCAATTCTGCATTGCACTGTCTCTGGTTTAACCAGCAGGAAAGCAGTATCCAAATGCCCGCCCCAGTGCTCTCCCAGGACCCAGGTATGTAGTGACATTATGGACAAATGGTTAGTAAACCCACTATAATGTGTGTGTAATGTGTAAGCATGCACACAGACACACGCTGTAACCACAGAGACTGTGCAGATAGCTAGCATAGTGTCTACAGACATGTTAGCCTGCAGCCTGTAAGTTCAGGGGAACCACATGTGAAGATAGCCTCTCTCCATGCTGCTATGGAAACGTCCCTATAACCCTGTTACTATGGAAGCTCTGTACCTAACAACAGTGAGTGGATTGCAGAGAAGCCTGGAAGGGAGACCCCTAGTGGCAGCCACTTCAAATGCGATTTAGAGCAGTAAAGCAATAATATTTTTTCATACAAGTATATTACACAAATGATGAGACTGACAGAAGCCAGTAGATGAGCAGAAGCCATCTGAAAAGTTACTGCCCCTTTAGGAATGCAGCATGACCCAGGACTGTGTGGCCCCTTGTATTTACAGCCACAGCCATTAAACAGATCAATTCACAGACACAAAGGAGACATATGCCTTCAAGGTATGTTCACACAGGGGAGGGGGGGGGGGGGGGGAATGCTGCGGAATCTCCACTGCACAAAATACTGCAGCATTTCCGCATAAAACCCTTCATTGACACCGGAGGTACGGAGTTTAACCAGCAATCGTCTCTGTGTCCGCAGTTGATTGTAGCAGCTTCCCACCCCTCACCTCAGTATAAATGGCGCTGGCCGTGCACCCGGCAGCCTTTATTGCACTTCTGCATCACCTGGTCAGCAGATTGGCGCACAGTAGAGGCTGTCGGGGTGCGCGGACAGCGCCATTTATACTGAGATGAGGGGTGGGAAGCTGCTAAAATCAACTGCGGACACAGACGATTCCTGGTTAAACTCCGTACCTCCGGAGTCAATGAAGGGTTTTATGTGGAAATAGTGCAGAATTTGTGTTGCCATCTCCCGTAGCATCCCCCCCCCCCCCCCCCACCAACGTAACCTCAGACACGGAATGTGGCCTTTTCTTCAGGACATTGCAGCTTCCAGCAAACAAAAAAAGCCAAAAAGAAACAGGAACATTTAAAGCAAATAAATTAAAGTGGAGAAGATCTGACGTTCAATCCACAAGGTGGGAACCGACGGAGAACATGAATTACTTGATGAGAACATTTCACAAGCCACATATCTGCTGCCTTCAGCTATAAAGAGCGCGGCTCAGTAAATTGTCCATGTATCGCTTAACTAGGGGAAACACACATTTGTGACCATCACAGAACCAGCAATATAGCAGCCTGTGATATCCCAGCGGCAGAACAAGCAATCAGCTGCAGTAGGGGGGAGAGGGTCTGCGGATAGGAACGGCCGATCACAACCCTATGGAGATGGTGTGGATGACCCGGAGAGGGCTGTGTATACAAGTCAAAGTGCTGACCATAGCCCTATGGAGATGGTATGGATGACCTGAAGAGGGTTGAGTATACAAGTCACAATCCTGACCATAACCCAATGGAGATGCTGTGGATGACCTAAAGAGGGCTGTGCATACAAGTCACAGCCCTGACCATAAGCCTATGGAGATGCTGTGGATGACCTGAAGAGGGCTGTGTATACAAGTCACAGTCCTGACCATAACCCTATGGAGATGGTGTGGATGACCTGAAGAGGGTTGTGTATACAAGTCACAGTCCTGACCATAACCCTACGGAGATGGTATGGATGACCTGAAGAGGGTGGTGTATGCAAGTCACAGTCCTGACCATAACCCTATGGAGATGACGTGGATGATTTGAAGAGGGTTGTGTATACAAGTCACAGTCCTGACCATAACCCTATGGAGATGCTGTGGATGACCTGAAGAGGGCTGTGTATACAAGTCACAGTCCTGACCATAACCCTAGGGAGATGCTGTGGATGACCTGAAGAGGGCTGTGTATATAAGTCACAGTCCTGACCATAACCCCATGGAGATGGTGTGGATGACCTGAAGAGGGTTGTGTATACAAGTCACAGTGCTCACCATAACCCTATGGAGATGCTGTGGATGACCTGAAGAGGGCTGTGTATATAAGTCACAGTCCTGACCATAACCCTATGGAGATGCTGTGGATGACCTGAAGAGGACTATGTATACAAGTCACAGTCCTGACCATAACCCTATGGAGATGGTGTGGAAGACCTGAAGAGGACTGTGTATACAAGTCACAGTCCTGACCATAACCATATGGAGATGCAGTGTATGACCTGAAGAGGGCTGTGTATATAAGTCACAGTCCTGACCATGACCCTATGGAGATGCTGTGGATGACCTGAAGAGGGTTGTGTATACAAGTCACAGATCTGACCATAACCATATGGAGATGGTGTGGATGACCTGAAGAGGGTTGTGTATACAAGTCACAGTCCTGACCATAACCCTATGGAGATGCTGAGGATGTCCTGAAGAGGGCTGTGTATACAAGTCACAGTCCTGACCATAATCCTATGGAGATGCTATAGATGACCTGAAGAGGGTTGTGTATACAAGTCACAGTCCTGACCATAACCATATGGAGATGGTGTGGATGACCTGAAGAGGGTTGTGTATACAAGTCACAGTCCTGACCATAACCTTATGGAGATGCTGTGGATGACCTGAAAAGGGTTGTGTATATAAGTCACAGTCCTGACCATAACCCTATAGAGATGCTGTGGATGACCTGAAGTGGGTTGTGTATACCAATCACAGTCCTGACCTTAAAGGGCTTGTGCCACAATTACAAGTTATCCCTATCCACAGGATAAGGGATAATGTGCTAATTAGTGGGTGTCTCACCTTTGAGAGAAGGCAGGTCCTGTGTCCCCTGTCCGTCTCACTGTGGGCTTACTGCACCCCCTACAGTAAGGTGACTAAATGGAGTGACGGTCATGCATTTTCAGTGGGACTGTTGAGATAGCCGAGCGGCAAGCAGTCGGGTATTGGAGCTCCATTCAGTATGACGGCTCTCTGGGTGGAGAAGTATCCCCACAGTGAACAAAAGTTGGGGACACAGGACTCCGATTCTCAGGATTAGTGGGGGGCTCAGCAGTGATTGGCAAGTTACCCCTCATTATATGGATAGGGAATAACTTGTAATTCTGGTACAACCTCTTTAACCCAATGGAGATGCTGTTGCATGACCTGGGAAGGGCTGTGCACACAAGACATCCCAGAAATACTGATGAACTGAAAGACTTTTGCAGGGAGGAAGGGTCCAAAATTCCTGTGAAAATCGTATTTACAGCTCCAGGTAACGTTCGGTGGAGATGATTGCTGCTAAAGGGGGTCTGCAGGTTATTCTGAACTACAGATACTTTGTAATCAGGGCAGAAATCCAAATAACTTCGAAGGGTTCAATTACTTCTTTGCAACTGTGTATCAGAGTACTTAAAGGGGTTGTCCCGCGCCGAAACGGTTTTTTTTTTTTATTCAATAGGCCCCCCGTTCGGCGCGAGACAAACCCAATGCAGGGGTTAAAAAAAAAAAAAGGTTTATTACTTACCCGAATCCCCGCGCTGCGGCGACTTCTTCCTTACCTTGAAGATGGCCGCCGGGATCTTCACCCACGATGCACCGCGGGTCTTCTCCCATGGTGCACCGTGGGCTCTGTGCGGTCCATTGCCGATTCCAGCCTCCTGATTGGCTGGAATCGGCACACGTGACGGGGCGGAGCTACGAGGACCAGCTCTCCGGCACGAGCGGCCCCATTCACCAGGGAGAAGACCGGACTGCGCAAGCGCATCTAATCGGGCGATTAGACGCTGAAATTAGACGGCACCATGGAGACGAGGACGCCAGCAACGGAACAGGTAAGTGAATAACTTCTGTATGGCTCATAATTAATGCACGATGTACATTACAAAGTGCATTAATATGGCCATACAGAAGTGTATACCCCCACTTGCTGCCGCGGGACAACCCCTTTAAGTAAAGTATTTGCAGAGTAACAGAACATTTTCCATAGAATGAGCCCGTGAAGCGGCGCGAAGCTGAAACGCTCCATTTTCTTTCCATCCGCTTTTCAGCCCAGAGATCCGCAACCTTTAAGGCAGAAATGTCAGATTTCACCTTTCTGTAAATTTAGTGAATCCGGAAGCCGAAACAACAGTGTATTCGCTGTAAATAATCATTTTCAGCCTCATTGCCAGCGCCGAGGACAATTAAGCCTGTGAAATGCGTCTGTACGGAGGGGTGACCACACAGCGCCATTGTTTTCGTACCGCGGTGAATGCGGCATCTCCTCGATGTGCAGATGAATGGGCCGCAAAAGGTCATTTCTCCAAATGCCAGTTGACAGTGAAATTCCAAACTTCACATCAAGATGCCGGTTGACATTGGAGCGCATCCCGCAAATGTTAGATAATTCAATCACAGCGGGTGATCGCCCCTATTAGCGCCGAGCTCCACCGCCAGAAAGGTCAACCCCCGACAATGGGGGGTCATTATAACAGCCAGCGGATGTTACTGCAGCATCTCATTAGAAACCAATAGCTATTACAGGTCTAACGAGGTGCCTGCTATACATACAGCAGGCACAGATGTAGCAGAGCTGAGCTTGTTACTTACCACTTACTGGGATGATTGTGGATTTTCATGGGACTGCAGGTAAAAGCACAACACAATCTTAACCCCTTCCTGCCTCATGACATACATATACACCTGGCTGGGAAGCACTACCCATGAAGGGACATACACTAGAGTCCTATGAATGGCGCGGGCTCAGAAGCTACGCCCACTCCATCTGCCGCAGGAGCCGTGACCGACAGCCGGCCTTCTGCCGCAACAGCAAGGATCAATGGTGATCACTGCTGTTAAACCCTTACAGAATGGTTCTCTGTATACTCTCCACACCGTTACATGATAAACCCCCTGCGGTTGGTGGTGACACCCTAGTCTAGCACCGATGACCGGCCTCGTTGGAAGTCGCTCCGATCGCTGGATCTTCCATCTAATGTGGATTCACACTGACACTGATCCGCGGAAAACTTGTCACGTGACTTTATGCCGCCCTCCGGGGTCACGGGGAGAATTACCACACAGGGGGCACCAATTGTGCGAGGGGCGGGGGCTCTAATAGAGGGGCGGGGCTTTAATAAATGGGGCTGTAATATAAAGACCATTCAGCGTATATTGTTTATAGCAGATGAGTAAAAAGAATGAACAACATGGTGAATATGGATTGTAAAGCAATTGTTATTCCTACATTTCTTGAACTTGCAGTACCACGTTTGACCACCTGTTGCGCCCTTCAGAGTCAACAAGTCCGTGATGCTACAATACAGTAGATACCGTGCGATGTAACTTTGTTTTAGCAGTGGCGGCCACTAACGCACTTCGGGGTTATGGATCGCTTAAAGCGTTCAAAGACGACTAATAAAGTTTTAAGCGCTATTCTAAGAAAGGTAAGTAGTGATTAGATCAGCAATATACAGAAGGAGATAATTACAGAAGGGGAGGAGCTACAAACACAAAAAGAGAGGAAATAAGGGAAAAATACCAGTTCATGAAGTTGTTTCCAAACTTCCTGTGGAGTGGAGCCGCGGATCGAGGAGCAGCCGGGATCAGATGACACTCCCGGGTCTGACAATTTGGGGTGGGGGCGGGATCCCCTTAGTCTTAAAGCCCTCTTTGAGTCACATCTATCATCCTTCTTCTTACATCATGGATGGACGGGCTGAGTACATGCGCAGATCTTCCCAGGAGGCCCTCCATTGGGGGAGCTCTGGCCGCCATGTCTGATATCATGAATCTACCTACTTGTGGTTGGCGTCACAGGTATGTGGTTCTGGGCTTCTGGGGGCACACAACCAATTCGAGTAACTGCATGGGTCCGCCATATACTCATGGTTCCCACAATATAACCGCTGTTGGGCCTTCGGATGACCCATAATCCCCGCTATCAGTTCCTCCTCTGATTAGTACAGTATCAGGCTGGGGGCCACAAGGTCTGGCCTGTATGTCCAACTCAGGCTGAGGGCCACAAAGTCTGGCTGTATGTCGGACTCAGGCTGAGGGCCACAAGGTCTGGTCTGTATGTCGGACTCAGGCTGAGGGCCACAAGGTCTGGTCTGTATGTCGGACTCAGGCTGAGGGCCACAAGGTCTGGCTGTATGTCGACTCAGGCTGAGGGCCACAATGTCTGGCTGCATGTCGGACTCAGGCTGGGGGCCACAAGGTCTGGTCTGTATATTGGACTCAGGCTGAGGGCCACAAGGTCTGGCTGTATGTCGGACTCAGGCTGAGGGCCACAAGGTCTGGCTGTATGTCGGACTCAGGCTGAGGGCCACAAGGTTTGGCTGTATGTCGGACTCAGGCTGAGAGACACATAGTGAAGGGATAGAACAACTGACGGCCTTTGTAACTTTATTAACATCACAACAGAGGTTATACAGCCGAGCGCCCCGAGCGGAGGATGCAGAAGACTAGCGGGTTGGCCCCACTTGTCTTCTGCATCCCGCTGTTCTCTGCTCGGAGCGCCGAGCTGTTATACGAGCGCTCCGAGCGGGGTATGGAGAATAGAGCTGGACCGCTGCGTTCTTCATACCTGTCATCAGGGAGCGGGATGAAACAATGTATCGGCTGTATCCGCTGTGAATCCCTGATGAGGCTCATGGTCAGCATGCTGAAAGACAACGATGAGCGACGGCTGAACGAAAACTGCAGGATGTCAGCGCAGCTACACAACGATTAGCACTCAATAGACGGCTTTGAGTGAATTGTGAGTGATAATGGTTGTGTGTGAAAGTGCCTTTAGACCAGACAGTTGGCAGATTGGTGAGGATCGCCTCCATCATTTCCTGCTGGTGCGGGTTTGCTGCTGATCTCTGGGATGCCGGCTTCTGGACTCGTCCCCTGAGGCTCTCTGCGCTCGTCTCCCGGACGTCCGGTTTCCACTGGACTTTAGTACGGGATCTCCTGCGTCTTCAGATGCAGATTGTGTGATGGCGTGCAACTTTTCCACCTTGGAATTCTGCATGTGGATTTTGCCCATTGAGGGAGTTAACCCTTTCCAATCCGCTGTCTGACTTCTTAAGGCATTATGATTTAAGGCTGTACAGCTCCGATGTTGGAAGACGTCCGTCGGGGTTCTCTTACTGTATATATTGCCAGCTTCTCTGCTGTCGGAGGATATCCAACGTGTTATCTCATGCAGTACTGGCTTTAGCCAGCAGATAGCGCTGTTGTATAACGGCAGAAAAAGAGTAAGTCCCCTAGAAAAACCAGGATACAAATTGGATTGGAAAGGGTTAAATCCGCATGCAGATATGCACCACAGCTGTGATGTGGAACTTATGCTGTAAATCTTGCAAGCTCCCCTGTGTGAGCGCCCCCTCAGGCCGCCTTCACACCGGCGTATTTGTGTGCACAAAATGCAGAGAAGAGAGCCCGTTAATTCCCGTGGGTTCGCTCGTATGCGCCTTTTTTTCCCTCTTCATTTCAGTTCGGCAAATAAAACCTGCCGCGCGCTCTAATATCCCGCATATGTTCCTACCCAAAGTCCCCCTAGGGGTCACAATGTGAAGCATTGCAGAATATCTCAGGAGTACGAAGACATCGGGACTCGTTAGACTAATCAGCCATTTCTATCGGCGCGTCTCTGTTTGCCGCCTGTTATTATACCTGCCTTGTGGGCGCAAAAAGTACCGTAAAATACCACAATAAGCACAAAACAGTTTATAGTTCATTCCGCCAATACGCAATCAGCCGCATGACGCCGTCCGGAGGGAGCTGCCGCTCCGATGCTCTCGTTTCCCCGACATTCGCCAGGCTGAACCTGCAAGCGCAGCCCGACAATTAGGACTAAGGAGTTAATTAGGGGCCATGGGGGCTGCAGGGGCCAAAGACCAATAACCAGAACATCAATACATGCTTGTAGGATAACGTGTCCTAGCCAAGACCCGGCGGCGTGCACGGAAGGGCGAGTGACACAACCGCCAAGGAAACGCAGAAGGACGGTGCCAGAATGGTGAGATGCCAGAAGCCTTATGATTGGCGCAGCGCGAAACACTGAAAACGCAGTAGCAAAGTAGCGTAAATGGCACATTAATGCAAGGCCAAAATCATGGATGGCTCACAAGGTTTATGCCTGTAGGGCCCACGTCTTTGTATACCTGTGTGCAAATGTTTTGTTTCCCTGCAGCTCCCCCACAGGGGAAACGCAGTATTACAAAGTGTCCATTCATATCAATGGGTGGTCTGTGTAATGCAGGACGGGTCCTCCAGAGCCGGACAACAGATGAAGACCCCCATAACTGGGAATTCACCAGTAGAGTTCTTATAACCTGGACATCCCCTCTAAGCCTCTAGAATGTTCCTGCAGCGTCACATCGCTCGCCGCTCACACATCTCCTCTCTTCCCTCGTTCGTAATATCCGTGGATTATCCCGGCAGTGCGATCCCTCACAATGACAACCCGACCCGCTTCTCCCGGCAGATAATGGCCCCCTGCTGTTACGCAGCACACAATAACTCCTATCTCAGCTAATGGGGTAAGACATTAGTCGCCATCCATCCCCGCCGTCCGCACGTCCCGCCGCACCTGAGAGAAGACCATCAGTTTACGGATTCAGGTAATGGGACAGAAAAATTCATGTGAGCGATGGAAAGGAATGGATGGAACTCCTCCTAAATGAGGAGGCACCGATCAATAGCCGGCACCCCGCACGCTCCGAGGCCGCAGAGCCTGACCTGCGACTACAAATCACGTATCGGCGCGGCTCCAGCAGGGGCCCCCAATTAATTTACAGGTGGCTCCATTAAAGACACGCTTCATGCATTACATGGCGTTACACCAGAGATGAAGGATGGAAGTCCATGGAGACACGGAGGGCGGCGGCGCCGAATACACAGAGGATGTCTAATTAACACTATTTGCAAAGTTGCTTCTTTTTCTTAATTAACCCCTTGGCGCTTTTGTCCAATCCTGTGGCACACAGGGCGGCTCCCAGATGACACCCGCTGGTGACAGCCACAATCAGGGCTCTTGCTGATCGCAGCTGTTAAAGGGGCTGTCCCGCGGCAGCAAGTGGGTCTATACACTTCTGTATGGCCATATTAATGCACTTTGTAATGTACATCGTGCATTAAATATGAGCCATACAGAAGTTATACACTTACCTGCTCCATTGCTAGCGTCCCCGTCTCCATGGTGCCGTCTAACGCTGCCTTCTCCTTCCATTTAGACGCACTTGCGCTGTGCGGTCTTCTGCTGTGTTCAATGGAGCCGCTCCGGTGTGCTCGTGCCGCCGATGTCTTCTGCGCATGCGCAGACCAGCTCTCCGGCGCTATGCGGTTTGTGTCATTCCCATTGACTTCTATAGGAGTTTTAGAAACAATGTAGCTCATCCAAGCTCTGCTGCCCCTGTCACTCCGCCACCTCGTAACCAGTGGGATTCCATCTCAGCCATCTCTGACGGAAGCACTCCTTAACAGGGTCTTACCACAGGATAGGGGATAACTTGCTGATCGGTGGGATCTCTGCTGAGACCCCCGCTGATCTCACTAAGGGGACTCCCATGTCCCACATTGCCTGTCCTGTGAATGCAGCGTGAGAGGAGAATGTGCAATCAGCGCTCCATTCATTTCAATGAGGGTGATGGAAATAGTCGAGCCGCTGCCGCTAGTATCTCACAGTCCCCTTAAAAGTGAATGGAGCTCCCAGTCCGCTTCCATTCAGTCTCCTCCAACTGTGGGGGTGCAGTAAGGAGGTCGGGGGGCACATGATCCCAATTCATGAGATTGGCGGGAGCCCCACAGATCAGCAGGCTATCCCCTATCCTGCGGGCGAGGCAGAATGTGCAGTTGTGGCACAACCCCTTAAGATAATCCGAGTGACGAGCCGGCTCTGTGCTGCAGTGTGCGAGCAGGAGCCTCTGCAACGCGAGCCGTGGCGGTTAGGGCGGTGAGGGACTAATATCCACGGACTCCCATGTCCCCTTAGGGCGGTGAGGGACTAATATCCACGGACTCCCATGTCCCCTTAGGGCGGTTGAGGTGGTGAGGGACTAATATCCACGGACTCCCATGTCCCCTTAGGGTGGTGAGGGACTAATATCCACGGACTCCCATGTCCCCTTAGGGCGGTGAGGGACTAATATCCACGGACTCCCATGTCCCCTTAGGGCGGTTGAGGTGGTGAGGGACTAATATCCACGGACTCCCATGTCCCCTTAGGGCGGTGAGGGACTAATATCCACGGACTCCCATGTCCCCTTAGGGCGGTGAGGGACTAATATCCACGGACTCCCATGTCCCCTTAGGGCGGTGAGGGACTAATATCCACGGACTCCCATGTCCCCTTAGGGCGGTGAGGGACTAATATCCACGGACTCCCATGTCCCCTTAGGGCGGTGAGGGACTAATATCCACGGACTCCCATGTCCCCTTAGGGCGGTGAGGGACTAATATCCACGGACTCCCATGTCCCCTTAGGGCGGTGAGGGACTAATATCCACGGACTCCCATGTCCCCTTAGGGCGGTGAGGGACTAATATCCACGCACTCCCATGTCCCCTTAGGGCGGTGAGGGACTAATATCCACGGACTCCCATGTCCCCTTAGGGCGGTGAGGGACTAATATCCACGGACTCCCTGTGCTGAATGACTTTTTAATTCTGCTTCTTATTGTTGTAATTAAATAACTTTTTACATTATTTTCACCATTTTTGACCTATTTCTTGTCTTGAAGTGACATTGAGCGGACGGCGCTGGCGGCGCTCCGGTCCTGATCCGCAGGTGGCGGGATGTAATATATTGCAGCTCAGACATGTTAGTTAGTATAACGATAATTAAGTCAACAAGCCGGAGCGGTAATGTATTCGTTACCTGGCGCAGGCTTACATCTCGCAGGAATCAGATCCATACCAACCGGACGCGCCGAAGGTTAATTAAAGCAACATTGTATTTGGGAGCTTTAAGTCCCATTTCTTATCCGTGTTGTTTCTGCAAATGTTGACATATTGTGTTCATGCCGAGATTACGCCGCTTTCCGGATCCCATCAGCCGGGCTTAACTTAGTCTGCCTCTCTGAGTGCGTCGCTGATATCCATAGAGATGGGAAATTATTCGTTGGCACCGTGACTCCCAATCTTCCCAAAACACAGAGAACGAGGCAAAAACATAGAGAAGATACAAAGTCATCGGCGCAAGGGGCGGGGGCTGGGAGACAATTATCTCAGAGATTATCCCTCGTCTGCCGCTTTATGCACATGTGATGTGGAACAAATCAGAGCAATATGGGAGAAAATGCAACACGGCCGCAGACAGACCGCAATACTGGGCGCTGCGCGGGGGGGGGGGAGCTGCAGCCCCTCTTCAAAGGGAATCATAGGTTGTCTTCCCTCCTCCTCAATATATCTCCTATCTCTCTCTCTCTTACTCTCTCTCTATACCCTCCTCTTCTATTCCCCCTCTTTTCCACTCTTTCTTCCCTCCCTTCTCTCTCTCTCTCTCCCCCTCTCTCTCTCTCTTTCTCTCTATACCCTCCTCTTCTATCCCCCCTCTTTTCCACTCTCTCTTCCCTCCCTCCCTTCTCTCTCTCTCTCTCTCTCTCCCTCTCCCTCTCCCTCTCCCTCTCCCTCTCCCTCTCCCTCTCTCTCTCTCTTCTCTCTCTCCCCTCTTCTCTTCTTTCTCTCTCTTCTCTGATTCTCTCTCCTACTCTCTTCTTCTCTTTTCTGTCTCATTTATCTCTTCTCTCTCCTTTTTTCTTCTTTTATTTTCTCTCCTTTCTCTTCTCTTTTTCCACTGTTTCGATATTCTCTTTCCCTTCTATCTCTTCTTCCTATCCTCCCTCTTCTTCTGTCTCTCTCCTCTTCTCAGTGTTTCATGCTCTCTGCACTCCCTCCCTCCATTCTCTTTTCTTATTCTCTCCTTTCTTCTCACTCTCTTTTCTGCTGCTCAGTTCTTTATGCGGGCACAAGACAGCTTCCCGGCCGGCCATGTAATCGGCGGATGTGCTGCCGACAGATGCCAACTGTATGTGGACAGACAATTATATGATTAACCCTTCATCCCCCACGATGATCTGCAGCGGAAGGAGCGCCGCTGGACCCGCTGCAGCGCTGCTCACCTGGACGTCCGCGTTGTCACGCTGCGTTTTCAATGTGGTTTTTCTGTATTTTTGATGCATTTGTGAAGCACAGAAAATATCGCATCAAAAAGTGCGCAGTTTTTAAAAAATTACATTTTTGGATGCAGCAAAAGCGCATCCAGGATGCAGCCTAAAGCCCCCTTTATAGGTTCATATGCAGTGCAGGTCAGGGGGTTGGTGGCTCTCTGGATCTGCTCATAATGGGGTTTCCGGATATTAATGCCTAGTTTGGGACCGTAACGCCCCGCTGAGAGGGCTGCATATGACCGGGCAGGGACAGGAGTGACTAGCCGGCAGCACAGAGTATTTCCGGAGACCGGCGGCTGAACTTGCACCAAGTCACCGGCTGCGAGTTACATAGATGCAATGGGGGCCTCAGGAGAAAGTGTTCTGCTCTCCTAGGAGACCCGTCCGCCATCTGCTGATGCCAGCGAGGACGATGCTGCGTGATACATGTGGCACAGTCACAGATAGGAATTAGCAGTAATGCCATTTGCTGGAGCTCCGTGTGTCTCCAGAGGTTCTGCATGGACGCAGACGTGGCATATACATTGTTACACTTCTATGACTCAGGTGCAGAAGCCGTCTGACCCCACAGCGGTGCCGGCGCAGTCAGCCTGTTGTCAGGACAATAGATTGATGACAATGAAGCGATTGAATGCAGCCGCACGCCACGTATTACCGCTAATGTGCCTCGCACACGGCGCCCCTCCGCTGCTCCGCCATCCGCAGCCCGAGATCCGCTCATCGGAATATGAATATTATCCTCTGACTCATTGACTCCTGAAACTTTCTCTTCCCCCCGTAAAACTTCCCTTCCAATTAGCGGGGACGCTGGTGGTCGGACGCAGATTAAAAATATAATTGGAGGCAAAAGTCAAAGATCAGCGGTGAGGAGCAAAGAGAGCTTTAGAGGTAATTGACTAAAATGTCTGCGTGGAGTTTATAAATGTCAGGATCTGCTTATAACGCTTCACTGCATGTAATAATAATACTCAAGTCAATTAGGAGGGACGTGGGGAGGACAGGACTGTGTACAGGATGTATATATATATACGCTACCGGCCTTAAAGGGATGTCCATTTATAGGGGAATACGCTTTATTAACTTTATAATCTACACTGTATTGCCAAAAGTATTGGACCCCCAGCAGTCCGGTGCCGTCAGGTGATGTATAGCAGCAGGTGTAAAGGAGAGGATCACACAGGAGACCCCAGTACAGAAACCAACAGATGTCACCAGGTGTAGAGCTGACAACAGGGTCTGGTGGGGCGATGTCACCAGGGCAGTAGAGCTGACAACGGGGTCTGGTGGGGGGATGTCACCAGGTGTAGGGATGACAACGGGGTCTGCTGGGGGGATGTCACCAGGTGTAGAGCTGGCAATGGGGTCTGGTGGGGGGATGTCACCAGGTGTAGAGCTGACAATGGGGTCTGGTGGGGGGATGTCACCAGGTGTAGAGCTGACACCGGGGTCTGGTGGTGGGATGTCACCAGGTGTAGAGCTGACAACGGGGTCTGGTGGGGGGATGTCACCAGGTGTAGAGCTGACACCGGGGTCTGGTGGTGGGATGTCACCAGGTGTAGAGCTGACAACGGGGTCTGGTGGGAGGATGTCACCAGGTGTAGGGATGACAACGGGTCTGGTGGGGGGATGTCACCAGGTGTAGAGCTGGCAATGGGGTCTGGTGGGGGGATGTCACCAGGTGTAGAGCTGACAACGGGGTCTGGTGGGGGGATGTCACCAGGTGTAGAGCTGGCAATGGGGTCTGGTGGGGGGATGTCACCAGGTGTAGAGCTGACAACGGGGTCTGGTGGGGGGATGTCACCAGGTGTAGAGCTGACAAACGGGGTCTGGTGGGGGGGATGTCACCAGATGTAAAGCTGACAACGGGGTCTGGTGGGGGGATGTTACCAGGTGTAGAGCTGACAACGGGGTCTGGTGGGGGGTATGTCATCAGCTGTAAAGCTGACAACGGGGTCTGGTGGGGGGATGTTACCAGGTGTAGAGCTGACAACGGGGTCTGGTGAGGGGATGTCACCAGGTGTAGAGCTGACACTGGGGTCTGGTGGGGGGATGTCACCAGGTGTAGAGCTGACAACGGGGTCTGGTGGTGGGATGTCACCAGGTGTAGAGCTGACAACGGGGTCTGGTGGTGGGATGTCACCAGGTGTAGAGCTGACAACGGGGTCTGGTGGTGGGATGTCACCAGGTGTAGAGCTGACAACGGGGTCTGGTGGTGGGATGTCACCAGGTGTAGAGCTGACAACGGGGTCTGGTGGTGGGATGTCACCAGGTGTAGAGCTGACACCGGGGTCTGGTGGGGGAATGTCACCTGGTGTAGAGCCGACAATGGGGTCTGGTGGTGGGATGTCACCCGGTGTAGAGCTTACAACGGGGTCTGGTGGGGGGATGTCACCAGCCAATCAGTATGGACATTACAGATTCTGTACCTTCCAGAGTCTACTGTTGGCCATGTTATTGGAAGATGGAGAACAACCGGTGTCTGCGGTGCTGCCATGTCCAGGGAGACCTCATAAAATGACAGAACGTGGTCAACGAAGCCTTGTAGGAGCAGTGAAGACATCACACAAGTCGTCTGCCCTCACTCAGGAGGTCTCACAGGCCACTGGAATATCTATTAGCCAGAACCCTCCGCAGGGAACGGCATGTGAAGGGTTACCATGGACGAGCGGCTGCACACAACATCCAAGCAGTGAATGCACAGCGGGACCTGCGATGGTGCGTGGAGCGACAGACTGTAAGTGAGGGGAAGCAAGTGTTGTCGACAGATTAACCCTTTCCAATCCACTGTCTGACCTCTGAAGACATTATGATTTAAGGCTGTACAGCTCCAATGTTGGGAGACATCCATCGGGGTTCTCTTACTGTATATTGCCAGCCTCTCTTCTATCAGAGCCTATCCAACGTGTCACCTCATGCAGTACCGGCTTTAACCAGCATATAGCGCCATTGTATAACGGCAGAAAAAGAGTAAGCCCCCTAGGAAAACCAGGATACAAATTGGATTGGAAAGGGTTAATCACAGGACACGATCTTCCGGTCGGATGGTGGCACTTGCGTGTGGCGGTTGTCTAGAAAGCGGTGTCTACGTGACGGCATTGTTCCAACAGTGAGGTTTGGAGGAGGTTCTATTATGGTGGGTGAGGGGGGGGGGGGTCTGCTGGGAAGGACTGGGGCCACTGGTTATAGTGAAGTCCACCCTCACCACCAATGGGTACACTGACATCCCGGACATTGTGGCATCACCTCCCCTGTGGTAATACTCTGGTACATCTCCGTGTCTCCACCAACATGACCGAGCGCCATGTCATACGGCACGCAGGGTGGGGGAGCAGAACGTCTGCAGACTTCATTGGCCGCCCAAAGTATATTTAGGAGGAACTAGAACAGAGTAAAGAGAACTAAGAGCAATCACCTCTGGATAAGGGGAGCCTAAGTGTCATTTGTGCCACTTCTGGCACCTGAGATGGACTCCTGTGAGGCGGCTCTTCTTTCTTTTCTCTCGGATCCTCCACTTTATCACATTCTTATCCTTATCCACCGACTCTTGTCTGATCCATCCTCATAGCAGATCTATACTGCGGTGGGTTTGGATAGAGCAGCTCAGCTGTAGTATACCCCCATATGATGCAGTCACCATATAACAAACAGACAGCAGTTCTGCACGGTGATAGTGATTGCAGTGCGGTTACCTCTAGTTCTCACAGCTGGTGTCTCCTGATTGGCATGGTGTGTTTCAGCCTCATCCCGCCCTGCAGATATGTAAGTTACAGACTTGTGCTGATCTGCTGGCCAGACATTCGGGGAAGGTAGCGTCTAGTCGCAATGGAAGAAGGGGTGACAGTATTTGGCTAAGGGGCCCCTGATATACCACAAAAACTGCACTTGAGAACACTCTGGTATGCGAGTCCAACCCCTGAAAGACAGAGTGTGAGGTTGTTGGCGCGGCCTGAGGTCGCGGGAGATGGGAGCGCGATGCAGGCTCAGGATACGATGGGGCGGACAGAGTTACAAAATATACAAACAAAGAAATGAGAGCAAACAATGTCCTCCTAACAGACCCGTATGACTTGTGGCGTAGATTCAGCGTCTGCAGCCGACTGCCTGCGGGGGTGCCGACCTTCACAACCTTGTGTTCACTCGGCATGCACTGCATGAATATAAAGCCATTAAGTCCATAACCGGGCAGCTGGGCGAACCCAATGATAATCAATGCGGTCCGTCCGACGCAGTTCGGTTCCATCCAGAAATGGGGTCATTCGGCTGCGAGGATTCCCCTTTCCTGCTCCCTGCACGGACCCCCAAATGCAGATGTGACCCCCCCCCCCCCCCCGCCCCTCCCCCCTCCCGTGACTCTGACGCAGCAGCATGAAAGATGAAGAAACTGTGCAGATAGCTTTGATTACACATCTCCTCCAGCTTTGTGTTTCCGGCTGCCGCGCAGATCTATGTGTCGCCGTGGTAACAGACAACAAATAAACTTCCACAGTCTTTTTCATTTCTTCTTTGCAAATTAGGTACCAGGACCCCCATTATGATCTCAGGTGGAGCCCCAGCAGGCAGCCCCCCACTGATCACCCAAGTATGACACATCCGATGGACCTGTGTGATGAAGAAACAAAAACTAGTCTATAAGATTGTAAAGGCTCGGCGTAGTCTACAATGTATCCTTCTTATTAGCAGCGACTTTGTGACGTGACTATGCGCACTATATGGGAGTGTGGAGGGTATTATATGAGCATTATATGGGAGTGTGCGCGGTATTATATGGGAGTGTGGAGGGTATTATATGAGCACTATATGCGAATGCGGACAGTATTATATGAGAGTGTGGGTGGTATTATTTGAGTATTATATGGGAGTGCGGGCGGTATTATATGAACACTATATGGGAGTGGGGACGATATTATATGAGCATTATATGGGAGTGGGGACAATATTATATGAGCATTATATGGGAGTGGGGACGATATTATATGAGCATTATATGGGAGTGGGGACGATATTATATGAGCACTATATGGGAGTGTGGGCGGTATTATATGAGCACTATATGGGAGTGTGGAGGGTATTATATGAGCATTATATGGGAGTGTGGGTGGTATTATATGAGCACTATATGGGAGTGTGGAGGGTATTATATGAGCATTATATGGGAGCGTGGGTGGTATTATATGAGCACTATATGCGAATGCGGACAGTATTATATGAGAGTGTGGGTGGTATTATTTGAGTATTATATGGGAGTGCGGACGGTATTATATGAACACTATATGGGAGTGTGGGTGGTATTATATGAGCATTATATGGGAGTGTGGGTGGTGTTATATGAGCACTATATGGGAGTGGGGACAATATTATATGAGCACTATATGGGAGTGCGGACGGTATTATATGAGCACTATATGGAGTGTGGACGGTATTATATGAGCACTATATGGGAGTGTGGACGGTATTATATGAGCATTATATGGGAGTGTCGGTGGTATTATATGAGCACTGTATGGAAGTGTGGGCGGTATTATATGAGCACTGTATGGAAGTGTGGCGGTATTATATGAGCACTATATGGCAGTGTGGGCGGTATTATATGAGCACTATATGGGAGTGTGGGCGGTATTATATGAGCACTATATGGAGTGTGGGCGGTATTATATGAGCACTGTATGGGAGTGCGGACGGCATTATATGAGCACTATATGGAGTGTGGACGGTATTATATGAGCATTATATGGGGGTGTCTGTGGTATTATATGAGCACTGTATGGAAGTGTGGCGGTATTATATGAGCACTATATGGCAGTGTGGGCGGTATTATATGAGCACTATATGGGAGTGCGGACGGTATTATATGGGGGTGCGGAGGGTATTTTATGAGCTCTATATGGGAGTGTACAAGGCACCACTTGTAAGCATTAGTGCAGGTGCGCTTGACCCCTATACAGTTGCTCTGGGTACAGTTATGGCGCGGTACGTCTCCATGACTTCATGTCTGCAGCATTAACAGCTTGCGCTGCATCAGGATTAATGGAGGTGAGCACTTAACCTCCCAGCACAAGCAGGTTTATGGCGAGAGGTCTGCTAGGTGGAAGTGGAAGTGACATTACGGGAGCAGGTTGAGCTGTTTAAGTTGTTTCCTGCCTGAAAGTTAATGAGCCATAAATGACGTCTCCTAATGGAAGAGTTGATGAATCCGGGCGGCTGCGGCGGGGGCTCAGGGCTGAACCGGGGGCTCCGTCTGGTTACAGTGATTAACGCGGTGCTATCAAGGGACTGATGTGGAGAAATGCTGCAGAACTTATACTGATCAGCCGCGTCTTCTTATTGTTGTCGCCGCGTTCTGTTGGACTTTAACCCCTTAGTGGAGAATATAATGAAGTAAAATAAACTCCCTCTTAGACGAGTCTGCTGGGCAGCCTGCAGGATAAAGGGGCTGCAGGCCTCCGAAACGCGTTGCCATGTAGCCTGCTGATCGGAGGTTTAGTCTTACTGATTGTTCCCAAATAAAAGAAAAACAGATCCCTGCAGTCTAATGTTGGATTATTACTACCCTGGATTGTGGAGGAGCCTCGGCCTCCCGGCAGACTCATCTGGAAGTGACTTATCTATCTGCTCACCTGGAGGGCAGGGATCTTACTCCATTTCATCATATTCTCCATTTACACGACTGAGGTATTCACACATCTCGGGTTTTTCCCACAATGCTCTCCCTGCATTTTGAAGACAATCCCCGGGATCTGGTGTATTGGACAAGTAATTCTACTTAAGTCATACTTGGCCGATGGTGTCCTTAAGGAGAGAACTCGGGGAAAGGGGGGATATGGAGACACCTGGGGGGTGAGTGGGTCGTGGGATGGCATCATCTCTCCCCAAGGAGAGCACCCAGAAGGGCTGATATTCCCAATCATTATTTTACAAACGTGGTAAAAAAGTCTTATATTGAATTGAAGGACTGCTGCCATCCAATAGGTGTTCCATCTTCCTTTTTTCCAAGTCTGAAGGAGAGATTTCACATTCCATTCACATTCCTTATCATTGGACTAATTATTTACTGTTATGCTCATCCCTCCCTGCTATTTATCTAAATGCTATTGACCCCAACATGTCTGTGCCCTCTTATCCTCTGTCTCTGGTATTTATCTAGTGTACATTAAGTTCACCATGTTCCTGCCCTCCATGTGATCATGTGTTATAGTAAATACGTCTTTATATTTGTTCTATTATGCCTGATGAAGGACCCTGAGAGGTTGGAAAGCTCGCTGTAACATCATGTGTTGTTGTTGGCCATTAAGAGGTCTCATATCTACATGATGACTTGGATTCTCTTGCTGGGAACAATCACATTTTTTGTTTGTCATCTGACTAGCGTTCCACACTCATCTCATCATACCATCCATTATTTGGAGCGCTGTACATATATTTATCTGTGTTTAACCTCTTAGTAACACAGCCTATTTTGGACCTAAGGAGGTGATGATTTTTCGCTGACTTTTCTATTTTTTCATCCACATGAAAGCTTGTTTCTTGTGTAGTGAGCTGTAGTTTTTATTGGTAACATTTTTGGGTACATATAATGTAATTTTAGAATAGAATAGCATAGAATGGTAGAGATAGAAGGGACCTCCAGAGCCATCGGGTCCTAAGGGATCAGCAGGTACTCCGAGGTCATCGGGTCCAACCCCCTGCTCAGTGCAGGATCACTAAATCATCCCAGACAGATGTTTGTCCGGCCTCTGAACACTTCCATTGAAGGAGAACTCCCCACCTCCCGTGGCAACCTGTTCCACTCATTGATCCCCCTCACTGTCTAATATCTAATCTGTGTCTCCTGCCTTTCAGTTTCATCCCATTGCTTCTAGTCTTTCCTTGTGCAGATGAGAATAGGGCTGATCCCTCTGCACTGTGACAGCCCTTCAGATATTTGTAGACAGCTATTAAGTCTCCCCTCAGCCTTCTCTTCTGCTAAACATTCCCAGATCCTTTACCCGTTCCTCATAGGACATGATTTGCAGACCGCTCACCATCTTGGTAACTCTTCTCTGAACTTGCTCCAGTTTGTCTGTCTTTTTTTAAAGTGGGGTGCCCAGAACTGGACCCAGTATTCCAGATGAGGTCTGACTAAAGGCCCATTTACAATGAGCAATGATTGCTAAAAAATCGCTAAAAAGCAATTGTTTTAGCGATAATCGTTGTGTCTAAATGTGCGGCCATCGTGTGCTTTTCAGGCACTGCTAGCTGATCGTTAAATTCAGTCCAACCTAAGAATCGTTGTTCAGCCTCATCAGCAGTTCTTCATGGGTAGTGCTGATAGCATTGTTTCCCTGTGGAGAACAAAGGATCTGAATGCAGATAAGAGCCCTCAGGGTATTAACTGCTTTCAGCTAAGGCTTCATTTGCAGACTTAATTGCTCTTAAGTAGCTTAGTAGCTACTTAAAAGTTTATGCAAAATGATCGCTCAAAGCTGTAACTGTTGTTTGAGCAATCTTCGAGCGATCATCGGCCCGTGTAAATGGGCCTTAAAGGGGATCTGACACGAAAAAAAAATTTTTTTTACTTACCTTGCCTGGCCAGGACCAATCGCCAGGCATGTCCCCTCCGTCGGGCATCTTCTTTGGTGGCTTCTAGATGCAGAGCAGGAGTGGTCAAAATGACCGCTTCCTACTCTGCTCCGTCCGTCAGCCACTTCCGAGGTGAATGGACAGGCCGCCCACAGCGAGCACGTCACAAGCAGTGCTTGCTGTGGGCGGCCCGTCCTGACTCCTGTCAGAGGGCACCTCTCCACTATGCATGCGCGGATTCCTGGAGGGGGGGGGGGTGGCTCGTTGGAGAAAGAAGAGGAGCCTGCTGGGAGATGACCCCGCTGCAGAACAACATCAGGAACAAAGGTAAGTGTAAGATTTTTATGCTTTAGCAGCCATTAATCGTGGGGTCCCTGTGTCCATTAGGCAGACCAGGGAACAATGGCTGCTAAAGTATAAAAATCTGATTCGTGTCAGAACCTCTTTAAGGAAGAGTAGAGGGGGATAATGACCCCATGTGGTGTTGTAACCTCAACATTTATCGCAGCGGCTGGCCGGCTTTCAGTAACAGCTCCAAGCCCGCACCATCCGTAGGCCATAGCTGTACATCCTGAGGCTGGGAAGGAGTTAAAATGCAAAATGCAGAAGTGCTTGCTGATGATGATCCTCCCAGGATGAGAAACGTGCCCCCCTTCTGTGTGTTACCGAATGGTCTTTGCGGTGTGTTATGGTTTTATATATTTTGGCTTTAGTGTTTCTATGTAATTATTTACAACTTGGTCCACACTGCTGACAGATCCCTTTGTACACATCGGAGCACATTTACTGCTGTTGTTGCGCCTTTTTTAAAAGATAATTTGCTATTGGTTTGTGTCAAAAAGATCAGATGTCTAGAAAAGGGGGCGGGGTATGAGTGGCAGGAGGGGTTTTAGACAGATTTTAGGATAGAGTGGCAGCATCAAAGGTGTTTAATAGAAACAAATGTCTTTATCGATCCATGTAAAAAGCCAACGTTTCGACTAACAGGGTCTTTATCAAGACAAATTTTAGAGTAATGACTTTTTTAAAAGTCTCAAAAATTGTTGGCAATCTCACGCCGGTAGCCTGCCGGTCTGCAGACTGACTCCACAGCTCTAGACATGATTAAAGATGCAACACATTTACCACCATTTGTAACATTTAATTTAATTTGTAACATATGGCGTCAGTAATTCTCCTGATGATAAATTCTCGCCAGTGTTTGTTGTAAAGATCATGTCAGAATTAGGAATCAACTTACTTTTTCGGTGGGATATACTTTTGGGAGGGTCCATATACTTTTCAGGGATTTACATATTTTTTGGGAACACTTTTCAAGAAGAAGAACATTTTTGAAGAGAGCAACACACTTTTTGGGAGGGGCGCACATACTTTTCAGGAGATGCAGATACTTTTTGGTCAAAGATGGCACACATACATTTCAGAGAAAGGCTTTTTGGGGGAAACTGACGGAGCATCCCCCCCTGTATAAACAACCCTGCTCAACCCGGCAGCCTCCAAAATAGATAGAAACTCTCCTCTAAATGAAATATTTGCATAAACCCCTCCCCCTTTCCCGCTAGGCAAATAAGTTGCTAGTACTATCGATCTATGGGATCAGTACAGACAGTAAGGGCAATCTGCAAGCAATGAGCATTCTGTGAGAGACATGATGCAGCCTCGCAAGTTAGTAAATCATTGGGCACTAAGTATCAAAGGGGTTTGCCATTTTTCAGCTAGTGGGGGCCTCTCCTTAGGCTGGGTCATCAATTGTAGATCCGCTGAGGTTTAGTACATGGGCCTGGGGGACAACTGAACTGCAGGGGTCCTGGTTGGCAGCCTCCTGCCAATCTACAATTGGTGACCTGTTCTGACATTAGACCACTGATAGTTGAAAGCTGGAACACCCCTTTAAACCTTTTACTACTGTAGACCATCGGCGATGCTGCAATAACCCTCCTACTGAACTACACTTCCAGCAATGCCGACATTAACCCTTCTACTGAACCAGACCACCGGGATTCCAGACATTAGCCCTTCTACTGAACTAGACCACCGGGAATGCCGACATTAGGCCTTCTACTGAACTAGACCACTGGGAATGCCGACATTAACCCTACTACTGAAGTATACTACCGAGGATGCCGACATTAGCCCTTCTACTGAACTAGACCACCAGGAATATTGACATTAGCCCTTCTACTGAACTAGACCACGGGGAATGCCGACATTAACCCTCCTACTGAACTAGACCACCGGGAATGCCGACATTAACCCTCCTACTGAAGTAGACCACTGGGAATATTGACATTAGCCCTTCTACTGAGCTAGACCACCGGGAATGCCGACATTAACCCTTCTTCTGAACTAGACCACCAGGAATATTGACATTAGTCCTTCTTCTGAACTAGACCACCAGGAATATTGACATTAGCCCTTCTACTGAACTAGACCACCGGGAATGCCGACATTAGCCCTTCTTCTGAACTAGACCACCAGGAATATTGACATTAACCCTTCTACTGAACTAGACCACCGGGAATGCCGACATTAACCCTTCTACTGAACTAGACCACCGGGAATGCCGACATTAGCCCTTCTTCTGAACCAGCACACCGGGAATGCTGACATTAACCCTTCTACTGAACTAGACCACCGGGAATGCCGACATTAACCCTCCTACTGAAGTAGACTATCGAGGATGCCGACATCAGCCCTTCTGCTGAACTAGACTACCAGGGATACTAACATTAGCCCTTCTACTGAACCAGACCACCGGGAATGCTGACATTAACCCTCCTACAAAACTAGACTACCGGGAATGCCGACATTAGGCCTTCTACTGAACTAGACCACTAGGCATGCTGACATTAACCCTCCTACTCAACCAGACCACCGGGATGCCGACATTAGCCTTTCTACTGAACTAGACCACCAGGGATGCTGACACTAACCCTCCTACTGAACTAGAGCATCGGGGATGCCGACATTGACCCTACTACTGCATTAGGCTTCCTACACAAGGCTGAGTGCGATATCATGCTCATGCATGTGCGACTTACCTGCGGATGTAACGCGTTTTTCTTTAAAAATGCCTCCTATTACTTCAGCTAAAGTAGCAAATCCTTTGGCGCGACGGGATTGGCAAGTGTTTCCCATTGTTTTCCGAGGAACCCTCTACAGATAGGACATGCTGTGACGCGGGAAAGAAAGAGAAAAAAAATTGCTCATGAATATAACCGCATTCAAAAGTATAGGGTTCATATTTCTGCAAGAATCGTACATCTCGCAACGCACACATCTCGCTTCAATATCCCAGCCGTGTCAAAGCGGCTTTAGCAGAAAATAGCAGCTGGCAGCTTCTGCACAGTAGCACAGGGAGTCCGTGTGTCCCCCATACTTTGGGCCCCATCATGCAGTCTCCATGCTTCCGTCTCTTCTCTGCGCAAGAGACCTAACTGTAATTCACATAAAACTCCTTTGAAGCTGTCAAAGGTTAATACAGAAAACCAAAAATGGTCAAAGATAAAATAAAACAAACCAAAATAAATAACGGAGCGGCGCCATAACATCCTCGCTGGCAGCACAAAGCTCATCTGTTGTACGGAAGGAAATCATGTCCACACTAAATCCTGCCACTTTATATCTGAGGAGATGTACTTGGGCGCTACGCGTGACGGCTGAGAAAACAGCCCATTCGGCCTGAATTATGGCTCCTCATTTGTCCACACTTATCTGGAGACCATGAAGCGTCTCGCCGGCAGAAATATACTGAGTGTTTAGTGCCAGATGAGTTTAATGGGCTTTTTATAACCCTCCATTTACTAAGTTTAGGAATTGTCTTCTATGAAGGAAGAGATAACAAGAATAAGCGTCCCTCGGCTTGGAGGCATTAACGAGCAGAATCATGGCGGCGCCCATTAGTTATTGATGCCCGTTGACTTGTCACTTGTAGAATTTGTCAAACCTCCTGAAATATAACATCATGATGGAGAATCCTACAAAACGTTGCGATGCTGCAGCCTGAAGGTGGGGAGATACATGAGAACGGACCTTTCTAGGGTTATTGTGTACAAGCAGCTTTTCAGAGTTTGTATTTGGATTCCGGCTTGAAGTTACCCCCTAACATTTTCTGAAGCCCACGTGTGCCTGCTGCGCTATTCTCAGGGCTCCACCTCTCTGCTGCCTGACGCAAACTATAAATGGCGCCACTCGATGCAATAGTAACCCAATCCAAGTGTACTCTTTACTGGACCCTCAGCAATCCCAATGACAGCTGCAGCATGCCCATAGTAACAGAAGAGGGGAACATGGGACTCGCCTCCTTGGGATTAGTGGAATCTCAGCAATGAGGTCCCCAGTAAACAGACTTTTATCACTGATCCTATAGAAATCCATCTTTGTTCAACCCTATTTAAGGGTTCTGTACATTGCCCATATTACCCAAACTGTCTGGTGGCCCTCTCCCCCACCACTGATACTCTTGCTGATGGGTCATGCCCTACGACTCATATCCATCAATAAGCTATCTGTGAATGACTGTACATACACAGATAGCTGTCAATCACTGAAAGCTCCGCCCATTGGACTGTTCTAGTTTTTAATCACTGATCGCTCCGCCCACTGGACTGTTCAGCCCAGAATCTTTCCCAAAAAAACTATATATCAGCTCCTCCAGATCTATAACATCATGCCCGCTGTTTGGACGGTGTGTTCCAGCTGACTGACTCCTTTTGAAGGGATTCTACAAAGATGTAGTGGGGTTAATTTCAGCACTGCTCTCTCGGCGAATAGTCCAACCCGGAGATCAGTGGCTGCAGGCGGTGTGGAGGCTGGTCACTCACTGGAACAGGCTGCCATAAAATAGTAGCCGGTGGGCGCACTCCTGAAATGATGAACCACTGGGTACATCATGTGTGATTATGTGCTAGCCGGTTGGTTCCCATCCCATGTGCTTCTCCTCGCCCCCTCTTTCTCATCGGAGAGCACCACCTGAGGTAAAAGGCTCATTGCCTTAGGGTAGGGGTGCCCATGGCTGCTGCACCCATCACCTCTCACCTGTCTTCTCTCCGGCCTGTGTCCAGTGTGACTCGGCTGTGGCCTGGTCACTAGCACATCCATCACTGATCTGGTCACAGCGGAAACGGAACTCCCTCACCCATGTGTTGGTCGCTCATGCGGGTCATCAATGCCTGTCAGGGATTCTTGTCTACTGGTCCCACTTTACCATCACCCATGTAGTCCACTGATCCCTACAGACTCACAGCCATATAGATATACAGAGTCCATTATCTAACCACATCATGGAAGAGAAATTCTCCAAAAACAAAAATATATTTTGTGAATTTCGCATTATTTTTGTAAATAAATATATAAAAATGGATATTTAAGAAACTTTTTGAAGAGTTGCAAGGATGGGTAAATCTCTCTTCTTAAATTGCTTTTCTCCCAATGCTCAGTCAGCCTGTGGCCTTCACCATCTGCGACGGGCACTTGATGTGCAGCGTGTCTGCTCCGCATCACTTCCTGTAATGCCATTCACTGGAAACAATCAGAGACGACAGCTCAGTAGACGAGCGGCTCTCCTGCCAGGGCTGGTAGACAAGGAACACAACACGAGTGTCGCAATATTCCCGAAATGAGACGAGACCTTCTGCGTACTGAATGTGTCGCTACTATTCCCTGTCCCCCAGGTGAAACAAAGTATCTGAGAGGAGGATGCCGCGCGGGTGGAAGGGTCACCTTCAGGATGGATCTGAGAATGGTGCCCGTGATTTGGTTCTACTGTAGATCTCTTTCTCTCTTTGGACTGCGGACATTGGTGCTTGTTCTCTATCCACCATACACGTCTGGTAGGTGGGGGACCCTCCCATAGGACCGCACCTGGTATGAGAACAGGGACCCCCAACTACCACTCAGTAATGGCAGGTTTGGTAGCTACAGCAGAGCACAGCCTCGCCACCGCACCACTCAGTCCCCAGCAGGATGGCATCAGGAGCGTGTGTGTTGTGAATGGGGAGAAGAGTGTAAGTCATTGGCAGACCCCTCTGGTGGCGGTGTACCTCCTGCCAGGAGAGTAATGATCGGATACTGAGATCCAACAGTCAGGAGCCCCCCGCCCCAGGAGCACCCCCAAATCTTTGGGATCGTCCAATAGTAATCCAATGTGAACGAGATCTTTAACCCCCTCCATGCTGAAGCTCTTTATTTGTTGTCTTGAAGACGGAGCAACCTAAGAAAACCCCCAATTCCAGTGTAATGTATTTCCTGTTTCTGATGGCGTTCACCATGAGAACCGAGTGCTGAAGCTCCTCCAAACTTTTTATTGAACCCAAAAACTTTTTAAGAAGTTGATTATTCTTTGAAATGATTTCTTTCTGCTGCATCTCAGAAGCGTTGAATGAAATTGTACAGTTCAGTTTTCTGTGGATCAACATTTAAAACCTATCATTTCCTCCATCTCATAACGCGCGGAAAATACATTGTTTTTGCTCCTTGTCTTTCCTGAAGAAACACTGTGTGACAGATTCGCTTCAAACCTCCTACTCTAAGTGTCAGCTTGATGCACGGCATTGTCTGCAGACATCTTGATTTACAAGGATTTTCTGGAGGATTTTGGAGTAAACACAAGAGGGTCCAAGAAAACGCCGGTGTGGCATCCAATGGCGATACCCGCTACAGCTTACAGAATATAGAAGTACCCAGAAGACCTGATCGAGGTCCAACAGCAGCAGAAGGAATTGCTGATGACAGGAACTGAATTGCAAATGACTGAACCATGGTGGCATAGACGGGAACAGCTGCTTCTGCAGACACCGTGACTCCAAGGCAGATTTTCAAAGCTTGGCATGACACCCTCTGCCACATAACATGCAAATCACATTGCAAAACTCCATAGATAAGACCCAGAAGTGGCCGTAGAATAGCGCAATGATACGTTTCTCAGTGATAGGATTCAGATTTTAGCGCTTCGTTGCATTAAAGGGGTATTTCCATCTCAGCCAGTCTTGGTTGTGGTGAGACTACAAGTCTGTATTACGAGGCTATTGGCGGCCAGTCTTACAGAAACATCCTAACTGGTCGGACTAAGCTCCTATTAACTTCTGTGGGATTGTCCAATTGGAAACTTCTGATGATCCATCCTCAGAACAGATCATCCATGGTAGATCAGTGTGGGTCCATTGCATCGCCCGGGAAGCCCGCCAATTAACTGTTTGCTGGGCTGGTGTGCTTGTGCACTGAGATGATTTCTGGGAGGAGCAAACAGCTCCATTCTCACTACAGTGGTCAGACTTGGTATTACACTAATTCATTTCAATAGAAACTTGGCTTGTAATACCAAGGCTTGCCTCTGCAGTGGGACCGGAGCTGACTGCTCCCTGCAGAAATCATCTCACTGCACAAGTAAAGCGAATCGTGTTCACATGTAGAGAAGACAACTGCTGTGGATTCTCTGCTGTAATTCTAATCAGTGGTTTAGCTGCGTGCTTACTGCAAAAATTCAGCAGCGGAACTGCAGCGTTTCCACAACGTGTGAACGCGCCAACATGAGACAGCTGACAGCTACCTCAAAGTTTTTGGATAGGCCATCAGTGTTTTAGACTGTGGCCCGAGCTCCAGGATCCCTGTTTTGTACAATGAAGGGGACATTCTGTTTATTGATGAACCAGACACATTGACTTCTCCGTATGGGAACTGCATTACATTAGTTCCATTTGCGTGAGGTTGGACCTTCGCCGATCATGTATTGTTGTTTATCCTAGACATAGCCCAGCAATGTTTGTCTTTAGAGAATCCCTTCTCTTGCGTCCTACTAGAGAGCTGCTCTCGTTCTGGCCCACTCACATAGTACACAGGCAGATATGCATGTGAAGACACGTCTTCTACTCCGTCTGACTTTCTCAGAGGCCGTACGGTCAGCCATTGACTATAATATGCCAACTATGTAACACGATGACGGTTGACAAAGTGGTGTGAAACCTTCCCACTGCCACTTCATTATAGCTGCCACCAGAGTTCTAGTCCCCTCAATAATTGGGCATTGATGGCATAACCTATTTGTGTCCGACCGGTTTGTTTCATTGTTGTTTTGCTATTTTGTATCTTTAACACCTAATAAAGTCAAACAACACAGAATGCGACATCTTACAGCAATGATGCAGAAGTCACGTATTAAACCGGACTTAAGCCATATGACAAAAAAACAGGAAAAGAAGAGAGGGCATAGAAGGTGCCCACCATTGTCAAGATGCATGGACCGAGGAGCTGGATGTGGGGGCTCCATAGTAATGTGCATACTGAGAGAAAAGGAAGGAAGGAAGAGAAAGGAAAGCATCAATGTCTTCTGTAGGAGACCACGGTAACAGAAGACTCCAGGCCAAATTGATTCATTATTTTATGCCTATTTCAAGGTGGAGCACAACACAAGAATTCTCTTTCCGGGCCTTTGATTTCCTCTGACATGCACCACCCCTGCTGATTCAGCACTTGGATCCTCAGGGGCGGTGCAAAACCCAGAAAGTGAAACACACCATTAAAAAGAGAATTCTTGTGCTGTGCTCCCCCTAGGTCCGGCACTAGGCATGACATAGACAGTTTTGTCAGATGTTTTCCTTTAAAGGGAAGCTGTCGCCTGAAATGTTGCTATTAAGCCGCCCCTGTAGCACTATCTAGGATGTTCACTGTATTACACACATGTATTTGTCTGAGAACACAGAATACAAGTCATCCCAAACTCTTACTTTTTGGCGCCCTGTTTTTAAATGCCCAGTCTTGAGTCACCCAGATGGTGCCTGCAGCTCCCTAAATCGTTGCATCGGATAGACTAATCCTTCTTCATCCACGGGGGTCCTTCGACCCCCACCTTCCGTGGCTCCTTACATCAGTGTTTGTTGCACTAACATCATGTGCCCATGTTGCTTGTTGCTTGCATCTTCCATGCATACGCGGTGCAGTGAGATGTATATACCTCGACTGTATCTCACTTCACGGCACCGGAGGATGCTTCTGGCAGCCCTGTGCACTCGTCTTTCGGAATATGCGCAGTAAAGCAAAGTGTATATACCTCCACATGACCTCCCTTCACTGCGCATGCGGTGGTAGATGCACCATGCTGCCCTCTGTTTGCGTCTTGCAGTGCATGTGCAGTGAAGTGCGGAGTATATTTCTCACCTTTTATCTTGCTTCACTGTGTATGCAGTGGAGACATGAGCAGAGGGCCGTGAGCATGCAATGAGAGTGACAAGCACTGACATGAGCAGTCAGAGGAGGCAGCAGTGGAGAGAAGGGAGTGTGATTAGTCTGCTCATGCAGTGACTTGGGGAGCTGTAGCCACCAGGCACCAAGGAATACAACTTAGAATTTGAGTTGGCTATTCCTTGTTTTTAGACCAATACATGTGTGTAATACACTGAACATGCTGGATAGCAGCTGCCTAATAGTGACAATTCTAGTGGCAGCTTTTCGTTAAAGGAAAGCTTATTGCAAAACTGGTTTATTATCTTTGCCTAGTTCAGGGCCTGAAGGGTGGAGCACAACACAAGAATTTTCTTCTTGATGGTGTGTTTGGCTTCCTGGGTTTTGCTCCACCCCTGAGGATCCAAGTGCTGAATCTTCAGTGGCAGTGCATGCCGGAGGACATCAAAGAGCATCAAAGAAAGAATTCTTGTGTTCTGCTCCCCCTCAGGTCACGAACTAGGCATAAAACCTTGGATTCGTTTTTTCAGAGGCTTAATAGCACATTTTCTGGTGACAGGTGCCTTTTTAGGGTGACATTAATCTCTTTTTAACCTTTTAAAGGGTTGTCCCACAATTAGTTATGATGACACATCTCTAGGATCTCCAGAGACCCAACCACTCTTGAGAATTGAGGTGATGTGGCACTAATTAAGAACTATGACTCCTTAACATATTTTCTGGCCACAGCAACATCCCCCTTCATCCTCTGTACAGGGAACTGCAAAATAGCTCCCTTTAGTTGAATGAAGTTAGGTAGGCATAACTGGGTGGGAGTCAGGCGGGGCATGTGCCCCGGGTACTGCTAAGACTGAGAGGAGGGGGGCACCTGCCGAGCAATTGAACCCTAGCAGTTTACCTGGAACAGAGCTGGTTCTGCAGGACAAAGACATTATAGTTTTGTACAAACTGAACTTGTTCTAATTCAAATGGCTGTTGCTCTAACTTTAGCCGGCTGCCGACATGCTATGAGCAGAAATGTGAAGCCAGGGTTATTTCAAATTACAACTAAAATAGATCTACAACACTTACAGATTAATGTAGAGCCAGGAATATTGGGCTCCTGGCACCCGGGAGACTGCAGCTAGGTCTCTGAGTTAAGCCTGGTTTGGACGCAACGATTATCACTCAAAAGATGTATTTTGAGCGACTTTTGAGCTATAATCGTTGTGTGCATTTAGAGGGCACGGTGATCGCTCAAACGTCAGTTTGATTGACAGTTTGGAGTGATCAGTTTGCGCTCCGAGCGGGAGATGCAGAAGACAGATGGGGCCGCTTGTCTTCTGCATCCAGTTGTTCTCTTCTCGGAGCACTCCGCTGATATACAGCTGAGCGCTCCGAGCATGGTATGCAGAACACAGCTGAACCGCTGTGTTCTTCATACCCCGACTGTGTTCACGAAGCGGGATACAGCTGAAACAATAGTATCAGCTGTATCCTACTGTGAACTCCTGAAAAGGCTGATCATGGTCAGCACGCCGAAACGGAACGCTCAGCGACTTATTAACGAAAACTGCAGGATGTCAGTGTAGTTAGACACGATTATCACTCAAAAGACGGCTTTTGAGCAAATTTTAAGCGATAATAGTTGTGTCTAAATGGGCCTTTAGGTAGAAGGTCCGCTGCACAGCCATGCTAATCAGGGGTGTAGCTATAGGGGGTGCAGAGGTCGGAGTTCAATGTTGCAGCCTTCCTCCCTATTGTAAGATGGGAACGCCCCTTTAAGATGCTTTCCAAAATGTCTGAAAAAACTTGGGCTGTAATGTTATTTTCTTCTGACTGTTGCGGCTCTCCACTCCGCCGACATCCAGGATATCATACAACGCTGAGCCGATCCGGGACAGGTAATATTACAGGTGATGGCCAGCATACCTGGGTGCGGCTGGTGGTGCTCGGCCAACCCTAAACTAGAAGCCTCCCAGCGAGGAGCAGCGGATCTCCTACTTCCTGCTGATTTGTAGTTCACACTCCTATAAAACGGTGTAAATAACAGTAGAAGCATCAGGGCTGATAAATAAGACGGTAATTGAAGGAAGATGCACACATTTAACAATGAATCCGGCCGCCTTCACGCCCGCTATGGATTACGTCGCGCTCAGTGAATTCCTCTGGGTCTTAATTGCGTTTATTTCTCGGCGTGGAGGCCGTTCGTCAGAAGAGCTCGTATCCATTTAGCTGAAATACAATGCAGAATCCTTATCGGTGACATAGACGGTGCCGGCTTTGTATCATCAACCGCTTATCGTAATAAGGCCGCCACCAGAAATGACTCTATACTGAGCCCGGATTAATGGCGATGCAGGAATTAACCGTTCGCATTCAGCCGCGGGCTGCACTCACACATCTCTCAGTAATTATGAAGCCCATTACGCCAGGTTTCTGCTCGCTGCAGTCATCCACTTAGTATCATATTTACCGCTGCAGGATGTACATTCAAGTGAATGGAAACTAAAATAGAGACTGTCTGTATTGGGAGCTTGCAGGGACCCCCCACAGAGAACTCAACAGGAAGGGGTTATGAGCATGCCAGGGGCGATATGAAAGGGGGCAAAGGCTGGTTCAAAGCACAAAAATCCCCATCAGGGTGTTACAGCTGGTATTGACAAGGGAGTAACAACAGCGGGTGCAAACAAGTGGGACCCTGGTTCCATCAATGCCCCGAATGCCCCAGTCAGTAAGAATACATTCTCTTACTGCCTTTTAGAAATTATGGCCCATTTTGCCCCCTTTCTCATACAATGCCACATTTTCTCCCTCTTGCCCCCTCTTAGATATGCCTTTCTCCACTTTAGATAAGCCACCTTTGGACCCCCGTTTACATATATATGTCACCTTTTGTGCCTTTATACATTTGAATGCTACTTCTTTTCCCTTTTACATGCCACATCTTGGCCCCTTTTATATATGTAATAAAATGAAAAACAAAGTGGGATTGTCTTTAGTGTGAGAAACTGTTAGGGAGAAGTTCACCACTGGGGGGCACCAGCGCTCAGCGGGCACGCGCTGTCCTCCCTGGCGCTGCTGGTGGTCGCTCGGGCCGGCCAGCGCCGCGTGACCTGACATGTGCGGAAGCACGTCTCTCCTGGCCAAACTTGCAGCTCTCCTGCTAAGGCGCACGGTAGGACGGGGCTGGGTTTATGACATCACCAGCTGGCGTTTCATCCCGCTTTAGGCGGGGAATTCTGTATTTAGCCTGTCTGCTGCTGGGTTCCAGTGCCAGTGTTTGGTTAGGTTTCGTCCAGCTAACACCCGCGTATTTTCAGTCTGCCTTCAGTTCTGATCCAGCTATTCCCTGACTCTGAGCTTGTCTTCTCCTTTGGTCTGTCGTTCTCGGTTAGTTTGTCCCAGCTTGTTGGCACTACGGATCTGGTGCATTTACACATACGATTCTCCACTTTTCCCTTCCGGGGGTCACGTCCATAGTGCAGAGTAGGGACCATCGCCCAGTTGTCGCCCTGGGGCCTAGCTCAGGGGGGCAAGTAGGCAGGGACACAGGAGAGGGCTGGCATAGGGACTTCCGTAACCCACTGTTTCTAGCCAGTCCTGACAGAAACCAAGTCATCTCGTAGCTATAAGACCTTCTAATGGCCAACAAAAATACATGGTGTTATTCGGACCTCTCAGGATCCTTCCTCAGGCATAATGAAACATCTGGATGGGGCATATTTATATGAGGGGGGGGGGGGGGGCTGATAAGTCTTTGGCTTTACCCAGAAAGAAACGAAATAGGAAGATGAAACTTTCCATTTCTCCCACATCCTCTCCACTGATGCCAACACACGTCTTACATCAGGATTCCAAGTTCTGTAAGCCTTGCAAAAAGAAGCATTTTGGTTGTGCCTCAAACCAGTCATCCGTAGCAGCCATGGCATCAGAAATGGGGGGAAATGCGGTCCCCTTGAGGTGTTTCTTCAGGTTTGGAAACAGATGATAGGGAGCTAGATCTGGTGAATCTGGTGGGTGGTCAACCAGATGGAAGCCTAGCTCCACCAGTCTTGCTGCGGTCACTTGTGCAGTGTGAGCGGAGGCGTTGTCTTGCAGGAACAAGATTCCTTTGGACAGCTTGCCGTGCCTTTAGTTCTTCAGAACAGCATTCAATTGGTCCAAAAGTTCAATGTAATCCCTTGCATTGATGGTGGAACCATTGTGAAGGTCGTCCACTAGCAGAAGGCCCTCCTTATCCCAGAACACAGACGCCATCACCTTAGTGGCTGAGAACCACTGGGCCTCCACTCTCTGACTGCTCCCCCTAGTGGTGGCTGTATATATCTGTATATAGTGAGCTCCCCCTAGTGGTGGCTGTATATATCTGTACACAGACGCCATCACCTTAGTGGCTGACAACCACTGGGCCTCCACTCTCTGACTGCTCCTTGGTTTCAGGGTCATACACATAAATCCGGGTCTCATCTCTAGTGACCAGTCGGTCCAGGAAGTTCTTATCAGTCCGGAAGCACTGACAAATGGACCGGGAAGTTGTCACTCGATGCTTCTCTGATCTGTTGTCAGACATTTGGGGACCCACTGTGCAGATGGCTTCTTCATGGATAATGACACAAACCCATTCCCCATAAACCCCCATGATGTCGGCTATTCCTGCCGCCAGCCGATTCTCCAGTATGAGGTTGTGCGCAGCATCGGCGATCTCCGGAACAACAACCTCTCTCGGTCGTCCAGGACGTTCCTCATCATTGGGGCTGAAGTGGCACCCAGCTCTTACCTGTAGAATATGAAGGGCATTGATCCCCCGATGTCTGCCACATATCACCAGGAATATCCTGCGCCGACTTTATCACTCCTCTGCTCTCATTGGCTGTGAATATCGCCTTAGACTCCGCCATGTTGTTTTCCCGCGTGCCGAGATCACTGTTGCCATAAGCTACAAACACATATATTAGACATAAGGCTTCATGGGATGTAACATCCGTTACCATAGAAACAAGAAAAAGAACACAAAGCCAAAGACTTATCAGCACCCCTCGTATATATACAAATGTTCACACATGAAAAGGCGCAGTTTTTGTCCTGTCTCCCGATATAAAGGCCCCAACAGGACATTTACTGCCCCGGATCAGGTACACAACATCAGACGTGGAACATGTGAATGTCCCGGGATCTTATAGCCCGCTCAATTAGAGAGAGAAAGACGAGAGTGATGGATGGAGGCTCTGCCGGGACAGTTGGTAGCAGCGAGGCGCTCGGAATAGGTGATCCGCGAATAATCAAGAACAGGGGCGGGATCAATAGGTATCGTCCCTTCTCCTCTCTCATCCGGTCTACGTGCAATTTGATGTCATTCAAGCGGATCTTTAACTAACGTGTCCGAACGCACGACTCGCCGTATCACTAACAATCATTTTTAGAGAAGCTGCAAGAAAAAACCACACCTCATGAGAATTAATGATTGTGACGCTCAACGATGGGAAAGTGAATTGCTAATTTTAGGTAAAGGTTATTTGTGTGGCGGGGCTCATGCGTTACGGCAGCTCAGAACCCATCGAGCGCTGGAGGGAACTTCATGATACTTGTTCAGTCAAGAACCTTCTTGAAAGCGCTACATTGTACTTGGACTTCTGAACATCAGTTCCATTTATAGAGAGAGCAGCGCAAAGATCGGCAGATAATGTCTTCATGTTTATACTGCAGTCACTTCCAAAGCAGCATTCACAATTCTGCCAGCTCTGTTACATCACATCTTATATTCCGTCTACATCCAGTGCTGCATCCACAACTCTAGCAAATGCAGTTTAAATCACAGCTCTGGAGGAGAATACAGGATGTAACTCAGGAGCAGTACAGGATAAGTAATGTATGTACACAGTGACTCCACCAGCAGAATAGTGAGTGCAGCTCTGGGGTATAATACAGGATGTAACTCAGGATCAGTACAGCATGAGTAATGTATATACACGGTGACTCCACCAGCAGAGTAGTGAGTGCAGCTCTGGGGTATAATACAGGATGTAACTCAGGAGCAGTACAGGATAAGTAATGTATGTACACAGTGACTCCACCAGCAGAATAGTGAGTGCAGCTCTGGGGTATAATACAGGATGTAACTCAGGAGCAGTACAGGATAAGTAATGTATGTACACAGTGACTCCACCAGCAGAATAGTGAGTGCAGCTCTGGGGTATAATACAGGATGTAACTCAGGATCAGTACAGCATGAGTAATGTATATACACGGTGACTCCACCAGCAGAGTAGTGAGTGCAGCTCTGGGGTATAATACAGGATGTAACTCAGGAGCAGTACAGGATAAGTAATGTATGTACACAGTGACTCCACCAGCAGAATAGTGAGTGCAGCTCTGGGGTATAATACAGGATGTAACTCAGGAGCAGTACAGGATAAGTAATGTATGTACACAGTGACTCCACCAGCAGAATAGTGAGTGCAGCTCTGGGGTATAATACAGGATGTAACTCAGGAGCAGTACAGGATAAGTAATGTATGTACACAGTGACTCCACCAGCAGAATAGTGAGTGCAGCTCTGGGGTATAATACAGGATGTAACTCAGGAGCAGTACAGGGTAAGTAATGTATGTACACAGTGACTCCAGCAGCAGAATAGTGAGTGCAGCTCTGGAGTATAATACAGGATGTAACTTAGGATCAGTACAGGATAAGTAATGTATGTACACAGTGACTCCACCACCAGCAGAATAGTGAGTGCAGCTCTGGGGTATAATACAGGATGTAACTCAGGAGCAGTACAGGATAAGTAATGTATGTACACAGTGACTCCACTGGCAGAATAGTGAGTGCAGCTTCTGGAGTTGGGTGTGTGCTGGTTAAGCTCTGCAACTTCCAGGGTGTGGTCAGAGAAGGAGGTTCTGCTGAGTTTGGATCCCAGAGAAGGTGCACTTTTCTGGGCTTTGTTGGACATGGAGTACCGCACCTCCTCCCCCCGGGGCCACTTGGGGGGAGGGAGGGAAGTGATGGCAATGGCGGCATCAGAGTCTTCCGAAAAAACTTTGCCACGGGTGCCAGAAAAGCCAGCAGCCCGCAAGAAGACAGGAGCTGCTGGAGGTAAGAAGAGACTGGGTCCGGGCCGTGGCTGCAGCAGCGTGGCTCCGTTTGTCAGCACGGCAGCTTCTGACAGCACCGGGAGTGAGATGGTTACGCGCAGCCAGACCCGCAGGAGAGTAGGTGAGCCGCAGATACCGGTAAGCACGGGAATGTGGAGTGACAAAAAGAAGGAGGAATCTGTGATTGAGCTGGCCTCCAAGCTGGCTAAAAACATCACCGACTACAACTTTGCAGGGAAAATGTTGGTGGTACAAAAAGGGAAGCTCCGTGATGCCAAAATGTTACTGGAGCAAAAAGCTTCTAAAGACAAACAGGCAGAAGCCAGGTCAGCGATAAAAAAGTGCAAAGACTGCATAAAGATGTGGGAAGCGGTGAGGGCAAAGATCCTGGAGGAGAGCGGGCCCTTTAAAGAAAAAATTCTGAACGACGACCGGTTTGCTAAGATGGCGGCAAGGTGCAGTGACCACGAGCAGACCGAGTCAAGTGATGGTGAAGCCTCAGATGAAGAGTTTGAGGATGTGCAGGAGACCCTGGAGCAGCCTGTGTGCTCTCAAGACTTGGCACCAACGCCCAGAGGCACTACAAGTCCCAGAGGCAAGCTACCTGAAGAGATTGCGCTGCCTTCCACCTCAGGGGAATCTGAGGTGGAGGAAAGAACAGGGAGATTGCAGCTACAGAAGACCCCGCAGCCGGAAGCCTCTGTACATATGGAGGGCTTCATGTTTGGCGACGAGTTGCCAGAGCAGGACACAAAGATAAAGAGAAAGAAAAAGAAACCGGAGAAGCTGCAGGAAAAGCTTGTGTTCGTTCCTGGGAGCTCTGGTCTGGCTGCGAAGTCGGATCAGAGTTCTGACCCCAAAAACCCCCCTGGCTCGGGCTCTGTGGTGGGCCTGGAGCGGGAAGTTGGGGAGAAAAGGGCCCAGCTGGTCAGACCCCCTGTCCCTGTGCTAGTTGGTAACAAGGGCAAGGAGATCAGTAAGAAAGGTGCAGTAAAGGCCAGTACAGATGCAGGTCGCGGTACCGGCAAGGAGGGTGGCAGCGGTGCCACTAATGCAGCAAGTGCTGCCTGTGATGCGGAGGGGGCTGTGGACCTAAAATCTGGGGTCTCCCATAATTTGGGAGCAAGTCAGGCCGGATCCCGCGCCTCCAGTGATGCGGAGGCAAAAAAGAAAAAAAGAAAAAGTAAAAACACAAGCAAAAATCCGGAGGTTTTACCATCTACCTCTGGAGAGGCCAGGACCCATGGACCACATGATCCAAGGAAAAAAGTGGTAGATCCGGGGATGAATGTGCGAGAGCGTGCGGCAGATGTAAGGGACAAGGCCGAGGGTACACGTTCCTCTGCAGTTGCTGGGCCTCCAGGCACCTCGGGTACCCCTGGCGGCCAGGAATCTGGAGGCCCAGGGGATAAGGTAGTTAGGCCAGAGGGGTCATGGGGTCCAGTCGCCCCTCCGGCGGCGACAACACCTGGTAGGAGTTATGCCAGTGTCGCCGCTGGAGGGGAGGGGTCCTCCTTGTCTCCAGGCTCTAGGGAGGGCGTTTTGCAACAGCGTCTCTTGGAGGCTTTACGGAAGGGGGAGAGTACAATCACAGTTGGAGGAAGAGAGGTGGATCTATCTCTCTGGAAAGAGAGACATGGCTTGGGTGCCTTCCGAGAGCAAAGGGGGGAAACCGTATGGTCCCTACCGACACCCGGGCAGGACGCAGGTCGTAGGAATGTGGTCCGTCTTCGTTGGAGAGGCAATGATGCATGCCCCCCGAGGGCAAGGGTAGTGGAGCTTCTGCTGAAGATGGGCTTCAGGGCGGTTGACATCTTTGCCCTGATCCATCCCTACGGCACGTCTGAGTTTGACATCAGTTTCGTTCGCCCAGAGGGCCTAGAAATCTTCTGGGGGAATTACGAGCTGGTGAAAAACGAGCCCGGTTGGCGAGACTTTGCCATCCAGGTGGTGTCTCGCCAGAACGGTATCAAGAAGGTGACCGTTTTGACTCGTAATGAGTCACTTTCTTGCTTTGACATCATGACGTGGCTCAGTAGGTACGGAGAGGTGACGGAGATGCCCCAAAAGAACAGGGATGAGCACGGCATATGGTCTGGGGCCTGGACGTTTATGGTCAAGCTGAAGCGTTTAGGAAACTCAGTGGCTCACATACCATCTGCAGCCTTCCTCGGCAGGGATCGTATCTTGGCCTTTTACCAGGGGCAGCCGAAGCTCTGCCACAGGTGCGGCGACCCCTCACACTTGAGCGCCGCTTGTAAGACCTTGAAGTGCGCTCTGTGTGGGGGTCTGGGTCATCTAGCCGCCTCCTGTGCGGAGATTAGGTGTAACCTGTGTGGTGACCTCGGTCACCCGTTTAGTCGCTGCCCACGTTCCTTTGCCAATGCGGTCTCAGCACCTACTGATGGGGGTCATGATGTGGCCTCTGGGGGTGAGGGGACCAGCAGAGGTGGAGGAGCTCAGGAGCCAGTGAAGAACCGCCAAAAGACGCCTGCGGAGCAGAGGCGTCAGGAGAAACGCAGACGGAGCAGGGAGCTGACAGGAGCGCCCACAGCAGGTGGGTCGATGGTGGCCCCTGTTCCAGAAGCAAATCTCGCGGCTGAGGCTTTGAGGGACAGCGATTTAGATGAAGAGGACAGGAGGATCCAGAGGGAGGAGACCAACTCTGCAGATTCCTCCCACTGTGAAAGTGTGGATGAGGAAGGCAAGAGGTGGCTAGAGAAACGGCGTAAGCTAGGTGCCACGAGGAGGAAACGAAGGGGGGATTCAAGATCTTCTCTCACCCCGGGCCAAGTACTGGAAGGAAAAGCCTGCTCACCTCCAGTTGGACTCTCCAATAGGTTCCGAGCCCTCCAAGACATCTCTTCCTCCTCTTCTGAGGGGGAGGCGGAGGGCAAGGTCCCTAGGGCAAAGGAAGGGTCAACAGGGGGCGCTGAGTCTCCACCTCGTGAAGGCATAGTTCCTTCCGGGGTGGAGGCTACTCTGGAGCCTGGAAACAAGGACGACGGGGTCGGGGGATCCCCTGCTATGGACACAACTGTGTCCAAAAAAAGAGGTAAGGGGCTTTCCTCTGACCCCGAGGAAGCGGGTGTGAGGAAGAAAGCCATCTAATTTAATCACTCATGATGGCGGCACCCACTCCGCTGACTCTGGCATCAATTAACGTTGCCAGCATTAAGTCTGATACGGCTAGATTTGCGGCCTTTGATTTTCTCGGCCGCGTTGAAGCCGACATTTTATTTTTGCAGGAGACCAGGCTGTCTGACTTGGCAGCCGTACATAAGGCAAAAAGGGAGTGGAGGTCAGGCCCTTCCTACTGGTCTCTTGCGGCCGAGCCGTATAGCGGAGTGGCGGTTCTTTTTACCGCAGCGGTTGAATGCCGACGAGTTATTGAATTAGAAATGGGAAGGTGCCTGATCTTAGATGTCCTCATGAAGGGACAAGAATTGAGACTTGTCAACATCTACGGTCCCCAGTCAAAAAAGGACAGGAAGAGTCTCTTTATGAGGATCAAGCCCTACCTTTTTACCAGCCGCCAAGTTGTCTTTGGAGGTGACTTTAATGCAGTCACAAGAGCCCGCGATAGGGGAGGCTCTGGAGACAGGCGGTTGACTTTTGACAGCGTCGCACTTAATAGCATAGCTAGCGAGGCTCGCCTGGTGGATGTCCACATCCGGCACACCCCAGGCCACGAGGGGTTCACCTATTATAGAGGTCAGAGCAGGTCTAGAATAGACAGGTTTTATTTGAAGGAGGAAGCCATCTCTTCACCAGTGTCCGTTGTTGAGGTGGAATTCTCCGACCACTGTCTAATATTGTTTTCTCTGAATGTTGCAGAGACCCCCCGGATGGGCAGAGGTTTTTGGAGACTGAATTCATCACTCCTGGAGGAAGCAGAGATAAGACAGTCCTTTGAGGATTTTCTGCAGAGCCAGGTACCATTACTGGATCTCTGTAGCAGTAAGTCAGAGTGGTGGGAGATGTTCAAAAGGAGGGCGGCGAGGTTCTTCCGAGAGCTCTCCAACCTCAGATGCCTGGACAGGTACCGCCTGTACAACGGCCTGAGGAGGAAACTCGAACATCTCGTTTCGACTGGAGGTAGCCGCGAGGAGATCTCCAGAGTGAAATCTTTGCTCAAGAAGTGCCAGTATGACAGACACGCATCCTTGGTTTTTGAGAGGGATTTCGGGAAGTACCGCTCGCCCGACCCTTACAGAAACTGTAGGATGTCAGTGAATAGTAAAGTGGTCACTGGACTGATCGATAGTACAGGATCCCTGAATCGATCCAGATCAGGGATTTTGGAGGTCGTCAGATCCTACTACTCGCAACTCTTGGGAAAGAGGGATCTAGATTCGGAAGTAATGTCGGCTTTCCTGGCTGAAACTGTCCCTGAGCCGGGGGTAGACACCTCTCTTGATGTTTTGACAGGAGAGATCAGAATAGAGGAAGTTAAACTGGCGATTGATGGGCTCCGGCTCAAAAAATCGCCAGGACCGGACGGACTAACATCCGAGTATTATAAGACCTTCAAGGACCTCTTGAGTCCCCTCTTGACGGAGGTATTAAATGAGTGTCTTTCCTCGGGCACTCTGCCAAAGTCAATGAGGAGGTCAGCTTTGATCCTTCTGTCAAAGGGTAAAGACTCGAGCCGTATTGAGAACTGGCGTCCCATAGCACTTCTCAATACGGACAGGAAGGTTCTGGCAAAAGTGCTGTTTAATCGGTTGGTCAAGTTTGCACCCCGGCTCCTCTCGGGCGCCCAGCATTGCTCTGTTCCAGGCCGTAGCACCTTTAGCGCTGTTCTTGGTGTCCGGGAGGCAGTGGAGCAGGGTAGGGCTGGTCACTGGGAGGGGTACTTGCTGTCCTTGGACCAGGCCAAAGCGTTTGATCGGGTTAACCACGAGTACCTCTGGTCAGTCCTTCTGAGATACGGCCTGCCAGTGGGGTTTGTTGATTGGCTGCGAACATTGTATGCAGGGGCTGAGACTTTCCCGCTGGTGAACGGTTGGCTTGGCCGCCCTTTTGAGGTGGGGTCCGGTGTCCGTCAGGGCTGTCCTCTAAGTCCCCTGTTGTATGTGTTTGCGATAGATCCCTTCCTTAGGAGGGTTGATTGTGGACCTATAGCAGGGGTCGGGATGGACCGGGTGGTGCCGGAGGCTACCCTGAGGGCAGTGGCATACGCCGATGATGTCACGCTCTTCGTATCCTCAAGGGAGGAGGCGGAGTTTGTGTTGTCAGAGGTGGATGGCTACTCAGAGGCATCTGGGTCCAGGGTCAACTGGGATAAGTGCGAAAGTCTCTGGTTAGGAAGGGGGGATCCTGTGTTTGATCTCCCGGACACTCTTCCGGTGCCCCAGACTTCAGCAAAAGTTCTTGGCATCAAATTTGGCCAGGGGGATTACCCCATGCAAAATTGGGTAGACAGGCTGGACGGTGCCACTCACAAGGTCAATCAGTGGAAGGGTTGGTCTTTAACCCTTCGGGAAAGAGTTAGCTTGATCAAAACATACCTGCTCCCTTTATTCATCTACCTGGGCAGCGTATGCATTTTGCCAGAGCCTCTCTGGACCCGGGTCTACAACCTGTTCTTCCTAATGTTGTGGGGGAACAGGTTGAACCTGATCAGGAGAGATGTTACATACCGCACGAGGAGACTAGGGGGGTTGTCTATGGTCAACCCTGTGGTGTTTCTTGTAGACACCTTTTTTAAGATCAACATAGGCAACCTCTGGCAAGAGAGGGCTCCTCCGTGGGTCTACTCCTGCCGGGGATGGTTTCGGCCCTTCTTCCAGGAATGGGAGACAGGAGGGCGAGTGAAGGACCTTCGCACGCAGCACGGACATCTCCCGGCTTACGCTACCTTGGTTCTGAAGGTGATACGCCGGTGGGGTCTGGGGATGTGGGAGATCAGGACTCTGACGAGGAGGCTCCTCGACGAAAGAGTCCTGTTGACCCATTTCCAGAAGCCCCTGGCGCTCAAGGACTGCCCAAGTCGGGACCTGGAGGGAGGGTTACGTTTACTGAATTCAACCCGGGTCCCCTTGAAGTTTTGGGACTTGGCTTGGCGCTGCTTTCACGGGAGACTGTATGTAAGGGGTAACTTGAAGAGCAGGCCTCTGATTGACAGGGGTTGCCCCCGTCAGGAGTGCAGCGACGTGCTGGAAAGCATGGAGCATTTCCTGCTTCAGTGCCCCTTTAATACAGAGGTATACCAACGGGTAGGGGTCTCCATAGGCTGGCATCAGCTGGCACACCTCTCCTATGCGGAGTGGGCTTATGGAGCGTTCAGAGGCCTTGGTGGCAGGGACCGCTGCACTTTATTTCTAGTTAGCCTAGTGGTCAGGTTCCACATCTGGAGTGCACGGTGCCTGATTTCGACGGAACTGAAAGTCCTCCCCGTGGACACGGTATGTAGGAACATCCTGGGTGACCTGGTGAAGGTGCGTTCTTTGGAGTATGAGAGGCTGGGCACATCTAAAGCTTCTCTCCTATGGAGAGGGCTTGTATTTCGTTAGGGACAGTCTTTTCTTAATCTTCTAGGGGCAGAGTAGGGAGAGAATAGGGACAGGATAGGGAAAGAGGAGGGATAGGGCAGGGACAGTTTTCCATGAAGGGTCAGACTGAGGGGCAGACTAAGGACAGTCTAGGGCAAATTAGGGAGAGAATAGGGACACCTTTTTAAATTCAAGGGATAGAACATTGTGATGTCTGTGCCCGGCTTATCACCTCCAATCCCGGTGGGGGGCTGTGAGTGCACCATGAAGCTTTTTGTTTTGGTATGGGCAAAATGGAATGAAGTAGGGCTGCAGGAGAGCCGACCTTAGGCTTTCGGGTTATGTATATAGTATATATTATGTATGTTGGTTGGAGTGTATTATGCTTTTGTATATATTGTATATTGTATATATTCACGTTCTGGGTGGTAGGTAGGTTGGGTGGGGAGTTGGGGGGAGAGGGATTCACGCCTCGAGCCGTAGCCTGGCACGTCCCGAACATTGAACTCTGGGCACGGACTGGTGGAGCGGGCATGGCCCCCAGGCTGCGGCAGGCACAGTGTGCTATTTCCTAAAAAAAAAACAAAAAAAAAACCCTGGTGTGGCTTGGCACATCCTGAACTAAGAACTCTGGGCATGGACTGGTGGAGCAGGCTTGGCCCCCAAGCTGCACTGGGGACCCAAAAAAAAAAAAAAAAAAAAAAAAAAAAAACAAGCATATTTTTAGTTAGTTATTTATGCCAGTTGGCTCGGTCTTTCTGTTTGAATTTGGTTATTTATGTTGCTATTTCAGTTATTTATGCTGTTTGTTATTGTTTACATTTGTGTTGTGTGGGTACAGTGCGGTACGGCTGGACCTGGAGTTATAGTTTACAGGGTTCTATGTAGTTATAGTTTCCTTAGTTTTATATTTTAGGTATATACTTGTATATAGTGTTATATGTTGAGTGTGTATGTGTGTGGGTGTGTACGTCGGGGGGAACCCCGGATATGGACATTTACTTTGTTTATGGATCACGGACTGTGGGGGAAGGGCCTTATATTGCTTTATATGGTTATTCTGATTGTTACAGTTTGTCTTTGTTGTGTTTTTTACTTTTATAATAAAAGATATACAGGATGTAACTCAGGAGCAGTACAGGATAAGTAATGTATGTACACAGTGACTCCACCAGCAGAATAGTGAGTGCAGCTCTGGGGTATAATACAGGATGTAACTCAGGATCAGTACAGCATGAGTAATGTATATACACGGTGACTCCACCAGCAGAGTAGTGAGTGCAGCTCTGGGGTATAATACAGGATGTAACTCAGGAGCAGTACAGGATAAGTAATGTATGTACACAGTGACTCCACCAGCAGAATAGTGAGTGCAGCTCTGGGGTATAATACAGGATGTAACTCAGGAGCAGTACAGGATAAGTAATGTATGTACACAGTGACTCCACCAGCAGAATAGTGAGTGCAGCTCTGGGGTATAATACAGGATGTAACTCAGGAGCAGTACAGGATAAGTAATGTATGTACACAGTGACTCCACCAGCAGAATAGTGAGTGCAGCTCTGGGGTATAATACAGGATGTAACTCAGGAGCAGTACAGGGTAAGTAATGTATGTACACAGTGACTCCAGCAGCAGAATAGTGAGTGCAGCTCTGGAGTATAATACAGGATGTAACTTAGGATCAGTACAGGATAAGTAATGTATGTACACAGTGACTCCACCACCAGCAGAATAGTGAGTGCAGCTCTGGGGTATAATACAGGATGTAACTCAGGAGCAGTACAGGATAAGTAATGTATGTACACAGTGACTCCACTGGCAGAATAGTGAGTGCAGCTTCTGGAGTTGGGTGTGTGCTGGTTAAGCTCTGCAACTTCCAGGGTGTGGTCAGAGAAGGAGGTTCTGCTGAGTTTGGATCCCAGAGAAGGTGCACTTTTCTGGGCTTTGTTGGACATGGAGTACCGCACCTCCTCCCCCCGGGGCCACTTGGGGGGAGGGAGGGAAGTGATGGCAATGGCGGCATCAGAGTCTTCCGAAAAAACTTTGCCACGGGTGCCAGAAAAGCCAGCAGTCCGCAAGAAGACAGGAGCTGCTGGAGGTAAGAAGAGACTGGGTCCGGGCCGTGGCTGCAGCAGCGTGGCTCCGTTTGTCAGCACGGCAGCTTCTGACAGCACCGGGAGTGAGATGGTTACGCGCAGCCAGACCCGCAGGAGAGCAGGTGAGCCGCAGATACCGGTAAGCACGGGAATGTGGAGTGACAAAAAGAAGGAGGAATCCGTGATTGAGCTGGCCTCCCGGCTGGCTAAAAACATCACCGACTACAACTTTGCAGGGAAAATGTTGGTGGTACAAAAAGGGAAGCTCCGTGACGCCAAAATGTTACTGGAGCAAAAAGCTTCTAAAGACAAACAGGCAGAAGCCAGGTCAGCGATAAATAAGTGCAAAGACTGCATAAAGATGTGGGAAGCGGTGAGGGCAAAGATCCTGGAGGAGAGCGGGCCCTTTAAAGAAAAAATTCTGAACGACGACCGCTTTGCTAAGATGGCGGCAAGGTGCAGTGACCATGAGTCAAGTGATGGTGAAGCCTCAGATGAAGAGTTTGAGGATGTGCAGGAGACCCTGGAGCAGCCTGTGTGCTCTCAAGACTTGGCACCAACGCCCAGAGGCACTACAAGTCCCAGAGGCAAGCTACCTGAAGAGATTGCGCTGCCTTCCACCTCAGGGGAATCTGAGGTGGAGGAAAGAACAGGGAGATTGCAGCTACAGAAGACCCCGCAGCCGGAAGCCTCTGTACATATGGAGGGCTTCATGTTTGGCGACGAGTTGCCAGAGCAGGACACAAAGATAAAGAGAAAGAAAAAGAAACCGGAGAAGCTGCAGGAAAAGCTTGTGTTCGTTCCTGGGAGCTCTGGTCTGGCTGCAAAGTCGGATCAGAGTTCTGACCCCAAAAACCCCCCTGGCTCGGGCTCTGTGGTGGGCCTGGAGCGGGAAGTTGGGGAGAAAAGGGCCCAGCTGGTCAGACCCCCTGTCCCTGTGCTAGTTGGTAACAAGGGCAAGGAGATCAGTAAGAAAGGTGCAGTAAAGGCCAGTACAGATGCAGGTCGCGGTACCGGAAAGGAGGGTGGCAGCGGTGCCACTAATGCAGCAAGTGCTGCCTGTGATGCGGAGGGGGCTGTGGACCTAAAATCTGGGGTCTCCCATAATTTGGGAGCAAGTCAGGCCGGATCCCGCGCCTCCAGTGATGCGGAGGCAAAAAAGAAAAAAAGAAAAAGTAAAAACACAAGCAAAAATCCGGAGGTTTTACCATCTACCTCTGGAGAGGCCAGGACCCATGGACCACATGATCCAACGAAAAAAGTGGTAGATCCGGGGATGAATGTGCGAGAGCGTGCGGCAGATGTAAGGGACAAGGCCGAGGGTACACGTTCCTCTGCAGTTGCTGGGCCTCCGGGCACCTCGGGTACCCCTGGCGGCCAGGAATCTGGAGGCCCAGGGGATAAGGTAGTTAGGCCAGAGGGGTCATGGGGTCCAGTCGCCCCTCCGGCGGCGACAACACCTGGTAGGAGTTATGCCAGTGTCGCCGCTGGAGGGGAGGGGTCCTCCTTGTCTCCAGGCTCTAGGGAGGGCGTTTTGCAACAGCGTCTCCTGGAGGCTTTACGGAAGGGGGAGAGTACAATCACAGTTGGAGGAAGAGAGGTGGATCTATCTCTCTGGAAAGAGAGACATGGCTTGGGTGCCTTCCGAGAGCAAAGGGGGGAGACCGTATGGTCCCTACCGACACCCGGGCAGGACGCAGGTCGTAGGAATGTGGTCCGTCTTCGTTGGAGAGGCAATGATGCATGCCCCCCGAGGGCAAGGGTAGTGGAGCTTCTGCTGAAGATGGGCTTCAGGGCGGTTGACATCTTTGCCCTGATCCATCCCTACGGCACGTCTGAGTTTGACATCAGTTTCGTTCGCCCAGAGGGCCTAGAAATCTTCTGGGGGAATTACGAGCTGGTGAAAAACGAGCCCGGTTGGCGAGACTTTGCCATCCAGGTGGTGTCTCGCCAGAACGGTATCAAGAAGGTGACCGTTTTGACTCGTAATGAGTCACTTTCTTGCTTTGACATCATGACGTGGCTCAGTAGGTACGGAGAGGTGACGGAGATGCCCCAAAAGAACAGGGATGAGCACGGCATATGGTCTGGGGCCTGGACGTTCATGGTCAAGCTGAAGCGTTCAGGTAACTCAGTGGCACACATACCATCTGCAGCCTTCCTCGGCAGGGATCGTATCTTGGCCTTTTACCAGGGGCAGCCGAAGCTCTGCCACAGGTGCGGCGACCCCTCACACTTGAGCGCCGCTTGTAAGACCTTGAAGTGCGCTCTGTGTGGGGGTCTTGGTCATCTAGCCGCCTCCTGTGCAGAGATTAGGTGTAACCTGTGTGGTGACCTCGGTCACCCATTTAGTCGCTGTCCGCGCTCCTTTGCCAATGCGGTCTCAGCACCTACGGATGGGGGTCATGATGTGGCCTCCGGGGGTGAGGGGACCAGCAGAGGTGGAGGAGCTCAGGAGCCAGGGAAGAACCGGCAAAAGACGCCTGCAGAGCAGAGGCGTCAGGAGAAACGCAGACGGAGCAGGGAGCTGACAGGAGCACCCACAGCAGGTGGGTCGATGGTGGCCCCTGTTCCAGAAGCAAATCTCGCGGCTGAGGCTTTGAGGGACAGCGATTTAGATGAGGAGGACAGGAGGATCCAGAGGGAGGAGACCAACTCTGCAGATTCCTCCCACTGTGAAAGTGTGGATGGGGAAGGCAAGAGATGGCTAGAGAAACGGCGTAAGCTAGGTGCCACGAGGAGGAAACGAAGGGGGGATTCAAGATCTTCTCCCACCCCGGGCCAAGTACTGGAAGGAAAAGCCTGCTCACCTCCAGTTGGACTCTCCAATAGGTTCCGAGCCCTCCGAGACATCTCTTCCTCCTCTTCTGAGGGGGAGGCAGAGGGCAAGGTTCCTAGGGCAAAGAAAGGGTCAACAGGGGGCGCTGAGTCTCCACCTCGTGAAGGCATAGTTCCTTCCGGGGTGGAGGCTACTCTGGAGCCTGGAAACAAGGACGACGGGGTCGGGGGATCCCTTGCTATGGACACATCTGTGTCCAAAAAAAGAGGCAAGGGGATTTCCTCTGACCCCGAGGAAGCGGGTGTGAGGAAGAAAGCCGTCTAATTTAATCACTCATGATGGCGGCACCCACTCCGCTGACTCTGGCATCAATTAACGTTGCCAGCATTAAGTCTGATACGGCTAGATTTGCGGCCTTTGATTTTCTCGGCCGCGTTGAAGCCGACATTTTATTTTTGCAGGAGACCAGGCTGTCCGATTTGGCAGCCATACATAAGGCAAAAAGGGAGTGGAGGTCAGGCCCTTCCTACTGGTCTCTTGCGGCCGAGCCGTATAGTGGAGTGGCGGTCCTTTTTACCGCAGCGGTTGAATGCCGACGAGTTATTGAATTAGAAATGGGAAGGTGCCTGATCTTAGATGTCCTCATGAAGGGACAAGAATTAAGACTTGTCAACATCTACGGTCCCCAGTCAAAAAAGGACAGGAAGAGTCTCTTTATGAGGATCAAGCCTTACCTTTTTACCAGCCGCCAAGTTGTCTTTGGAGGTGACTTTAATGCAGTCACGAGAGCCCGCGATAGGGGAGGCTCTGGAGACAGGCGGTTGACTTTTGACAGCGTCGCACTTAATAGCATAGCTAGTGAAGCTCGTCTGGTGGATGTCCACATCCGGCACACCCCAGGCCACGAGGGGTTCACCTATTATAGAGGTCAGAGCAGGTCTAGAATAGACAGGTTTTATTTGAAGGAGGAAGCCATCTCTTCACCAGTGTCCGTTGTTGAGGTGGAATTCTCCGATCACTGTCTAATATTGTTTTCTCTGAATGTTGCAGAGACCCCCCGGATGGGCAGAGGTTTTTGGAGACTGAATTCATCACTCCTGGAGGAAGCAGAGATAAGACAGTCCTTTGAGGATTTTCTGCAGAGCCAGGTACCATTACTGGATCTCTGTAGCAGTAAGTCAGAGTGGTGGGAGATGTTCAAAAGGAGGGCGGCAAGGTTCTTCCGAGAGCTCTCCAACCTCAGATGCCTGGACAGGTACCGCCTGTACAACGGCCTGAGGAGGAAACTCGAACATCTCGTTTCGACTGGAGGTAGCCGCGAGGAGATCTCCAGAGTGAAATCTTTGCTCAAGAAGTGCCAGTACGATAGACACGCATCCTTGGTTTTTGAGAGGGATTTCGGGAAGTACCGCTCGCCCGACCCTTACAGAAACTGTAGGATGTCAGTGAATAGTAAAGTGGTCACTGGACTGATCGATAGTACAGGATCCCTGAATCGATCCAGATCAGGGATTCTGGAGGTCGTCAGATCCTACTACTCGCAACTCTTGGGAAAGAGGGATCTAGATTCGGAAGTGATGTCGGCTTTCCTGGCTGAAACTGTCCCTGAGCCGGGGGTAGACACCTCTCTTGATGTTTTGACAGGAGAGATCAGAATAGAGGAAGTTAAACTGGCGATTGATGGGCTCCGGCTCAAAAAATCGCCAGGACCGGATGGACTAACATCCGAGTATTATAAGACCTTCAAGGACCTCTTGAGTCCCCTCTTGACGGAGGTATTAAATGAGTGTCTTTCCTCGGGCACTCTGCCAAAGTCAATGAGGAGGTCAGCTTTGATCCTTCTGGCAAAGGGTAAAGACTCGAGCCGTATTGAGAACTGGCGTCCCATAGCACTTCTCAATACGGACAGGAAGGTTCTGGCAAAAGTGCTGTTTAATCGGTTGGTCAAGTTTGCACCCCAGCTCCTCTCGGGGGCCCAGCATTGCTCTGTTCCAGGCCGTAGCACCTTTAGCGCTGTTCTTGGTGTCCGGGAGGCAGTGGAGCAGGGTAAGGCTGGTCACTGGGAGGGGTACTTGCTGTCCTTGGATCAGGCCAAAGCGTTTGATCGGGTTAATCACGAGTACCTCTGGTCAGTCCTTCTGAGATATGGCCTGCCAGTGGGGTTTGTTGATTGGCTGCGAACATTGTATGCAGGGGCTGAGACTTTCTCGCTGGTGAACGGTTGGCTTGGCCGCCCTTTTGAGGTGGGTTCCGGTGTCCGTCAGGGCTGTCCTCTAAGTCCCCTGTTGTATGTGTTTGCGATGGATCCCTTTCTTAGGAGGGTTGATCGTGGACCTATAGCAGGGGTCGGGATGGACCGGGCGGTGCCGGAGGCTACCCTGAGGGCAGTGGCATACGCCGATGATGTCACGCTCTTCGTATCCTCAAGGGAGGAGGCGGAGTTTGTGGTGTCGGAGGTGGATGCCTACTCAGAGGCATCCGGGTCCAGAGTCAACTGGGATAAGTGCGAAAGTCTCTGGTTAGGAAGGGGGGATCCTGTGTTTGATCTCCCGGACACTCTTCCGGTGCCCCAGACTTCAGCAAAAGTTCTTGGCATCAAATTTGGCCAGGGGGATTACCCCATGCAAAATTGGGTAGACAGGCTGGATGGTGCCACTCAGAAGGTAAACCAGTGGAAGGGTTGGTCTTTGACCCTTCGGGAAAGAGTTAGCCTGATCAAAACATACCTGCTCCCTTTATTCATCTACCTGGGCAGCGTATGCATTTTGCCAGAACCTCTCTGGACCCGGGTCTACAACTTGTTCTTCCTAATGTTGTGGGGGAATAGGTTGAACCTGATCAGGAGAGATGTTACATACCGCACGAGGAGACTAGGGGGGTTATCTATGGTCAACCCCGTGGTGTTTCTTGTAGACACCTTTTTTAAGATTAACATAGGCAACCTCTGGCAAGAAAGGGCTCCTCTGTGGGTCTACTCCTGCCGGGGATGGTTTCGGCCCTTCTTCCAGGAATGGGAGACAGGAGGGCGAGTGAAGGACCTTCGCACGCAGCATGGATATCTCCCGGCTTACGCTACCTTGGTTCTGAAGGTGATACGCCGGTGGGGTCTGGGGATGTGGGAGATCAGGACTCTGACGAGGAGGCTCCTCGACGAAAGAGTCCTGTTGACTCATTTCCAGAAGCCCCTGGCGCTCAAGGACTGCCCAAGTCGGGACCTGGAGGGAGGGTTACGTTTACTGAATTCAACCCGGGTCCCCTTGAAGTTTTGGGACTTGGCTTGGCGCTGCTTTCACGGGAGACTGTATGTAAGGGGTAACTTGAAGAGCAGGCCTCTGATTGACAGGGGTTGCCCCCGTCAGGAGTGCAGCGACGTGCTGGAAAGCATGGAGCATTTCCTGCTTCAGTGCCCCTTTAATACAGAGGTATACCAACGGGTAGGGGTCTCCATAGGCTGGCATCAGCTGGCACACCTCTCCTATGCGGAGTGGGCTTATGGAGCCTTCAGAGGCCTTGGTGGCAGGGACCGCTGCACTTTATTTCTAGTTAGCCTAGTGGTCAGGTTCCACATCTGGAGTGCACGGTGCCTGATTTCGACGGAACTGAAAGTCCTCCCCGTGGATACGGTATGTAGGAACATCCTGGGTGACCTGGTGAAGGTGCGTTCTTTGGAGTATGAGAGGCTGGGCACATCTAAAGCTTCTCTCCTATGGAGAGGGCTTGTATTTCGTTAGGGACAGTCTTTTCTTAATCTTCTAGGGGCAGAGTAGGGAGAGAATAGGGACAGGATAGGGAAAGAGGAGGGATAGGGCAGGGACAGTTTTCCATGAAGGGTCAGACTGAGGGGCAGACTAAGGACAGTCTAGGGCAAATTAGGGAGAGAATAGGGACACCTTTTTAAATTCAAGGGATAGAACATTGTGATGTCTGTGCCCGGCTTATCACCTCCAATCCCGGTGGCGGGCTGTGAGGGCACCATGAAGCTTTTTGTTTTGGTATGGGCAAAATGGAATGAAGTAGGGCTGCAGGAGAGCCGACCTTAGGCTTTCGGGTTATGTATATAGTATATATTATGTATGTTGGTTGGAGTGTATTATGCTTTTGTATATATTGTATATTGTATATATTCACGTTCTGGGTGGTAGGTAGGTTGGGTGGGGAGTTGGGGGGAGAGGGATTCACGCCTCGAGCCGTAGCCTGGCACGTCCCGAACATTGAACTCTGGGCACGGACTGGTGGAGCGGGCATGGCCCCCAGGCTGCGGCAGGCACAGTGTGCTATTTCTAAAAAAAAAAAAAAAAACCCTGGTGTGGCTTGGCACATCCTGAACTAAGAACTCTGGGCATGGACTGGTGGAGCAGGCTTGGCCCCCAAGCTGCACTGGGGACCCAAAAAAAAAAAAAAAAAAAAAAAAAACACCAAGCATATTTTTAGTTAGTTTTATGCCAGTTGGCTCAGTCTTTCTGTTTGAATTTGCTTATTTATGTTGCTATTTCAGTTATTTATGCTGTTTATGTTATTGCTTCCATTTGTTCTGTGTGGGTGCAGTGCGGCACGGCTGGACCTGGAGGTATAGTTTACAGGGTTTATGTAGTTATAGTTTCCTTAGTTTTATATTTTAGGTATATAGTTGTATATTGTGTTATGGTTGTATATTGTGTTATATGTTGAGTGTGTATGTGTGTGGGTGTGTACGTCGGGGAGGAAACCCGGATACGAACATTTTACTTTGTTTATGGATCACGGACTGTGGGTGAAGGGCCTTATATTGCTTTATATGGTTATTATTGTTACAGTTTGTCTTTGTTATGTTTTTTACTTTTATAATAAAAGATCTACAGGATGTAACTCAGGATCAGTACAGGATAAGTAATGCATGTACACAGTGACTCCACCAGCAGAATAGTGAGTGCAGCTCTGGGGTATAATACCGGATGTAACTCAGGAGCAGTACAGGATAAGTAATGTATGTACACAGTGACTCCACCAGCAGAATAGTGAGTGCAGCTCTGGGGTATAATACAGGATGTAACTCAGGAGCAGTACAGGATAAGTAATGTATGTACACAGTGACTCCACCAGCAGAATAGTGAGTGCAGCTCTGGGGTATAATACAGGATGTAACTCAGGATCAGTACAGCATGAGTAATGTATATACACGGTGACTCCACCAGCAGAGTAGTGAGTGCAGCTCTGGGGTATAATACAGGATGTAACTCAGGAGCAGTACAGGATAAGTAATGTATGTACACAGTGACTCCACCAGCAGAATAGTGAGTGCAGCTCTGGGGTATAATACAGGATGTAACTCAGGAGCAGTACAGGATAAGTAATGTATGTACACAGTGACTCCACCAGCAGAATAGTGAGTGCAGCTCTGGGGTATAATACAGGATGTAACTCAGGATCAGTACAGCATGAGTAATGTATATACACGGTGACTCCACCAGCAGAGTAGTGAGTGCAGCTCTGGGGTATAATACAGGATGTAACTCAGGAGCAGTACAGGATAAGTAATGTATGTACACAGTGACTCCACCAGCAGAATAGTGAGTGCAGCTCTGGGGTATAATACAGGATGTAACTCAGGAGCAGTACAGGATAAGTAATGTATGTACACAGTGACTCCACCAGCAGAATAGTGAGTGCAGCTCTGGGGTATAATACAGGATGTAACTCAGGAGCAGTACAGGATAAGTAATGTATGTACACAGTGACTCCACCAGCAGAATAGTGAGTGCAGCTCTGGGGTATAATACAGGATGTAACTCAGGAGCAGTACAGGGTAAGTAATGTATGTACACAGTGACTCCAGCAGCAGAATAGTGAGTGCAGCTCTGGAGTATAATACAGGATGTAACTTAGGATCAGTACAGGATAAGTAATGTATGTACACAGTGACTCCACCACCAGCAGAATAGTGAGTGCAGCTCTGGGGTATAATACAGGATGTAACTCAGGAGCAGTACAGGATAAGTAATGTATGTACACAGTGACTCCACTGGCAGAATAGTGAGTGCAGCTCTGGAGTATAATACAGCATGTAACTCAGGGTCAGTACAGGATAAGTAATGTATGTACACAGTGACTCCACCAGCAGAATAGTGAGTGCAGCTCTGGAGTATAATGCAGCATGTAACTCAGGGTCAGTACAGGATAAGTAATGTATGTACACAGTGACTCCACCAGCAGAATAGTGAGTGCAGCTCTGGAGTATAATACAGGATGTAACTCAGGATCAGTACAGGATAAGTAATGTATGTACACAGTGACTGCAGCAGCAGAATAGTGAGTGCAGCTCTGGAGTATAATACAGGATGTAACTCAGGAGCAGTACAGGATAAATAATGTATGTACACAGTGACTCCACCAGCAGCAGAATAGTGAGTGCAGCTCTGCAGTATAATACAGGATGTAACTCAGGATCAGTACAGGATAAGTAATGTATGTACACAGTGACTGCAGCAGCAGAATAGTGAGTGCAGCTCTGGGGTATAATACAGGATGTAACTCAGGAGCAGTACAGGATAAGTAATGTATGTACACAGTGACTCCACCAGCAGAATAGTGAGTGCAGCTCTGGAGTATAATACAGGATGTAACTCAGGGATCAGTACAGGATAAGTAATGTATGTACACAGTGACTCCACAACCAGCAGAATAGTGAGTGCAGCTTTCTGTATTAACTCTGAATAACAATGTTCTATAAATGATCTGAACAGTAATGAAGGCTGAAAATTAAGGGAAGTTGTGATAGAGCCGGCCACATTAGGTATGAGTCTTAATGATGCCCCCTTTCATGTCTTACCTGGCTGGCAGGGGCGTCTCTTCGCTCTGATAATACATGGGGACTATTACACATAATTTCGTGTTCTTTCATATAATGAATAGATCTGATGTCTCGCTCTCCACAATCAGCCGCACACAGGGGGGTCTTTAGATTCATCGTGACATGAATACAGCGGACAAAATTGGGAAATGGCGCAGGATTAATTATTACATTTCACCAACAGAAAACTGCTGTGAACAATAAGCGCCGTGGCGTCGGTGTCATCGCTGCCGTCAGATGCTGGGAATTACTTACAGCTTGGCGCGTCATCGTCTGTGATTATGTAATGAGTTCTGCAGCCACAGTTACGATTTCTGTTATGATTCCTCTCCATTTATAAGATCTCTGCTTGCTGTTTGTGAATAGCAAACATTTTTGTTTTAATTCAGAGGCTGAAAAGCTTCACACAGCTGAGGGATTGTTACTATAAAATCTAGTCCGGGCAATGCGCTCTGAGATCAATGCATCAGGAGCAGGAATCTCTCCTGTTCTGATAGACTGTAACATTTTACCTGCATTGATACATTGTATCAGTCTGGAGTCCAGAATGTTGGGTAAATAGCACAGTAGGTTAACTCTTTCATGACTGAGGCAGTACATTCACACACTTGTCTGCCAGGGGTGTAAGGAATGGGTGTCACCCCCCAGTATGAGATCCGCTCTGCTTCTGCTCCTGCTGCTGGTCTCTGTCTGGTTGTGGGACTACTTTTCCATCATCCCCTTGTTAGTTCAGCCGTTGTATTATATAGTACAGTATATAACAATCGAGAATAATCAGAAGCCACAAATGTCTGGCGGGTCGTTGGCGGTTTAAGGTTTTCTGAGCGCTGGGACATTGATCAGCCTGACGTGCGCCGCAGCAGAGTGAGTTATCACAGTCTTAGGAGGAACAGAGACAAATGGGGAAGGAATCGCAGGCCGAGTGTCTGTCATCGCCAAGAGAAGCTTCTCCACGGAGGACGCCCCGGTGAAAAATGATCAAGGAGACGATACAATGCGGAGCGGGAAAGCGTCACGTAACGAGGGAGATCTCTGCTGCGTTATACCTCTACTTATATGAGAGAATCGCAGGGATAGCAATTCCCTCCACAACTTCTACTGCTGCATCCTCTCGATGCGTCAGCAGAGAACCATCATAAGAACAGCCTCAGCTGTTAGGCCATCCGCAGGATACGGGCTGCAGAAAGCAGCAGCCTGTACTCTGCAGGGGTTATACAGGCTGCCATCAAACCACTGCAGAGAATTGGGACTCCTTGTTTCCTCCCGCCTGAGTGGAGTAGACCCTGAGGCGCGCAGCATTCATAGACCACCACATATTCATCAGAACAGAGAAGACCAAAAATGTCTGCAATCCCCCCACCCCAGGATCACATATTCTCTTGGTAAAGGATGGAGGGGGTGATAACATGAGCAAAAGTTCCTGTATCTCCCTTGTTGGGGGTCACTGCAGGGAGGAGATGGCAGTAAGTGGCCATGGCCACCAACATACCCCCTCCTGGCATTTTGAGCACTTGCCTACTCTGGTGTCTGCCCAGTTCTGACAGTGGCCTGGAAGGTGTGCATACTAGAGATGAGCGAACCTACTCGGCCATGCCCCTTTTTCGCCCGAGCGCCGCGATTTTCGAGTACTTCCGTACTCGGGTGAAAAGATTCGGGGGGCGCTGTGGGTGAGTGGGAGGTTGTAGCGGGGAGTGGGGGTGGGGGGGGAGAGGGAGAGAGAGAGGGCTCCCCCCTGTTCCCTGTTCTCCGCTGCTACCCCCCGCTCCGCCACGCCTCCCCCCGCCCCCCCGGCGCCCCCCGAATCTTTTCATCCGAGTACGGAAGTACTCGAAAATCGCGGTGCTCGATCGAGTAATTACTCGAAACGAGTATATTCGCTCATCTCTAGTGCAAACACACGGACCACTCTTAAAGGGCCAGCGCACACCTTGTACATTCCTTCCCTGCCAATCATGTGCTAACTTCAGGTACATCAAACATCCTCGCCTTATGGGGGCTGCCGGAGGTTTTAGTCATTTAGTTCTGCTTAAGGTCCTACATCAAGAGTGCCCTGATTCTCTGGTTGCTGATTTCAGCTCTTGCTAATTTTGTTGTATTCTCCGCGGCAAGGAGTACTCTGCTATCAATGTGTTCGGAGCGCACCGCAGCCATGGGAGCTGATGTCATTATATAAGGAGCACCTAAATGCGGCTGTAAATGCAAGTAGAATGAAGCCCTTTTCACTTGTTTTATAGTGGGTTCTATGGTGAGAATAAACGGGTTCACATACGGACTGAGTTTACTTGAAGTGATAAAAGTGGATATAGATGCAAGATACAAAAAACATTCAGGATATCAAGAAAGGCATCCAATTGGCATCCATGGAACGTAGTAAATCATTCTGGGGGGAGTTGATGTTCGTGCACCCCTGAGGTTGGTGGGGGGCTGCAGTACCATTTTTCCATGGTGGGCTCCCACCTGCCTTTGTCTGCAGTGAAGGTCTAACCCATGGATGACACTACATGATGTTCCCACAATGTTCTCCAGTAAGAAATTTTACACTTATTCTATTAAGTCTTACAAGGCAGAGTGTAAGCCAGCCCAGCCTGCGGGTCCCAAACAGGTGAGCGCAGAGGGCAAGTCCGTAACCGCATCCGTAAAATACTCCTTCCCTACACACCAAAGTCCACCAGTGAGACATGCAGATTTTGGTGCAGATTTTTTCTAGATGGTGGAATGCTCCATCCCATGTGAAAGTATCCTAAGTCTTTATACTCTCCTTGCCACATTACATACACCCTTGGCAATGAGTTACTAGCGGAAATGCTGTTCCCTAAGGGGAATATGGCATCAGAAAACAACCTCTTGTAGAAATCAGCTTTTTACATTAAACAATTTTTTAAAGAATTTTTGATTTTTAAAAAACTTTTATGTTATGATCTCTATAGACAGTGAGGGGGATCAATGAGTGGAACAGGTTGCCACGGGAGGTGGGGAGTTCTTCAATGGAAGTGTTCAGAGGCTGGACAGACATCCGTCTGCGATGATTTAGTGATCCTGCACTGAGCAGGGGGTTGGACCCGATGACCCCGGAGGACCTGATGACCCTGGAGGACTTAATAACCCTGGAGAACCCTTCCATCTCTACCAGTCTAGGATTCTAAAATTGCCCCCCCCCCCCATTCACAATAGGTGATGCCATAACTCCCCTCCTCCTCCTACAGGTCACAGAGCATGTCCATAACACCCTACCATAGAAGTCTATTGGAGATGTCCCCGCTTGTCCATGATGGCCACCTAAGGTTCCTGGTATGATAGCGACTGATCACCACAGTTTATAAAGCAGAGGCTCTGAGATCAGCGGATCATACATGCAGCCTCTCTTCTTACAATGGATTGCTGCACTTTTGCAGGGACTTTTCCAATTGGTTTACAGCTGTTTAGTGTCCCTTCTGCCTCGGGGCCGAATAGGCCGGCAGTTTGCTGCACATAGGCAGAAATTTCCACTTCTAATATGGCGGCCGCATCTGTTTAGATGAACGCGCTGGATCTATAAATTGAGTTTCGAGCTCGTTTATCAAAAAGAGGCAAAAGCAAATAAAGTTTTTCCTCTTCCTGGCGCAGATGATGAATTGCCACCTGGAGTTGGGTTTCAGGGTTCTGTGTCGAATTTATTGACTCGCTATGAAAAGCGATTAATCAGTGGGACAAAGCGTACATGCCAGGATAGCGGCAGCGCGGGAGCAGGACGTGGACGGCCGTGGAAGGATATAAATGCTCCTCGCAGAACATTTACAGTCAGCAGCTATTAATATTACCGCCCGGGAGCTCGTAGTGGATGAGGCTGCAGGATATAAGAGGTGGCAGAAAGAGAGGATATCGTCGTTATCACTGCTCAGTATATATAGTGTTGGAGGGAAGGGGTAGTGGATGCTCTATAGCACTGGGGGACAACCGGTATTGTTATGGGGGTCACCAATACATTCAGACAGAAGGTTCCAATTTGTGTAAAGCCAGGGTTTAAAAAAATGAGCAAAACACTGTGTTATGCCCTAGATGGATAATGGGGCAGCATAGTGTCCCCATCGTAGTCTCAGGTACAGCGCCCCCAGATACAGTCACAGTAACCCCCTTAACAGAGGTAGTCATCGCACCCCCAGCTTGGATACAAGATGTGATATGGGCGGGCATGGAGGCTCTAGTATCCTGTAGTACCACCTCTAGTTTGGATACAAGATGTAATACAGGCGGGCATGTAGGCATACAGGTTCTGTACGGTATCCTGCCCAATATCAGTCCACATTTGCTGTAACTGAGCCTCTAGATCTTCTCGTAGGCTGTGAAAGTTGGCATCCCAGATGGTCCGATGCATGTTCTATAAAGTGTGACAATGTTGTGTGTGCAGTCGAGCATTATCCCGTTGCTTCTTGGAAGCTGCCAGAGAGGAACACAAGTGGTTGCAGGATGTCCTGAACATATCGCTAAGCTGTCATTGTCCCTCGTATCACTACTAGTGGAAGACCGACTGTTGTATGAGATGTCCACCCAGACCATCACACCAGCAGGGACAGGATTGGGGCGCTCACCCCGAGGTCTCCAGACACAAACACGTCGTCACTGACCAGACCAAGCCTGGATTAATTGCTCAAGACAACCCGGTTACATAACATCTGCTTTTGACGCTCACGACACCACTGCTGAAGGTGGTAACAGTGGGTGACAAAGGCCGTACATGTAATGGGGGACATGAGACCAATTGTCCTTCAGCAAAGCACCTGGAAATGGTTCTGACAAACACTGGGGTGTAACAATGGAGCTCCTAATACAGAAAGAGAAATATGATGTCATCGGCATCACGGAAACTTGGTGGGATGATACACATGATTGGGTACAAGGCTTGAAGGATACAATGTATTTATAAGACACAGACCTAATAAAAGGGGAGGAGGTGTTGTGTTGTATGTTAGGAGAACATTCATCTCCACAGAGATTCAAGCTTCAGAGCTGGGAGTTCTGTAGGAACTGTTTGGGGAAGAATACAAGAAGAGAACAACAGAAAGGACACCATTGTAGGCATTTACTATAGGCCGCCTGGACAAGCAGAAGATATGGAGGAACTCTTTCTACATCAGATGACCAAGCTCTCAGGGAAGCCCAACCTAGTGATCATGGGAGATTTTACCCATCCAGACATTTGTTGGGAATCTCTCAGGTAAAAGTAATGGATCCAACAAATTCTTATCCGCTCTTGCTGACAACTTTATCTTCCAGAAGGTAGAAGAGAGAACAAGGGGATCTGCTATCTTGGACCTAATTCTTACCAACAGGGAGGGAATGGTGGAGGAAGTAAGGGTGGCTGGGACCTTAGGAGGCAGTGATCATGATATCATTGGATGCTGGATAACAAGGGGAGGAAGACCTGAGAAGACTCAGACCTCAAGGTTGGATTTCAGAAAGGCAGATTTTAATGGACTCAGAAAGAGGAGAGGAAGAATCCAATGGCCGGATGTTCTTAAGGACAGAAATGTCCAAGAAGGTTGGGAAATATTGTGAAATGAGATTCTCAAAGCACAATCGTTACCAATCCCTAAAAGAAGGAAGAATGGGAAGCATTTAAAGAGACCAGGATGGATGAACACAGAACTTGTACACATGTTAAAGAGGAGGAAAAAGATGTTTATCAAATGGGAAGAGGGGGAATATCTAAAGAAGAATATAATGGGGTCTGCAGAAACTGTAGGGCAAGTGTCAGAAAAGATAAAGCTGATAATGAATTGAGGCTTGTAAGAGAGGCCAAAAGCAATAAAAAAGGATTTGGAGGGTATGTCAAAAGAAAAGTCAAAGATGCTATTGGATTCTTACAAGATGAAAATGGTGAATTGGTTAAGATTGATGTTGAGAAGGACAAACTTTTAAATTCCTATTCTGTATCTGTTTTCTCTCAGAAAGTAGATGGGACATCAGCTGTTCTTCCCTGTGCTATTGGGGGAATACAGGAATGCAGGCTATCTGTAAACAGAGAGGTGGTGAGGAAACACTTAGCTAACTTACATGAATTCATGTCTCAAGGTCCAGATGAATTACATCCTAGGATACTAAAGGAAGCAGCAGAGTTAATTGCTGAAACACTTGGCGGAGTCTGTGAAAATTCCTGGAGAACAGGAGAAGTCCCAGAAGATTGGAAAAGGGGAAATATTGTCCCCATCTTTAAAAAAAGGGAAAAAGGTGGATCCAGGAAACTACAGGCCTGTGAGCCTGACTCCCATACCAGGAAAGATCTTTGGACAAATGATTAAAAGAATTAAAAGAAGCATAGAGTCTAGATCACGTGAGGTCATTATCCCCCTCTACTCTTCCTTAGTCAGACCTCATCTGGAATACTGTGTCCAGTTCTGGGCACCCCACTTTAAAAACAACTTAGACAAACTGTAGCAAGTTCAGAGAAGAGTTACCAAGATGGTGAGCGGGCTGCAAATCATGTCCTGTGAGGAACGGGTAAAGGATCTGGGAATGTTTAGCAGAAGAGAAGGCTGAGAGGAGACTTAATAGCTGTCTACAAATATCTGAAGGGCTGTCACAGTGCAGAGGGATCAGCCCTATTCTCATCTGCACAAGGAAAGACTAGAAGCAATGGGATGAAACTGAAAGGGAGGAGACACAGATTAGATATTAGACAGTGAGGGGGATCAATGAGTGGAACAGGTTGCCACAGGAGGTGGGGAGTTCTCTTTCAATGGAAGTGTTCAAACAAAGGCTGGACAAATATCTGTCTGGGATGATTTAGTGAATTCTGTACTGAGCAGGGGGTTGGTAATATTGGAGGTCCCTTCCAACTCTACCATTCTATGATGGTGCTCCCTGTCTCTGGATGTTGGACAACAGTTAGAGCAGCTGGTGCTTGTTGGTCGGTCAAATGCTCTTCTCTACTGGTGGTCTATGGGGGGCATCCTGAGCCCAGTCCCCTTTTGTGCCCGCACACATCCACTGGTCCCAACACCTCCTAACAGTTTGGCCAAATGCTACTCTCTACTGGTGATCTGTTGGAGGCGTCCTGAGCCCGGTCATCTTGCATATCCTTAGCCACTGGTCCCAAAACCTACTAATAGTCTGGTCAGATGCTACTCTCTACTGGTGGTCTGTAGGGGGCTTCCTGAGCCTGGTCACCTTGTGTGCCCTCACACATCCGCTGGTCCCAACACCCCTTAGCAGTCTGGTCAGATGCTCCTCTCTACTGGTAGTCTGTATGGAGCATCCTGAGCCCAGTCACCTTGTGTGCCCTCATCCACCGCTCCTAACACCCCCTAGCAGTCTGGTCAGAACAGCCCAGTGGGGGACAATTCATTGATATGATCATCCAGCCTCTCACATCCCAATAATGCGCCCGTCTCAGCCTCTGGTAACTGGTGAAATCTCTTCTCTGCGTCGTAGAGGCGTCTAGTGGCCAACAAGCTCTACAAGTGGAAGAAGAGGTCACTACACACAAGGAGCCTCCGAGAGCCTCTTATAGGCCAAAGGGGGGAACCACTTTTAGGGCCTCTGGTGACAAGACCATCCATCTAATCACAACAACTCTCATCATTTACATATCTGCCTGAGATGGAACTGCATGCCAAGTTTTGGAGCAAAATGGCAATTTTTTCTGGGGGCGGAATGTTTTTTTTTTACAAAGCGTGGATTCTATAATAATGCCTGTCACAGTAGTGATCCATAATACGAATGTCCCATCAGACTGGGGCACAGTACTGTCAGAAAACAGTCAGTGACAGTAATCCCCCATAACAGGGGTAGTCATAGTACCCCCATAATAGACCCAGCAACAGCGTACCATAAACAGAGCAAGCCATAATATCTAATGATAGTGCCAGGCACAGCAGCCCCCCATAATAAGAGTAATCAAAGTGCCCCCATCAGACTCAGGCACAGTACCCCCAGTAATCTGCCATAATCATCATAGTCTTAGTAATCCCAAGGGCATTGCTGGGGTCTTTAAATATCAGGGGCACAAGCTGCAAAGCATCTATTAACTATTGTACCGACACCCCCTTAAAGAAAATAATAATTATACACGCTGCATTTAGTTGTATACACTGTTGCCGATATATTACCACTTATTATCCACATACTGTTAAACAAACACCAATGTTACCATTATACAAGGCCCAAGTAATACCGCCACACCATGACTACTACATAGTCACTGACTATAACTTCCCTACCGTTACTGTATAAAGCACTGTACAAATATTACCCCCTACGGAGCCCATATAGATACCAGCTCTACAAGGTGCCCTGCAGAATGCACAGCTGATCACAGTACCGTTATATCCGGTGATCTCAGGTGACGCCCGTTCTAACTCGAGTCGTTCACTTTCCCCATTTTTTCTATCCAGCTAGAGATGCCCCTTGAGTTCCCCCATAATAGAGCCAAGCACGGTTTCCTATAACAGAGCTACTTACAGTCGGTGCGTTGGCATGGAATCACACGGTGCCCATCATTTATAGTTTTATGGATTGTTTTGTAATTAAAGAAGAATACAATAAGTATCAAGGCGCCGGCTTTTCTCGTTTTGTTGTTGCTATTCAAGCATTTTGACTCACGGTCCGCCGGAGCGCCTCAAAACCTTCAACCCAAACCGGGGTAAATATTACCTACTAACCAGCTGAAGATACATTGTGCTGTGGAAGCTACACACAGTATAGTATTCAATCACAGTGACCCCAGAATAGAGACATTCACATTGTCCCAAAGACAGAGGCTCATGCAATCCCCTATTACAAGCTAAGACCTCCTAAAACACAAGCGAGTCACATCCCCCAACAGAGCCAAGTACAGATCTCTAAAAACCAGACGTATCGGCCTGATAAAGACTCCGGTAAGCAGTGGAAACGTTGCTGCAAAGAATGGATCAATGAAGATGTATGCCTTTTAAAGAAAGTTTCTTCGTGAGTAACTTAAACCCCGGATGCCACTTATAAGAGCGTTCAAAACTAGACAGTATACTCCATAACACAGCCCGATACAGCCCCTATGAAATCACATGATAGCCGCAGCACCCCCATAACAGAGCCAGTTATAGACCCCATAATGCAAACTAGCCACAGTACCCCACAATAGGCCCGGTATGCCCAATTACAGAAACTAGCCACATGTCCCCATAAGACAAACTGTCCACAGCACCCCCACAACAGAGCCAGTAACAGATCCCCAAAACACAAGATAGTTACAGCACCCCCATAATATAAACTAGCCACAGACCCCCATTAGGGATCCAGTTACAGACCCCCATAACAAAAATGAGCCATTGCACCCCCATAGCAGAGTCAGTTACAGACCCCATAACACAAGACAGGCACAGTTGCCCAAAAACAGTGACAATTAAAGACCCCAATTAGCAAACAAACTAGATGGTGTACTTGCATAACAGATCCAGTTACCAATCCCCCCAAACACACGGCAGCTGCACCCCTCCCTCTCGCCCACCCCTAAAAGATATCTAATACGTTACGTTTCTGGGATACAGGATGAACCTGCAACAATGAAGTCATCATAATGTTGGGCAAGTGACTTCCATCCCAATGTTGCCCTTTTCCCCCCGAGCAGCCATGATGATAGGGGGGTCAGCAACACTGACTGGTGGTCAAGAAGAAGCAGGGTCCCCGTAGCATTACAGCATGGGATCTCCATGACAGCCCGTCACTGCGCCATTCATCACCTGACACCTCCGAGGATTGCAGGCTGCGTTGTCGGGGCTGCTGACCCCTTTTGTAGGATGAAGTGTGACAATGTAACAACAGCTCTACAGCCGCACATCATCCCGACTTCCAGTGACGCTCACCGCCAGAGCGTTGACAGCACTTCTCAGAGATCTCGCCGCCGCGCTTGTCATGCCACACTACGCCGGCTAAAAAGGATTTTTATCACCCCGCTAAAAGCACTTGAGAGCTTTAATGAAGCCCTGTGTGCATCCGATGTAAGCCGGGACGGGAGATAATGTGCAGCGCCTTTAATGCACTCCGACGGGGCTCTTTATACTGGTTTGTTGCCGGGGGCTCGGACGCGCTTCACGGTGATGCATTGGAGGCAGCCGTAGCCGTTACACTTTGGCGGCCATTTATAAACACAGCTACATTGTTCCGCCCGGATTTCCATTGTAGGACATTTAGGATGTCTGATTAGGATTTTGTCTGCCGGGTGGAGGAGAGTTTAACCCTTTAAAGGGACTGTATAGTTTGGAAAACCCATTTCCATATACCCTACTAGAGAATTGCAAGTTAACCCCTTATTGACCACTTTTGTGCATTTTTACAACGGTCACCAATAGGGCTTATTAGGGTGCAAACATCTTTTGACGGCGCTGCATCAGAATATGGACACAGTTCTCCCATGCGGTTGGAGCGGGAGCTTGGCTGTCTGAAGATGGACGAGCATACAGAAAATAAAGGTGAGCACATCCAGTAAATAAATTAAATGTGAAGATGCACATAGGCCTGGCTGCAATAAGTACAGTGCGGCGGCCAACGGAGACCGTGGGGACAACAAGATGGGTGGCAGCAGTGGCTCCGCGGTCCCTCCCTCTACAATGGCGGAGCAAGGCCTAGCTCAGCCGCACGCAGGAGGGAAAACGGCAAACTAACAAGGCTTGATCCTTTGAATGAAGTGTTATGTGACACCAGTACCTTAAAGGGGGATGGGGACAGAAATAATGAAACGAGTCCACTTGGCTTTGGTGGTAAACTGAAGGTACACAGTTTACTCAGCACTGGTAACAGAATTGCATTTAACAGTTGATACTTTGCAGACTACAATTAGCATAAACGTTCACAGTTGTTCCAAGGGTGTGAATAGCATGTAAACGTACCTTCCTCTCTATCACTGGTAATAAGGGTGCGCCTGCCAGTCTCAATTCTCTGGGGCTCTCGTAGCAGAGTTATTTGGAGAAAGCTGGGTGGTGCAACCAGGCTGACTGATCTTCCTCTGACTCTTGCTTATTTCAGGGAAAAGTTACATTCACAGCTGTGGAGACTTTGCTTTGTCCCTTTCCTAAAACACAAGCTTGATCCTGGTGCTTTTTCTTTCTGAAGACTACCCGCTCTCTCGATCACCCCCATACCCCCAAACCTTCACTTCCTGTCATTTCCCTGCACTTCTCTCTCCCCTCTGACTCATTTCCTGCCTCACCCTGCTCACTCTCCCGGGCTGCATATCCCTATTCCACACCACCTCTACTCGAGCCAACCTAAACAACCAATCACCGTGAATCAGCCAAACCAAATAACCAATCACAGTGAATGAGTTAATCCAAACAACCAATCAGGTTGCGAATGGTGTGGAGGTGGTATGGAATTTAGATATACGCTCCCGGGCTTGCCTCAACACCTCCCCTCTACCAATCAGGAAACTACTAGCAAGCAGCCAATCCGAAGCAAGCTGTTGCCGGGCAGAACAGTTTTAGCCCATGACTTTTAGACTGACTGGGCTGTAGTACCCTCCGGGTCAGGCCTCAGCACTCATCAGTCTTTGGAGAGCTATGTACCTTTCCAATAAGGGTCACCTAGACACGGCGGTTGGGCCCACATGCTTTGATCAAAACATGCGCTAAGTACCTTGTATTTTTATGAGGTCAGTATAAATAGCTGGACACACACCAGAGGAGGACACAACACTCCACTTACACTCACTTGCAGGTGGATACTTGGACACAGCATGGCGGTGCAGCATCTGAGAAGCGGGCCACGGCCTAGGAGACAGCGGCTTAGAGTTTGGGCCTTGTCATGGTGGCTCTACCGTCTCCCACCCGGAGGGTAACTGGGGACACGTCCAAAGGGCGAGGGCAGGTTAATAAACAGGGAACCCAAATACTAGATTACCTCTAGTCCTGTTTTGTGTCATGCGTGATGCCACCATTTCATCCACAGCGGGGAATTCCTGGATGATGAAGTAAATCCTCTCCTGTGTGGCTTCTGTGGAGGAATTCTGAGTTGGTGGAGTAAACCCACACACACAGGTACTATTTAAGACGCGGCCTCTGGAAATGGACGGCGACCAGTCGTTTTACTGGAACTGGGCTACAAGCTTCTCTTCAGTAAATAATATTTAGCAGCTTGACAAGTGATGTGACCGGGAGGACTCACAGGATGCAGGAGGAACCACAGCTACAGTTATCTGTAGATCCGGACACGGTACCAATCCTTCCTCTCACAGCCTCTACCGGTCCACACTCACACACAGAGGAAACATGCTGCCGAACTGTCCCACAGTGGCTTCAGTAGTAATAGTATCCTCTATATCGGCCTGAGTAGTAATAGTATCCTCTATATCGTCCCGAGTAGTAATAGTGACCCCCACAATGGCCCCAGTAGTAATAGTGACTCCCACAGTGGCCTCAGTAGTAATAGTGACCCCCACAGTGGCCTCAGTAGTAATAGTATCCCCTATATCGGCCCCAGTAGTAATAGTGACTCCCACAGTGGCCTCAGTAGTAATATTGCCCCCCACAGTGGCCTCAGTAGTAATAGTATCCCCTATATTGGCCCCAGTAGTAATAGTGACCCCCACAGTGGCCCCAGTAGTAATAGTATCCCCTATATCGGCCCCAGTAGTAATAGTGACCCCCACAATGGCCCCAGTAGTAATAGTATCCTCTATATCATCCCGAGTAGTAATAGTGAGCCCCACAATGGCCCCAGTAGTAATAGTATCCTCTATATCGGCCCCAGTAGTAATAGTGACTCCCACAGTGGCCTCAGTAGTAATAGTGACCCCCACAGTGGCCTCAGTAGTAATAGTATCCCCTATATCGGCCCCAGTACTAATAGTGACCCCCACAGTGGCCCCAGTAGTAATAGTATCGCCTATATCAGCTCCAGTAGTAATAGTGACACTTACAGTGGCTTCAAAAGTAATAGCGTCCCCTACAGTGACCTCAGTTGTAATAGCATCCCCAGTAGTGATAGTGTCCCCCACAGTGCCCCCAGTAGTAATGGTGTCCCATGTGGACCCTCTGGCACCTGAGCCTGAAGTGACCGCTAACTCAGCTTTCCCTATAGCTATGCCCCTGCTTATACGACACTATGGCTGTTGTGAGTTGTCAGCCCCTCTAGTTATATGGGGACAACTGCAGAACATCAGGTTGCAGAACTTCTCAGATCTACATATTGGAGTCCAAGAAAGCTGAGTGATAGCTGTTATTGGATTAAAGGGGCAGGACCACAATTAGAGGTTCTTTGCCATGCACAGGATATTCACAGGATAGGGCATTGGTGGCGAACCTATGGCACACGTACCAGAGGTGGCATGCAGAGCCCTCCCTGCTGTCCCACGCCGCCGTCAGCCACTCACCACGTTAGTGAATACCGGCACTGATCCCAGGTGCACACTGTGACGTCAGTGTGTGCTGCTGAACGCCTTCTGCCCCTGCTCTCGCGGAACCAAGTAGGAGATGTCAGGGGAGGGGGAGTAGGATCCCGGCTGTACACTGACGTCACAGTGTGCAATGGGATCAGCGCTGCTAGCAGCGCAGCTAGGTGAATACTATCAGGGGGAGCCGCCATGCGGGGGTCACTATTCCCACTGGGGGGAGGAGGGGACTGAGTGGAGTGCTGGTCACACATGCACAGTTAGCACTCCATTGACTTCATGGGGACCATGGAGATAGCCGAACGCCATCCGGGTATTTCCAGCACTCCCATTGAAATAAATGGAGCACTGACTTTGCATGCCCAGCCAGAGTGATGTCACTGACCCCCACAGTGACAGGAGAGTGGGACATGGGAGTCCCATCCACAAGATCGATGGTGGTCTCAGCAGTCAGCCCCCCACCAATCATCAGGTTATCCCCTATCCTGTGGGCAGGGAGAGCCTGGTGCAACCCCTTTAATGTCACCCCACCTAGTGACATATTGAGGCATCTCTGCTATCCCCAGGTCAGCTGATTGCCTCCTGGAACCTCTACAGGAGAAATGTGATATTGCATGCGGTCATGTCACACATGGATGATCAACATCTTTTGAGCTTTATCTCAATCTGGCTGATTGGAAGCTGACCCCCCCCCCCCCCCCCCCCATACAATCATCTCCGAACCTACTATGGGTCTTTGTGAGTCGGCTGACCCCTTAGTGACCACCTTATTGTCTGGCTGAAGGACCAAGTGATATTCTTGCTTGCATTATAAGAGCCAGAACTCACTGACTGCCGCATGAGGGTTCTTTTTTACGAGTTGTGTATTTTAATGGACGCACTTTGGGGTACATATTCTATCTGTTGTACTACACTTCTTGGGGGGCAGATGAGCTCCACCCCCTGAGATTCTGCCATTGTTTTGGGGTTTTGTCTTTACAGCGCTCACCACTGGGTAATAATAACCTGATCGGCGCGGTTTATAGAGGACTTATTCTTTACTACTTCTGCTGTTACTCTGTTATCTCCCGGCGCTCGGGGAGGGGGTGGGGGTTGTTTTGTGGGAAGAGTTGTAGTTTTTATTTGTACCATTCGCAGTTCCGGTGACTTTTGAATGTTTTTTTTATTGTGTTTCTAGGAAGTGAACAAAAGCAAAATAACAATTCTGACGTTCTTCCTAAAATCCTGTTTATGGCGTTCACGATGCGAGATAAATAGTAAAATGTCTCCATTGTTTGGAGTTGCGCCCGCGGTAACGCCCGCTATGTGCTGCTTACATTGTTTTTTGTTTGTTTTGTGGAGAAAATGTGTATTTTTTAAAACTGGATTTGCTTTAAATACACTTTATTTTTGATACAATTTTCAGCCCCTGAGGGGACTTGAAGATGTGATTGTTTCATCACTAGGATAGTACACTGCATTCTAGGAAGCCTGTGACAGCAGCCTATTAGACTCTGGGGGGTCTAGGGGGCCTAATAGGTTGACTTACATGGCAGACATGGAGGTCTTTGTCAGGAACCTATTAGTACCTAATGATCGCAGTGCAGGGTGCCGATGGGCAACAGAAGGGGCCCCCTCCCCTGTCATCTGCTTACAGCCTGCAGTTGCTGTTCATTGTGGCATGTAAGAGGTTAAACTCCAGGATCTGAGGTTTTTCCACTGCTAGTAGTTAGAGCAGGAGCCGGGCTGTCAGTAGTCGGACAAGCCCCCGCCTTAAAAAGGTGTATGCAGTAAATAAATACAACCGCACTCCAATGGAATCCATGCTTTTCTATTCCCAATCATTGTTTTACAGTGATGTGCAGGAATGCTGCTATCCACTAGGTGGCGCTGCAGAGGGATTCTTCCATCTTCCTTATCTCCAAGGGGGTAGAAATGTATGTTAGAACAGGACCAAAGGAGCTCAGATAAAAGTAATGGACCGGGTGTGGAGGAGTGAATCATTGTATCTATGTGCTTGTAGATCCAATCATTCACTTTGGACCGTGAGCTCCAGCAGGTCTCCTCTACGTCCCGAAACACGAACAGCGATCTTAAAAGCTTTATTCCAAAAGAAAATTCAATAGATATAAAAGAAAACCCATAGAAGCTGGACAACGCGCTTCAGAGGATGAGAGTCACCTGCAAGACTGTATCACATGAAATAGGAAGGGCTGTGGGAAATATCGCGGGTGCTAGCTACCACATGATTGGCTGACAAATTAAACATGGCCGCCTGAATTTACGGTGACGCCACCATGCTAGGGAATGTCGGTTGCATGGCGGCGGTCCAGAGGATAATAACCACCACCGGTGATCGTGCCATGTTGTGGCCGAAAAAAACATGGCTGCCATCAAAGGGTCATGTGTTAAAACATGTATGTGCAGGTTTAAAGCCCCTTAGTGACTGCTGTAAAGATCTGCATTGGGGCCACTAAGGGGTTAACGTTTCACGTTTGTCACTCAGGACTACGTAAAAGCTGAGTCACAACCGTCATAGGGCGCAAATGTGGATTATTACCCAGCTGTTCCAGATTTCATCTGCAGAGCCGTAGAGGATTCATCATCGTATTCAGGAGCCCGGAGAAGCTGCGGCCGCCATTGCTGTGATTCCCATTGCTGGGCCGGCTTTACCAGAAACGGGGGCTACTTTGTTGCATGTCAGTTTGACGTTGGTTGTCACAAAAAAAAATAATGTTCACATTTTTCATGGGAGACCCTCCCAAAAGTTGGCATTTGGTAAAAAAAAAATGTGTTTCTGAAAGTCTCTGGTCAGTTGGATCAGTTAACCCTTTCCTCATCAGCCTCAGAGTTACCATTTTAGAGAGTTTTTGTTAAAGAAATCAGTTCTTAACCCATAAAACAAAAACTCTTCATCCTATAAACCTGATCGTGGTCTCACTTAATTCATAATGTTCTTGTCCACAAATATGGCTTCACCCTTCTTAGGAATGATTCCGATATTTGAAGATATCAGCACATTTTCAGTGCCGGCCGTGTTCTGGATTCCCAAAATCGATATTTCCTGACAACCCTCCAGGTCTGGGCTTCATCTCTGATTTAATGTCAATGAATTTATGTTATCGTGTTTATAAACAGTTCATAGAAATGTAGACAAACCCAAGATGATAAAGGGCGTCGCATGAGAAGAACCAAGACACGAATACATTACAGGAAACGTAATTCACACAAGAAGAGGATTTATTACAAGATAGAAGAATATGTATCAGAAAAGAGCATTACGGTGTATCGTACCAACTAACAACATAGGAGAAATATCGTATGTACTGACACTTTACATGATTCCACCATCAGGGGGCGGCTGGAGGGGGCGGCTCCCGCGGTATCCGGGTAAAGTCTCCTACATTCTGCTACGACTTGTAACAACAACCGGCGTTATTCTTTCTTTTTGGTAATACTTGAATTAAAATCTTGGATCAGTTTGCCCCTCCCCCCTCTACCCCACCCCCACACCTCTGCTGTCATTTACAACCTTTACTTGTCCTACTATCCTCTTACCTTTGCAGTAATCAGTGTCTTCAGACCGAACGCCCGGGTCACTTTCCAAGACAGAAGTTGCAATTTTGAACCATTTAAAAAAATCTAAACTTTGAGAAGAAGTAAAACATCCATTTCCTGGACGGCAGCGCCTGTGCTTCTCCACGCCGGACCGCGCTCCTACGTTTTTGTCATCCATTCATTCATAAACATTTCACAGCCATTTCCCCCTAACTTCTTCCTTCAAAGCTTCACCAAAACCCCCAAATGCGGCTTGCCCTGCGCCCCGAAGCCCCCGCTGATTTATACATTAACCTCTTGCTTTCTCTGATATCTTTAGCATTTTTTTTATAATTTATAAGCAATTTTAACAATTGCGCGTCTTCGTGGGGCCGAGCCGCCTCGGGGCAATAAACCTTCCATGTAAATATCAATAATAAACTCATCTGGCCAATTCCATTCTTTTCCACCCACCAGCGTGATGAACGGCACCAGGGACCCGGAGAGAAATGTCTTCTTCAGTAGTAGATCCCAAAAAATGAAACCTGATTGGAGGAACCCTTTATAGCCCTCCCTGAGCGGCTGCTTTAGTTGTTCTACAAGGAAGCTTGGAATCTCTTCAGGGTCATTTGTTTTGTTTTTAATATATTTATCCTCAATCCCACTTTAGTATTTTCTTTGGTCTGTCTTAGGCCACTTAGCTTGAAACCTTTTATAAACATCTGGTTGAGGGCCAGGGGTAGGGCCAATTTTGCAACCGAGCACTGCCTTTAACAAGACTTCTATAATGTGGTGGCCACATGCCGGTATAACAGATTCTTCCCAAACATTTGTGCTAACAGAACACGTTCCTCTGATGTTTACAGCACTCGTATCAAAACCTGTTGCCTCGATGTCCCCCCCCCCCCCACTCTTCTACTTCTGAGAATCTGACTTTTGCTTGAGTGATCCCCCTACTATCTTCCAGCTGAGGCTCTCCCACCACTTGATCTCCCCCAGCTGATGAGGGTTGCTCGCCTCTCTACACTTTCTGTATTCAGAATATCTGGAAGCAGTTTTCCATCCCGGATTAATCAGCCGCCTCTAAATCTGAATTTGTAAACCGACTTTTAGTTAGCTGGAGCCTTTCCTGTCTATGCAGCCGCGCTGGACCCCTGCTTAAGGCTGTGATGTCTGCAGAGGCTGCTCACCTTCTGTCGGGCTGCTTAAAAGAAAGTCTAAGTCTACTTCTTTGTCGCCTCTTAGCGTCCCCCTCTAATAAACGACATTCAATCACAAGTATCTCAAATACCTGTTAAAGTACAGATGAAAGAGGAGGAAGGGAAATATTAAGGAGAGCAGAGCCGCCTACTTGTGCTTCTTCCAATTCCGCGATCTGAGATGATTTCCTCTCTTCGTTTTTCTGCTTGCATACATTTCTAGTTGGCTCCTCCCATCAGACAGGACGGCCCTGTTGTCTGTGGGGTAATGAACACAATGTCTACTGATGAGGGCATCCTGATGAGTAATATCGGACGGGTCAGCAAGGCTTGACTGGAAGCTTCCACCTTTTCATTTTCAGCTGCACTTGAAGTTCTGCCAGCATTTTTTTGCAGTTTTCTCCGCTGTTCATAAAGTTTTTTTCAAGCTTTGCCACACAATCCTTTAAGTGTCTTGTTGGAATCTTAGATTTCTCCCAGAAAATTAATACTTCTTGGATCGTAAGTCTTGAAGCTTCTTTGATGAGACCCGATCAAAAAAATCTTGTCTTTATGCCTTAAACTCATGCTGGCTTCTGCTTTGGAAGACGAAGGTTCTCAATCCATTTTCACTCAAAGTCAAAACTGAAAAAAAAAAAACAACACTATAAAGTTTACCACAAATATTGCCTGCGCTTCCTGCCATTCACCACACAAGTCCCACCCCAAGAGCAGAAGGGGAGATATCCGGTAGGGTTGTTCCCTTTGTGCAGTTACAGAGGGTCCCTTCCCTAAGAACATTATCCATGCGATGAGACCACCATCAGCTTCTAGGACAAATAGTTTTCATTTTAACAAAAATGCCCTAAAATCGTAACTTCAAGGTTGATGAGGCAAGGGTTAATGTTATCCAACTGATCGGGAACTTGGGGGACTTCATATTCTTACCAATTGGCAACGTTCAGGAGGGTCCTCCAAAAGATATCGCAGGGAATGTTTTCCCCATACACCCTGCGACCGCCCTACATGTTGGTCATGCTGGGAGTTCTGGTTCTACAAAGTCATTGAGAGCTTAGCTAAGAGTCTGATGCGCTCCGGGGAGGGCCATTCATTGATTGATGTAACCAGCGTCTTAAGATCATCGATTAACATCTGCCGTTGGCTTCTCGCCGCTTCTTCCTCGCATGTGACAGATATTATGTCTCCCGGCTGTAAACTTTCTGAACAAGCACCCCGAGACGAGTAACGACGTCCTTAGCGGGGATCTGACTGATCTGTCATTACAATGATGATAGCCGCAATCTGAAAAATTATAATTTAAAGTGACGGTGCACCTTAATGTCAAGTGAAATGGCGCAGCCGGCGACTCTGCACAGTCTGCTATATTTCATTAATATGCACCATTCTAAATGGGATTCAGAGGCTAATTCTCCTTTATTAAATTTTCTATCCTTTATACAATACGAACTGCGGATTGCGGAGCACAATGCCATAAATAATGCAGCGCTGGATTATCCAATAATTCCTGCTCGGCTCTGATTAGAATTTCAATGGAAGGAACATTTGCTATAAATTAGTAATTATGTTGTTAGTTCTTTGCTGGAAACATTGTAGCGGTGGTTTACACTGAGGGTCTGGGCTCACAAACTGGCGGACATATACCAGATAACTTAAAGGGGTATTCCAGTAATATGCAGCTCCCCCTGACCATGATGGAGAGGTGATAACTACCTGATCTGTGAGGACCCGACCGCTGGGACCTCCATCGATGGACGGAACTGGGGTTCTGTGTACCGCCAAATGAATGGAACGCAGGTCGTGTATGTGCAGCGATGCTCCATTCATTCTATTAGGACTGCTTGAGCTCGGCTATTTCCAGAAGTCCCATTGAAATTAATTTGGAGGCTCTCCATTCATTCGGGGGTACTCAGGATCCTTACTCTGGGGACCAGTGGGGATCCCAGCAGTTAGACTTCCACTGATCCCCCATCCTGTGGACAGCAGGGAGCTTCAGATCACTAAAATGAACCTTTAAGACTGTTTCGAACTTTGCAACCACTTTTTGCTGTTTCGTCAATGAATCTTAAAGGGGACGTCCACCTCAACAAGAGCTCGTCAGTCTCTGGTGCTATCATTGAAATGAATGGGACAGTGATGCACATGCATGTCCTCCGCTCCATTTATACAGGGATCGTCAAGACCCCAGGCTTGGGAACTGGTGGGTACCCCAGCATTCAGATCCCCACCGATCAAAAGGTTATCCCTATCTTATGGAATAACTAGATTTTGGTACAACCCCTTTAAAGAGTCCATCCAGCCTCAGGAAAGGGCATCAATGTCTGCTGGGTCCTGGCCATCACTACGGATCCCCACAGGTCAGCTGATTAAAGGGGTCGTGGTGTTCCTTCACGGTTTACATCTGAGCACAGAGACGGTTTTACTCTTATGCGGGTTCACGCGTATGGCGAAGGGTCCGTTTGGAATGCTGGAAGCTGGATAAACCCCATTGTGGTCAGCCCAAATATTGTATTGCTGATGTCATCTCTCCTCCTCTTCCTCCCGTTGCAGATTATGCTCCTGACCGATCCGGAGATTGAGAGCAGTCTGATGATCAGCTCTGATGAAGGCGCCACCTACCAGAAATACCGACTCAATTTCTACATCCAGAGCCTGCTGTTTCATCCCAAACAAGAGGACTGGATCCTCGCCTACAGCCAAGACCAGAAGGTAATGGAGTGCAAGGCTGACAGTTAGGCTCAGGTAGGGTTGCCACCTTTGTCAAGGTGTGGTTTGGGGCTATGAATAAGGGTGTGGCCTATCACAACATATGTGTTTAGTTCTGTTATACTTCTGACGGAAATCAGTAATTATGCCCCCTCAGTAACCACGATATTAACCCTTTCCAATCCAATTTTGGATTCAGGGTTTCCTAAAAGGTTTTCTGTTTTTGCTGTTATACAACGGTGCCATCTGCTGGCTAAAGCCAGTGTGTGCACGCCAGAGAGGCTCCGACAGCAGAGTGGCTGGCAATAAATGGTAAGAATACCCTGTCGGACGTCTTTTGACATTAGAGCTGTACAAGCTTCAATCAGAATGTAGGAAGACGTCAGACGGTGGATTGGAAAAGGTTAATAGTGCCCCCAGTAGCCCGATTAATAATTGTGCCTCCAGTGACCACAATAGTAATAGTCCTCGAGTAGTGGCTCTAATCGTAATAGTGCCCCCAGTATTAATAATGCCACCAGTAGTGGTCCAAATAGTAAGTGCCCCCTTTGTGCCCTCCACATCCTGTAAGCGTTCAGCATCTAGTTTTTCATGCTCTGTCTTTAGCTGCCACTCGACCACCACTGCTGTCATCAGAGTTGTGACCTCTAACCTCTCCTCCAAGTGCCTGCCATACGTAGACGCTGGGTGAGAGGTCAGGGGTCGCAGCTCTGATTACAGCAGCAGTGGGCGAGAGCTAAAGAGAGAGAGTGAGTGAAATAATTGATGATGTAGCTGCTGTCTGGCCTGAAATGCTCTCGGCTGACAATTATTTTTCAGTAATATGGCCAGTAGAAGATATGTACTGGCACCAGCCTTTGGACTTGATTACAACCCTAGGTTCAGAGGGCTACACAGTAGCTTTGGCCATATGACATCAAGTCACATTGGGTGACTAAAAATTTGTTATCCTGTACTATGGTGAAGGTTGTCATCTACTATGATGGTGGTTCTTCTCTGATGTGGTGAGGGTATTCCCTCTACTATGGTGAGGGTTGTCCCCTACTATGGTGAAGGTTGTCCCCAACTATGGTGAAGGTTGTCCCCTTGTATGGTGACGGTTATCCCCTAGTATGGTGAAGGCTATCCCTTATTATAATGGTGGTTCTTCTCTGATGTGGTGTGGGTATTCCCTCTACTATTGTGAAAGTTGTCCCCTACTATGGTGAAGATTGTCCACTACTATGGTGATGTTTCTCCTCTTCTATCGTGAGGGTAGTCCATTACTACAGTGGGGATTATCTTCTACTTTGGTGAAGGTTCTTCTCTGCTGTGGCAGGGGTTCTCCTTGACTATAGTTAGGGTTCTCATCTACTATGGTGAAGAGTATTCTCTACTATTTTAAAACAGGGGCAGCACTCAAAAAAGGTCCACAATAGGAATTAGAGTTCTATGAAGGTGACTCTCCTCCACTGGGATGGCTGTCACAACATGATCCAGGATGGCATTGAGATCAATATAAATCCACTATTGTTTGGAACCCTGCGTCCTCTTTGGGATATTCAAGGATGGAACTCCGTTGGTGGAATCCACCCTGCATGAGTATAACAAACATAATTAAAAAAAAGAAGAGAGTTCCAGCACTCTAGAGGTTAAATAGATGACATATATATTAAAAAAAAGCATCATGTAAAGAAAGCTAATTACACTTGCATTTTGGGTGGTTCCAAGGTCAAGGATTCCCCCTAAATCCCAGATGTGCTTTAAATCGGTCACTGGAAGGATGAAGTCTGCCATCCCAAATTCTGAATAGAACACTTTAATTGCGAGAGGGAGTGGTGTAGATGGATGAAGTCTGCCATGTCTGGACGTTTATCCATGTACACCATTCCCTCTCACAATAAAAGTGTTCTATTCAGAATTTGGGAATCTTGGACTTCATCCTTCCAGTGATTGATTTAAAGCACATCTGGGATTTGGGGGGATTCTTGACCTTAGAACCACCCAAAACGTATCATTGCCTTTCTTTGCATGCCGTTTTTTGGGTATATGTCATCTACATAACCTCTAGAGCGCCGGAGCTCTTTTCTTCTTTTTACCCTCTTCTATGTTGAGGGTTGTCCTCCAAGACTAATTTTAGCTAATTTCTTGTAATTTTCCCCAGTTGTACAGCTCGTCAGAGTTTGGAAGACGTTGGCTGCTTCTAAGTGAGTCGGTGGCACCAAATCGGTTTTATTGGTAAGATTTCCCATCATACATCTTGGTGATGATTGTCTGATGATGTGATTGGTCATATGAAGTCTGGTCTGTTGTGTTCTCATTCACATAGCGATCTTCATACAAATATGGGTCCGGGTGTGCAGTAAGCTCAGTTCAGGCAGCTTCCCAATGCTCAGATTACCAGCCTATGTGATTGCAGCAGATTCGTCTGCCCCTGACGGCTCCGTGAGTCCCACTTGTTGCCCCTTCTGCTTCCTGCAATGGGAAATGTAGAGTCAAGCAGAGCCCCACAGTGGGAAGGAATGGTCTGCACCCACAGCCAGTGCCATCTTATTGCATGAGCCTAATAGGCACTTGCCCGGGGGCCCCACAAGCATAGGGGCCCCATATTAATCTATGCATGTTAACATTTCATAGCACGTTGTATCCTATATGATAATGTTGTGTGGTGGGATATGAACTCCAAGCTATCTGCCGTGAGTAAAGACTTCAATTTTGTCACTTTCTGTTTCACTTTCAAATTACCCATAATTCCTTTTGTAAAGTATCCATAATTTCTATTATAATTATAATAGAGATTTCTGGTGGATGGCTGTGGATCATCTGCGGTCCACCGGCTCCTTACTTTATAGAGTCGTCTGGTGCTATGAACAAAGAGACATCTGCAAGAGGAGATGGACCTCATAGATTTAGACTTCCGGTACTCCGGTCTAGGTTGCCGGTTAATAACTCGCTTGTCCTCTGGTGCCGCTGCATTCCCATATTATATATATTTCTGGGTGAATAATCCTTTAATCATGTTGATTAGTTGTTGCCGCACAGCAGATTTTTAATGTTTCATCACTGATTTTGTTGGAAGTGCCAATAATATAAATACATGTTTAATTTTATTGCCAATTTACATTTTTATTGCTGTGAGTAGTTGTCATAGGGGCCCCAGTACACCGCTCTGCCCGGGGCCTATAATGCTGTTAAGACGACACTGCCCACAGCAGGGACTGCAGGGAAATGCAGTAATTGGGAGAGGGAATGTCCTGGCAGGGTAGTAGCTGCAGTGTCCACCGCACCCACAGCAGGGACTGGGAGGGGGAAGGTCCTGGCAGGGTAGTAGCTGCAGTATCCACTGCACCCACAGCAGGGACTGGTAGAGGTAAGGTCCTGGTAGCGTAGTAAATGCAGTATCCACCGCACCCACAGCAGGGACTGGTAGAGGGAAGGTCCTGGCAGGGTAGTAGCTTCAGTATCCACTGCACCCATAGCAGGGACTGGTAGAGGTAAGGTCCTGGCAGGGAGTAGCTGCAGTATCCACCGCACCCACAGCAGGGACTGGTAGAGGGAAGGTCCTGGCAGGGTAGTAGCTGCAGTGTCCACTGCACCCACAGCAGGGACTGGTAGAGGGAAAGTCCTGGCAGGGTAGTAGCTGCAGTATCCACTGCACACACAGCAGGGACTGGTAGAGGTAAGGTCCTCGTAGGTTAGTAACTGCAGTATCCACCACACCCACAGCAGGGACTGGTAGAGGGAAGGTCCTGGCAGGGTAGTAGCTGCAGTATCCACTGCACCCATAGCAGTGACTAGTAGAGGGAATGTCCTGGCAGGGTAGTAGCTGCAGTATCCACTGCACCCATAGCAGTGACTGGTAGAGGGAAGGTCCTGGCAGGGTAGTAGCTGCAGTATCCACTGCACCCACAGCAGGGACTGAGAGGAGGAAGGTCCTGGCAGGGTAGTATCTGTGATATCTGGGGCATTTATGAAATAATTTTCCTAAAAATGTAGTCAGAAGGGAATTGTACAAAATAACCATTTAATTCTCAGAATCCTGTAAGCAAGCAGCGTTACATGTGGTAATACTTTGTGGACGCCAGTGCTCTTGGGCACAATTAGTAGCAGTGAGCAGTGAAGGTGCTGAATAAAACACGGAGTCAGATATTCTGCTTAACGTGTTGTAAACACGATGTTATTCCTTAAGGCAGGGAGGTGAGCTCGTTCCCTTCAACACACAGTGAATAATAAATGATTTACAATTCGCAACATTAAAGATACTTGTGTCTGACACATTCATATCCTGGGAGGTTACTCTGGATTCCTTTTCTCCATCCCTCTTCATATTTACATCTCTTTTATTGTTTGTCTACTCACTGTCACAGCTGTCTCTCCTTCTCTGTTACTCACTGTTTCTCTGATTTCTCTCTTGCTCTTGTTCGGCTCTCGCTGTCACTGCTGCTCTGTCTGACTCTTCTCTCTCCTGCCTGGCACTTTCTTTTCTTTTACTCTTCACTTTCTTGTCACTACTCTGCCTCCTGCGACCATTGTCTGGCTATTTATCGCCTCTGTCACCTGATCGGTTTGTCTGCAGCCAATCACAACCTGGTTGCAAGGCTACCTGCATCAGCTGTGCAACATGACTCAGATTAAACCTCTAGGGCCAGTTATTATATTACCAGTCCCGACAGCTAAACAGCGCTATGTAGTGCCTTTTTTCAGGCCACTACAGTTGTAATTACATTGTGGGTGCCAATAGGTGACAAAAGGAGCCCCGTCCCCGTTATCTGCTTCCATCCTGCAGTTACTATTGATTGTGGCATTTAAGGGGTTAAGCTGCCCAGATCTGAGGTTTCTCCATACCTGGTAGCTGGAGCAGGAGCCGGTCTGTCAGCAGTCGGCCGAGCCATGGTCTTACAGATGAATGTCCAGGTATAAAGCCCGTTAGTGAGGTCAGTGAAAGGTGTATTGGCTACAGACGCTGAAGCTCTCTCCAACACGCAGACAATATAAACAAGGTGCTTCTACTTCTGGAGGACCAGGAGAATCGTAGCAGGAAAAACATACACAGCAAAGGTCTACCTGAGACCTGGGCAAATGGAGCGCTCTACCAGGGGGCCATGGAGATCTTCACAGAGCCCTTTGGCACAAACCATCCTTCCAAGGTTGTAATGGAGTGCATCATTGTGCGCTCCGACCCAAGCAAGGTGAGCTGCCTAGAGATGTTCCTTCAGGCTGACCTTCCTATATGCCCACTGCGGACATCCTGAACACCACCAAGGGTGGTGCAGCGTACAAGGTGTGGGCTCACAGTCAAGGAGATGGCGGTGTAGATAAGGGCATTGTCATGGTGGCACTACCATCTCCTCCCCTGGGGGTAGCTCGGAACCTGACAAAGTTACTACTGGGGGAGGTCACAGGGAAAATGTAACTGGAGGTCACTTGCAATCTTTTGTCACTTGTGACGTCACCGTTCCGTCCTCTGCGGTGAATCTTGACGTTATAATAAATAGCCCTCACACAGAGGAAACTTTCTGAATAAAACCAGGAACGGTCAGTAATGTCTGTTTACTGCAACTTAGTAGAATCCAATCCACATCAACAGACTTGGCACAGATACAACAAATTAGAGTGTTGCAACAGGGATGATCCTCGTGATAATCCGGATGATCCAGTCCACGTTATCTGTGTGATCCCGCTCCTGGTGACTCTCTCTCTACCGGTAAACACTCACTCTTGTTGCCCTCTTCTCGCTGTGTAGCGACTTGTCTCACTCTCAGCACTCAACAGTACCAAGGCCTCCTGGGTAGGCTGGGCCGAGGATGAGCATCAGACCATCGCTCGGCCTCCTCCATGCTCCCCACATGGACCGATTTCTGTAGTCTCTGTTTCTCACTCACTAACTCAACTTCTCTCTCAATCCATAAGATTGCTACTCCTCTGCATTGCATCCTTACAAACTCATATAACAAGCAACATCACATGACTCACAAACCAACACATTTCTCAGACATAACCCAGACATTAACCCATTCAGTGCTGCAGAGGTGCAATACACACACCAAATGGACACTACAATTAAGACACTGACAAGACAAATAGCACGAGATAGACATATAACCTTATACAGGCGGCTCATGAAACCTCTAGTCCAAGTACTGCTGGAGAAGCTACAATATATTTATGGCTCTTTCCCTTTGGCCCGGCAATCCATGCTGGATGCAGAGAGTTGGCCTATTGTAGAGGTTGGCCCAGTTGTTGTTCCCTCCTGGCTTCCAATTACAGCCATGCCGCCCCCCCCCCCCCTCCCCCCGCACTGCCTAATTAGAGCCATGGTTGTTTACTTCTAAATTCAAATCACCCAAAAACAAGAATGCGCCGGTGACGCCCGGTGGCTGAAGAAGTGTTTGTGTGCATGAAGCCTTATTGCATGCAGCTCATTGTAGGCAGTGGGGTCTGCTGCACATACCTGATGACGACCGGCTGCAACTGCTGGACTCTGTTCCTCCGGTACCCTGCCAGGCTGGCATCGCTGACACTGGGTCATTCACCAGTCTTCTCCAGGGCTGTTGATGCGACTTCACCAGCCTTCTATGTGCCCCGAAGCCCTGTCTCTTTGTCCTGATGGCTGATGGTGGTCAGTAGTGGGCCAGAGAACACAGCTGAGCCAGAGGCGAAGCCAAGGAAAGACTTCTCAGCGCGGACCTGGAGGAGGGAGACGCCCTCACAGTCATAGTAAGTCTGTCACTCACCTCCTCAGCTGATCCACGCCATGCCTGACTCCTGCTGCACTTGCTTTTCACCTGCGGTCTAATCCTTCTCTTTCAAGGTCAGGCAGTGGCACAACTGAGCCGCATTGGTGGCCCTAAAGAGAGGGGCTGCTATGCGGATGGGCACTGGACAACTGCCCGGTTTGCCCTCCCCCAATGCCAGTGCTGCGTGCAGGCCACATTAAATGAAGTGGGTGAGCCTTATGTTTGACTTGTGTGCCTTCACACTATTTACTGAGGGCCCCATCATCATTGGCTCTGACATAAATGTTCCTTTAAACCCTTTCCTTGACTCCTCCGCTAGCAGGTCCCTCATGCAGCTCCGGTGCAGATAATAAGTGCTCTACAGGATCTTGTCGCTGGAAGAATGGAACTGGAAATTAAGTGACTCCTTATTAGCTGCAGAGTTGCGTGTTCAGCACATCAGGACACATCTCCGAGCCTTCTCTGACACTATTTGTGCTGGCGACACCCGTCACCCACCGTTGTGCGAAACTCACAAAGCTTACATAAGGGGAATTTTTATTGGCTTCGGCTCTGGGGTTAAGAGGGGAAGACAAAACTAAATAGACTCCATATTAGCGCAAATCTCCACAAATACTCTGAGGCAGGTCAATTCAGGACGACCTCCGCAAACAACACGAACAATTAAACACCATCCTAGATGCCAGAGCAGCAAAAAATGTTATTTACTTCAAGCAAAAACTTTACGCCCGTGGAAATTAGGCAGTTAGACTTCTGTCAGCTCGAACTAAAAGCACAGGAGCCCCGCCCACGTCGCATCCATAGGGATCAACATTTACCTCTGCTGATAGCCGGGCGCTCCAAGAGCTCTAAGCAGTATCAGCAGGCTGCAGTGGCATCATCACTACCTTTCTGAACTCACTAAACCTTCCCTTTCTCACCAAGACCCTTCCAAATTGCTGGAGCCCATTGATGTAGCTGAAGCCCGAGACACTGTTAACTCCTTCCCTGCTGGAAAAGCCCAGAGTCAGATGGCTTCACACTTCTATATTATAAGAAATTCCAAGATATCCTTCCTCCATTCTTGACACGCTCGTAACACTTTTCTGAAGGCGCCCCACTGCCTAGACAAGTCCAAGAAGCGCACTGATGCGAAAGAGACAAGTGCCCCCCAAACATGTAGCAGTTACCGCTCAATATTACTTTTAAACCTATATTTGAAAATCTGACAGAACATTTGGCTCTCGGGATGTGAAGACTTCTGGCCACACTAATAAAGGATGAACCATTGGGTTATGTAGCAGGATGTGAGGGCAGAGACGAGTCATCTCACGTGTCTCATGCTGTCCAATTTGCCCATATATCTGGGCTGCCGTAAGTCCTTCTCTGCTCGATGCCAAGAAGACTTTTTACAGAACAGATTGGATTTTTATGAGACAACATTGAAAGGACTTCACTTTCCAGACCTTTTATTTAAGTTATTTTGTCTTTATACTCAGGACCCCAGGCTAAACTCCATGTCCATGGCACACCCTCGGAAGACCTCGAGATCGCCAATGGAATGGGTACAAGGGTGCCCCCCCTCCTCAACCCTTTTCCTACTCGCTATAGAAGCCTTGCTACAATGGGTTAGACCAGGAGATGTGTGGGACCAGAACGGGTAGTCAGAGCTACAAGCCACTGCTTGTGGAGACAAGCCATTATTATTTAGCACAGATCCAGATTGAGGCCTCCCCGCATTACTAATCAGAATTCGGCAATAGGTCAAAACTAAAAGAAACTTCTGTATATCTGAAGCCTTAAATGTATCCCTCCCAATGATAAAATTAGCCAAGTAAACAAGCTTCCCCCCTTCCCCTCGGCTCATCACACTGTTATATACTTTGGGAGATCTACTTTCTAATATCCTGTAAGAACTGTATACATTGATCTATGTCCCCTACTGACTGAGCCCTTAGCTGTGTTACCGGCCAGTCACATCCCGCTGATCTCCTGATTGGTCTGGAAAGATCTATTACAAACCTACATTGTGCCCAACATTTTGTACATTACGCAAGTTGTCCCTCTATGTCCCCCCATATCTCTTCAAATCATCGTGCCCGTTATTTTCTAATTACCCCCCCCCCCCCGAAGAGTAAGAGGCCGTGTTTCGTGCACAGAGGATTGGGCTATACACCCCGGGCCGTGGCTGCCACTCCTCTGCCATGTAAGACTCCAGGAAGGACCGCTCTACAAAGCATTCCACAGGAGCTTCCTTCTACCAGCTGCTCTGGCTGCCAAAACAAACCCAATCTATGAAACCCAGATTCTATCCTCTGCTGAAGGGCACTTGTGAGGCCTGTGGAGCGTCCAGCTCATCTCCAGCTCATCTCCATCTCCACAGCCTTCCCATTGTGTTTTTGTTAGCCGCTCTCCGTGTTCTGCGGATTAGGAGAGAAGGCTTAGCATACTTCGGCAGGGATTAGACAGGGTCGCACTGAGGGACAGGTTTGGTACCATCCCAGACTTTCTCAGGTTCAAGAAGTCGCTGATAAGACACAATCCCTTCTTCCTTCATTATTTAGACTTCAAGCTATTATGTCTAAACTGTCTCTCTGTTTGCTTCCCAGTTAGACCCTCGTCCGAGGTCAAAAGAGTATTAGTTGCTACAACTCTAGTGTCAAGGCAAATCTCCAAGATGCTTGTAATTCTGTGAATAAGCCTCCTTGGTTACATCACTATAACCGTTGGACATCTCCCTCTCAGAACAAGCTGATTCCTAATACCTCACATGGCTTCGCCCGCGGGTGAGACTACAGCAACATCACTTCAGACTTCTGTCTGGTCCAGGCGTGTCAGGCTTATATTCACCGAGGGCCACACCAGCCTTCTGGTTTCCTTCAAAGGGGAGATTGTAATTAAAAGACTGTATAGTAATAGAGGCCCCAGTAATAAATGTTCCCTATATTACATAGTAACAGTACATTAGGCTAAATACAGACACATGAGCATCCAGTTCAGCCTATTACCCCCCAATCTGGATCCAGAGGAAGGCAAAACCCCCAATGAGGCAGAAGCCAAATGGGTATGAATAGAGATCTCAGTACTGACCCCCTGATATATGATACATGGTTATTAGAGCGCCTCCTTGTTACAGTCCTGGGTATAATAGATGATAGAGAGATCTCAGTACTGACCCCTGATATGTCTATACATAGTTATTAGAGCGCCCCCTTGTTATAGTCCTGGGTATAATAGATGATGGGAGAGATCTCAGTACTGACCCCTGATATATCTATACATAGTTATTAGAGCGCCCCCTTGTTACAGTCCTGGATATAATAGATGATGGGAGAGATCTCTGTACTGTCCTCTAATATATCTATACATAGTTATTAGAGCGCCCCCTTGTTACTGTCCTGGGTATAATAGATGATGCGAGAGATCTCTGCACTGACCTCTGATATATCTATAAATAGTTATTAGAGCGCCCCCTTGTTACAGTCCTGGGTATAATAGATGATGGGAGAGATCTCTGTACTGTACCCTGATATATCTATACATAGTTATTAGAGTGCCCCCTTGTTACAGTCCTGGGTATAATAGATGATGGGAGAGATCTCTGTACTGACCCCTGATATATTATATATAGTTATTAGAGCGCCCCCTTGTTATAGTCCTGGGTATAATAGATGATGGCAGAGATCTCTGTACTGACCCCTGATATATTATACATAGTTATTAGAGCGCCCCCTTGTTACAATCCTGGGTATAACAGATGATGGAGAGATCTCTGTACTGACCCCTGATATATCTATACATAGTTATTAGAGCGCCCCCTTGTTACAGTCCTGGGTATGATAGATGATGGGAGAGATCTTTGTACTGACCCCTGATATATTATACATAGATATTAGAGCGCCCCCTTGTTACTGTCCTGGGTATAATAGATGATGGGAGAGATCTCTGTACTGACCCCTGATATATCTATACATGGTTATTAGAGCGCCCCCTTGTTACAGTCCTGGGTATAATAGATGATGGGAGAGATCTCTGTACTGACCCCTGATATATTATACATAGATATTAGAGCGCCCCCTTGTTACTGTCCTGGGTATAATAGATGATGGGAGAGATCTCTGTACTGACCCCTGACATATCTATACATGGTTATTAGAGCGCCTCCTTGTTACAGTCCTGGGTATAATAGATGATAGAGAGATCTCAGTACTGACCCCTGATATATCTATACATAGTTATTAGAGCGCCCCCTTGTTACAGTCCTGGGTATAATAGATGATGGGAGAGATCTCTGTACTGACCCCTGATTTATCTATACATAGTTATTAGAGCGCCCCCTTGTTACAGTCCTGGGTATAATAGATGATGGGAGAGATCTCTGTACTGACCCCTGATATATCTATACATAGGTATTAGAGCGCCCCCTTGTTACAGTCCTGGATATAATAGATGATGGGAGAGATCTCTGTACTGTCCTCTAATATATCTATACATAGTTATTAGAGCGCCCCCTTGTTATAGTCCTGGGTATAATAGATGATGGGAGAGATCTCTGTACTGACCCCTGATATATTATACATAGTTATTAGAGCGCCCCCCTTGTTGCAGTCCTGGGTATAATAGATGATGGGAGAGATCTCTGTAACTCTATTTTATTAGAAAAATGAAAAACATAACAAAACAAGCCTTTTGGACTAAGCCAAGAAAACAACAGAAATGTCCAAGACAACATAAACAGGTTTGCTTCAAACTGTATCCATGGGACCTCCAGTATGCGCCCACTTCAGACTTCCTTGTAAGCCAGATGTTTTCTGGTTAGGGACCTTTTTTTCGGACTCCAGGTGTTCCTCAGGTATTTACCGTCCGTCCGGAAACAGAATAGAAAAGGATACAATTACTAACGAGGTCATACCCCACCGAGACCGATGCTGCACAAAGATGTGTTACAGAAATTGTAGCAGAAGCCACAGCAGGAGCTGCACTGACCCATCTCTCTTACAACTTGAATATATACATCATTATTCATTTGTGATAATTATACTCTCCATAATACAGTTTACCATACGCAATATATATATACACACACGCATTTTTTTATTTATTAATTTTTTTTTCTTTTTTTTTTATTTAATTTTTTTTTTATTTTTTATTTATTTTTTTTAATTTTTTTTTTTTTTTTTTTTTTTAACCCCCTCTTCTTTTTTCCCCCATGTGGCCTAAATATAAACCTAAAAACAAAACCATATCTCAAAAAGAAAACATAACCCAAATACCGGTCTACAGAAATAATGGACAGAAATATATATTTTTTTTTTTTTTATATTATACTTTCTTCTTCTTAGTTTATACTAATACAACACCTTATACCCTACATACCACACACCTTATACCCTACATACCACACACCTTATACCATTAAGAAGCTCAAGTTCAGTGCTTACAAGCCCTCTTTTCTTCCTCTATTTACTAAAACAAAAAGCTATCAAGTGAATAGAATAAAATTAGCCCATCACCGGGAAAGGAGACCCCGGGCTAGGGCACTCCAAAAGAAAGACCCCTCCATAGGCGAGAGGCCCTGAGTGCACCCAACCTGTTGAACTCCAAAGAACGCACCTTCACCAGGTCACCGAGGATGTCCCTACACACCACATCCACAGGGAGGATTTTTTGACGCGTCGAAACTAAACACCGCGCGTGCCAGGTGTAGTACCTAACCACTAGACTAACTAGATATAATGTGCACCTGTCCCGTCCACCCAGATCTCTGAATGCCCCATAGGCCCACTCAGGATAGGAGAGGACAGCCAGCCTAGGCCAACCGATGGAAGCCCCTACCCTTCTATAGACCTCTGTATTAAAGGGACACTGAAGTAAGAAATGCTCCATAGTTTCCACTACAGAGCCACACTCCTCCCGGGGACAGTCCCTCTCCTCCACCTTTCTGTACTTCAAGTTATCCCTCACATACAACTTACCATGGAAGGAGCGCCAGGCCAAATCCCAAAACTTCAATGGGACCCTTACTGAATTTAACAAAACTAACCCTACCTCTAGGTCCTGACCTGGGCAGTCCCTGAGGGCCAGTGGATTTTGGAAGCGGGTGACCAGAACCCTATTATCAAGGAACCTCCTTGACAGAGTCCTAATCTCCTCAGCTCCCAAACCCCAGCGACGGATGACCTTCAGAACCGGCGCAACGTAAGCCGGGAGATGTCCATGGGTTGAACGAAAATCTTTCACACACCCTCCTGTCTCCCATTCCTGGAAGAAAGGCTGAAACCATGCCTTAGAGGAGACTACCCACAAAGGAGCCCTTCCTGTATTCCAGAAGTTTGCTATATTGGTTTTAAGAAAGGTATTCACTAGGAATACCACAGGGTTGACCATACACAACCCCCCTAGTCTCCTTGTGCGGTATGTGACTTCCCGCTTTACTAGGTTTAGTCGGTTCCCCCACAACAGCTGGAAGAACAGACTATAGACCCGTGTCCAGAGAGGCTCCGGCAAGATACATACACTGCCCAAATAGATTAACAACGGGAGCAGGAAAGTCTTGATAAGGCTAACCCTTTCTCTCAGGGACAAAGACCATCCCTTCCACTGGTCAACCTTCTGACTGGCATCTTTCAGTTTACCGTCCCAATTTCTCCCTGGGTAATCACCCTGGCCAAATTGGATGCCTAAAACTTTTGCAAATTCTTGAGGCTCCGGGAGAGTGTCCGGGAGACTGAAATCAGGATCTCCTACCCCCAGCCAGAGACTTTCACACTTGTCCCAATTGACTCGGGATCCGGAAGCCTCCGAATACCTAACCACCTCTGACATCACCCATCCAGCCTCCTCCTTGGACGAGACAAAGACAGTGACATCGTCAGCGTAGGCCACCGCCTTAAGTGCAGACTCCGGCCCCTCCAGGCTCATCCCGACCCCCGCCAATGGTCCGCCACTCAACCGCCTTAAAAAGGGGTCAATTGCGAACACATATAGCAATGGGCTCAAAGGACAACCCTGGCGGACACCGGACCCCACCCCAAAGGGGCGCCCGACCCAACCGTTCACCAGCGGGAAACTCTCAGCCCCTGCATACAAAACTTTAAGCCAATCAATAAACCCTATTGGTAAACCGTATCTCAGAAGGACTGACCAGAGGTACTCATGGTCAACCCTATCAAAGGCCTTTGCCTGATCCAAGGACAGCAAGAACCCTTTCCAATTACCGGCCCTACCCTGTTCCACAGCCTCCCGGACACCCAGTACAGCACTGAAAGTACTTCGGCCAGGAACAGAGCAGTGCTGGTCCCCCAAAAGTAGTTTGGGTGCAAAATGCACCAACCTGTTAAAAATGATCTTTGCAAGAACCTTCTGGTCCGTATTGAGAAGCGCTATGGGACGCCAATTCTCAATCCGGGATGGATCTTTACCCTTTGACAAAATGATCAGGGCCGACCTCCTCATTGACTCTGGCAGAATGCCCGAAGATAGACATTCATTAAATATCTCGGTCAACAGGGGAGCCAACAGCTCCTTAAAGGTCTTATAAAATTCGGATGTTAAGCCATCCGGACCTGGCGTTTTCTTGAGCGCAAGCCCATCAAAGGCCAGTCTCACTTCCTCTTCCCTGATCGGTTCCGTCAAAACGTCAAGCGCCGACGCCACCCCCTGCTCAGGGATGGTATCAGCCAGGAAAGCCGACATCTTGACTCGATCTAGATCTTTCCTTGCCAAAAGGTGTGAGTAGAAAGATCTGACGACCTCCAAGATCCCTGAACTGGACCTTTTCAGAGATCCTGTACTATCAACCAGACCCGTTACCAACCTACTATTCACTGACAACTTACAGTTTCTGTAGGGGTCGGGCGAGCGGAATTTCCCGAAATCCCTCTCAAAAACTAAAGATGTGTGCCTATCATACTGACATCCCTTCAGCAAGGCTTTCACCCTGGAGGCCTCCTCACGGCTGCCCCCAGTCGAGACAATTTGCTCGAGTTTCCTCCTCAAAGCTTGATATAAACGGTACTGGGTCAAACTTCTGAGGTTTGAGAGCTCACGGAAATATTTTGCAACCCGTTTCTTGAAGATCTCCCACCACTCTGACTTACTGTTACAAAGGCCCATCAGTGGAAGCTGGCTCTGCAGAAAATCCTCAAAGGACTGTCTTATTTCCTCCTCCTCCAGGAGTGCCGAATTTAACTTCCATAAACCTCTTCCCATCCGAGGGGTTTCTGAAACATTCAGAGAAAACATAATTAAACAGTGATCGGAGAATTCCACCTCCACCACCAGAATTGGTGAGGAGACAGCCTCCTCCTTTAAATAAAACCTATCTATTCTAGATCTACAACTACCTCGATAAAAAGTGAACCCCGTGTCGCCTGTGGTGTGCCGAACGTGGACATCCACCAGGCGAGCCTCACTCACTATATTATTCAAAGCGACGCTGTCGTAAGCCAACTTGTCTCTGGCACCTCCCCTATCACAGAGCCTCGAGACATTATTGAAGTCTCCGCCAAAGATCACCAGTCGACTCGTAAAAAGAAAGGGCTTGATCCTTATGAAGAGGTCCTTCCTCTCGTTCTTGCTCTGAGGACCATAAATATTTATGAGCCGAAGCTCTTGACCTCTCATAAGGACGTCCAAGACCAAGCACCTCCCCATTTCCACCTCGATTACCCGTCTGCATTCAACCGCTGCGGTTTTAAAAAGAACCGCCACCCCGCTATATGGTTCGGCCGCAAGAGACCAATAGGAGGGCCCATGAGTCCACTCCCTCTTTGCTTTATGGATACTGGCCAGGTCTGTTAGCCTGGTCTCTTGCAAAAACAAAATATCAGCTTCATTCCGGCTGAAAAAATCAAAGGCCATAAAGCGAGCCATATCAGACTTAATGCTAGCGACATTAATGGTCGCCAACGTCAACGGGGTGAGTGCCGCCATCAAGGGTGATCGAGTTGGACAGCTCTCTTCTTTACATTACCCGATTCCCCACCAGAATCCCTACCACCCCTTTTTAAACACTCCGACATATCCATTTCTACAATATTTATATTTTTTACATGATTGTTTATTTCTTTTTGCGAACCCCCCTCCAGATTCGGAGAGGAGCCCTCACCTTTGTCCCGTGGCACTGAGTCTCCCCTAACCCCCGGAGGAACTTGTGGCCCCCCAGGGGGGAGGGGAGCGACGTCCCCCACCGGCACTACTCTATTCCTTGGCTCCCCCACCTCCTCCTCCTCTAATGAGGAGGATTCAGGGTCGCCTCCTTCCAGAGTCTGAAAGCGGTTTGTTAAGGTGACCAGAGGGGAGCCGGTTTGGCCCTCCTTTAGCATCTGACCTGGAGGGGGAGAAGATTTCTTTTTCCCCTTCTTTTTATTCTGTTTACCCTTCTTACATTTTTCCTTTTGCCATTCCCTACTCTCCTCATCCAAACTGTCTTCTGGATGGGAACTTGATAGGGAACTGGACCTTTCGTCCTCCTCTCTTGCCAGTCTCCTGACCTCTTCCTCCAAATCGCTGCCCCTTATGTCCTCAGAGGTGGTCACTGGCCCTTGGGAAACAGGGACCAGGGTCATCCTACTAGATTCCCCCCCTTCCCCTGCCTCCTTTCGGGACATCTGCGGTCTGGTCTTACTCACTCTTCCACCTTTTTCCATCACCGGACCTCCAGACCCCCTACTTCCGCCCTCCCCCTCTCCAGCTGAGGCCCCGCTGCCCCGGGGTACCCCAGTCGGATCAGGAGCAACATCAGCACGGGCACGCTGAGGACAGCGACTGAAGGGGTGTCCTAGGACACCACACAGGTTGCAGCGAATGTCTGTACACGAGGCGGCATGGTGACCCTCTCCCCCACACAATGTACACATCACTTTGGTACATGCCGCACTGAAATGTGTGGGGTCACCGCACTTGTGACAGACCTTCGGCTGCCCCTGGTAAAAGGCCAGGATCCTATCTCTTCCCAAGAAAGCAGAGGAGGGAATGTGGGTAACAGAGTTTCCGGACCGCCTCAATTTCACCAGGAAAGTCCAGGCTCCAGACCAGATGCCGTACTCGTCACGGTTCTTTGTGGGGTTACCCTGCACCTCCCCGTAACGAGATATCCAGGTCATGATGTCAATGAACGACAGTGACTCATTACGGGTTAAAACGGTCACTGACTTCACCGTGTCCTGGCGGGAAACGGGAATCACCTCGAAATCCCGCCAGTCGGGCCTAGTCTGAACCAGCTCATTATTCGACCAGAAAAGTTCAAGACCCTCTGACCGAACAAAGCTGATATCAAACTCCGAGGTGCCAAAAGGATGGATCAGGGCAAAGATGTCATATGCCCTGAAGCCCATATTCAGCAGGAGCTCAACCACCTTCCCCCGTTTTGGGCATGTATCTCTGCTACCTATGTGCCGAAGACGGACTACATTCCTTCTGGCCCCCGATGGCCCGCTTGTTGGGAGCGACCAATTCCCTCTATTCTCTCGGAAGGCCCCAAGTCCATGCCGCTGGATCCAGAACTCGAGGTTAACCTGCTCACCCTCTATATTGGCCGTCTTTTCTCCCCGCCTCAGGGCCTCCAAGAGACGCCGCTGTAAATTTCCCTGTCCAGCCCCACGGGAAAAAGGCCTCTCTGCCCCCCCGGTAACCGCTCCAGCATAACTTTTGGGGCCAGGCACCACCGGGAGGGGAGATGGGTCAGACACAGCCCCCACCGCACCCCCTACTACGGCAACATCAGCCCTGGCCTGTTCCTGGGCACCAGTCCTATTATCTGTAGCACCAGATGGGTGGGCAATCATCCCCAAAGCATCCCTTTCTGGACAAACCGCCCTCCCATCCCTAGACTCTGGCTGTTGTACTATCCCAGACATCCTCTCCTCCCCTCCTGTGACTCTGGATCCACTACCATCCCCAGTGCTCCTACCAGCATTCCTACTACCACCCTCCTCCTCTGCAATCACAGTAGATATGCTACACCCACCCTCATGTAGCCCCTTCCCTTGGACCTCCTTCACACTTTCACGTCCCACCACCTGCATCCCTGTTGACACTAGTACCCCTGAAACAGGAGAAGCCTTCTTCACTCCAACTGCCATTTGACCTCCATGACCTGATGTCACCGATTTTGCCACTGTAACGTCACTAGGCTCCGCCCCCTTCCTAGATGCCGGCACCGCCGCCGATGCCCTGGTGTCCCGTGCTGCCGGAGCAGCTGCAATATCGCGCCCAGACTCTGACACCGCCGCTGATGTCTGCCTGCTCCGGGCATCAGGATTCACCTCTGACAAGGTGATAGCCTGCACCCCCTCCCCGGATGCCTGCGTGCTCCGGAGGGCGGGGTCTATCTCGGAAGACGGCACGCCACCCGCGAGCGTGCAGTCCATGGGAGTCTCAACACCCACCGCAGGTGCCTGACTAAAAACGGATGCCATACCTTTCCCTCCCTGCTCAGCATCCAACACCATTACTGGTACTGGGGTCGGCTGAGCAGGGGGGTTTTTCCCATCCTCCCCCTGGGTGCCGCTGGGAAAGATTCTCTCCCTCTGATCCATTCCCGGGACCACCACAGATGCCGAGTCTGTTTGACCAGAGGGGCTAGGAAAAGGTACAAAACGTGTGCATACGACCTGTAATTGCTTCTTCTTCTTGTTTTTCTTCTGCTTGCCTTTTCCTGATCTTTCTTTGCCCTCCTCAGGTAGGTCGTCCCCAAAAGAAAGATTAGACAGATTAGTAGAGGATTCCATTCTTTTAATTTCTGCCATTAAATAACCACCTTCTCCCTCCCTTTCCTCCTCATCTGAGGAGTAAGAAGCACTCAGCCTTGGGCTGGGCTGCCGTGGGGGGATGGGCTGGGAAATCTCCACAGGTGATAGATTTGGAGACGCCCTGCAGGACATCACACCTGGAGACACCATTACACCTGCCTCATCCTCCTCACTGTCAGACACAGAGGTCACTGCCAACTCCTTCCCAGAGAGGTTCCTCATGCTGTCGAACCTCTCTTGGTTGCTCAGTCTTTCTTTAAATCCACCAGCATTCTGTAAAATGTATTCTTTTCTAGTGGAATGAAGCTTGATGGCCTCTCTCACCTTCCCCATCTCTTCTGATATAGTCACACGGTCCTTTTTCCTTGCAGCAGTCTCAGCCCGAGCCTTCAAAGATTTCAGCTCCATCTGCAGCTTTTTAAGCCTCTGACCGCACGCCTCAAATTCATTAGTACATAGATGAATTCTAGCACTATACTTGTTGGTGGTCTCCCCGGGACGGCGCTCACCCCACCCCTTGTACTGGACAAGGGAACTGCCACCATCCCGTCCTTGGGAAGACTCACCTTTCTTTCCAGGATGGCCTGCACTCTCTATGGAGTCTTGCTGCATCAGCCTCTGGGATCTTCTTAATCGCTCTCCTCCTGAGACCAGTAACACACCATCATTCCCCGCTGGTCTCACCCGGGGAACGGTGGAGGATGTGCTAGGTTGCACACTCATGGAGGCCCCCTCACCTCTCCAGGGAGAGGGAAAGGGCTCCAGACACGTCTGCTCAGTAGCTCAGCTCTGCTCAGACTGCAAGGCTCCACCTACTCCCAACCTACTCCAGCCCCCTTGTTGCAGTCCTGGGTAGAATAGATGATGGGAGAGATCTCTGTACTGACCCCTGATTTATCTATACATAGTTATTAGAGCGCCCCCTTGTTACAGTCCTGGGTATAATAGATGATGGGAGAGATCTCTGTACTGACCCCTGATATATCTATACATAGTTATTAGAGCGCCCCCTTGTTACAGTCCTGGGTATAATAGATGATGGGGGAGATCTCTGTACTGACCCCTGATATATTTATACATAGTTATTAGAGCGCCCCCTTGTTACAGTCCTAGGTATAATAGATGATGGAAGAGATCTCTGTACTGACCCCTGATATATCTATACATAGGTATTAGAGCGCCCCCTTGTTACAGTCCTGGGTATAATAGATGATGGGAGAGATCTCTGTACTGACCCCTGATATATCTATACATAGTTATTAGAGCGCCCCCTTGTTACAGTCCTGGGTATAATAGATGATGGGAGAGATCTCTGTACTGTCCTCTAATATATCTATACATAGTTATTAGAGCTGCCCCTTGTTACAGTCCTGGATATAATAGATGATGGGAGAGATCTCTGTACTGACCCCTGATATATCTATACATAGTTATTAGAGCGCCCCCTTGTTACAGTCCTGGGTATAATAGATGATGAGAGAGATCTCTGTACTGACCCCTGATATATCTATACATAGTTATTAGAGCGCCCCCTTGTTATAGTCCTGGGTATAATAGATGATGGGAGAGATCTCTGTACTGTCCTCTAATATATCTATACATAGTTATTAGAGCGCCCCCTTGTTACTGTCCTGGGTATAATAGATGATGCGAGAGATCTCTTCACTGACCCCTGATACTGTATATCTATACATAGTTATTAGAGCGCCCCCTTGTTATAGTCCTGGGTATAATAGATGATGGGAGAGATCTCTGTACTGACCCCTGATATATTATACATAGTTATTAGAGCGCCCCCTTGTTACAATCCTGGGTATAACAGATGATGGAGAGATCTTTGTACTGACCCCTGATATATCTATACATGGTTATTAGAGCGCCCCCTTGTTACAGTCCTGGGTATGATAGATGATGGGAGAGATCTCTGTACTGACCCCTGATATATTATACATAGATATTAGAGCGCCCCCTTGTTACTGTCCTGGGTATAATAGATGATGGGAGAGATCTCTGCACTGACCCCTGATATATCTATACATAGTTATTAGAGCACCTCCTTGTTATAGTCCTGGGTATAATAGATGATGGGAGAGATCTCTGTACTGACCCCTGATATATCTATACATAGTTATTAGAGCGCCCCCTTGTTACAGTCCTGGGTATAATAGATGATGGGAGAGATCTCTGCACTGACCCCTGATATATTATACATAGTTATTAGAGCGCCCCCTTGTTACAGTCCTGGGTATGATAGATGATGGGAGAGATCTCTGTACTGAACCCTGATATATCTATACATAGTTATTAGAGCGCCCCCTTGTTACAGTCCTAGGTATAATAGATGATGGCAGAGATCTCTGTACTGACCCCTGATATATTATACATAGTTATTAGAGCGCCCCCTTGTTACAGTCCTAGGTATAATAAATGATGGGAGAGATCTCTGCACTGACATCTGATATATTATACATAGTTATTAGAGTGCCCCCTTGTTACAGTCCTGGGTATCATAGATGATGGGAGAGATCTCCGTACTGACCCCTGATATATCCATACATAGTTATTAGAGCGCCCCCTTGTTACAGTCCTGGGTGTAATAGATGATGGGAGAGATCTCTGTACTGACCCCTGATATATCTATATATGGTTATTAGAGCGCCCCCTTGTTACAGTCCTGGGTGTAATAGATGATGGGAGAGATCTCTGTACTGACCCCTGATATATCTATATATGGTTATTAAGTCACCCCACAGCCATCTTTTTTTCTAAACTAAATAATTCCGATTTTTAGTTACCTCTCTGGGTTTTGTAGTCCACCCATTCCATTTATCACTTTAGTTGCCCCCTTTGTACCCACTCAAGCTCTGATATGTCCTTCTTTAGTCCCGCTGCCCAAAACTGTCCACAGTTTTCCATGTGTGGTCTGACCAGTGACTTTTAAAGAGGAGGAACAATGTTCTCGTCATGCACCCCTAGACCTCTTCTGATGCCCCCATGATCCTATCTGCTTTGGCAGCAGTTGGTGACATGTATTTCCTCTGCCCAAAATGTGATTGCTTCCAGTGAGAGAAACCAAGTAATCTTGTAGATTTGAGACCTTTTAATGGCTAACAAATACATGATGTTACAGCAAGCTTGCAAACCTCTCGGGTTCTTCTTCAGGCTGAAACGGAACAGATCCGAAGAGGCATGCATATTTATACACACTTATGACACACATACTTATGACACGGCAGACATGGATGGGATTGGTTCGCACCTAAAAAGAATACTGCAACAGGAACAAAGTTTTTTAACTAGACGTTGATAAGGGAGTGAAAGTTTCCTGGTCCCTGAATTACTGTTGGGGGGACACCAGGCCAGCAGTCGCATCTGTGCTATAGATGCCTCATACCTCCCATTCACCCATAAAACCTTGGCAATAATTTAACCCCGTGTTCAGCGGGTCAAAAGTTGTTATAAATTTATATTCCCAAATTCTTCTATGGTTTTGTGACTGGAAACCGCCCTTCAATATCATAACTCTCATATCCCCTATGTCATGTCCATGGTTAGAGAAGTGCTCGGCCACAGGGAATTCTGTCCTACTCTGATTAATTGCGTGGCGATCAGACATTCGGGGCCACTACATTATTACTAGACTCTAATTCAATAAAAACAACATTAAAAAACCTGCGGAGTGAAAGCAGCTTCTTCCTGAGGGATTCGCTCCGTCCTCACCGCCCCTCCTGCAGCTTAACTTCCCTTTCCTCATCTCGCAGCTTCAGGGAGCTTTCACAGCGGACAGCATACTTCACAGCAGCATTGTGGAATACGCCCTCTTGTGGAATATTCAGCACTACAATCTGTTAATGTGCAGATTTTGGTGCAAAGTTAAAAATGTGCGTCTAGACATGTGGATTTGGGTCTAGAATTCTATTGTGCTGCTGATGCAGAATATTCTTACCCATGTGTAAACACCGTCAGAGGTTTGGCGCACGCCTTCTGATGTCCCCAGTACCATTTTAGAAGCAATCAGTCATCACTCAGGCTGGAGATTTGTTCCCCTCCACAGCGCCCCCTTCCTGTTCACCCACAAGTCCTGAAGCGAATCCGGGACACCACTGATAGGTAGGAAGTTATTCATAAACCAATTTACCCGAGTTACGAGGAGAAACATCACACTTTCTGCTTATTTTTGCAAAAGATGTAACAAACTCACCAACAATGCTGTATAGTAGATGACCAGACAGGCCACCACAAAAGGAGGCAAATCCTGAGCGTGCGCAGTCATGTTTTACCCACAAGATACCGTGGACGGACTATACAGTAAGGCTGCCTGCAGACGGCCGGGTCGGATCCGGCAGCGAGAATTCTCGCCGCCGAATCCGACCCGAGCGCCTGCAGAGAGCAGCGTGGACTCACCTGCGCCCCGCAGCTTCGGATCTGTGAGCCCCGCACAGAAATAGAACATGCTGCGGTTTGTTTACCGCGCGAGATTTCCGCCCGTCTGCAGGTGGCCTAACAGCGCCTGCTGGAGCGATCAGGGAATGCCAACTGATAATGCATTTTTGCAACAAGAATACAACTAAAACTGTATATCAATACAAAATGCAAGATGACGCCCTTAATTTGGCCAGTGCAGCAGGTATCTTCTATTAGAGCCCCCAAAATAGTTTTGAAACCGGCTCTGGTTAGTGGAAAAAAAACATAACGGAAGCCATTCTAACCCCAACTAATACCCCACCCCTGCTATTCCAAAGAATTATAGAATAGTACAGTTCGAAGGGACCTCCCGGGTCATCGGGTCCTGCGGGGTCATCGGGTCCTCCAGGGTCATCGGCTCCAACCCCCTGCTCAGTGCAGGATCACTAAATCATCCCAGACAGATGTCTGTCCGGCCTCTGGAGACTTCCATTGAAGGAGAACTCCCCACCTAACATGGCAACCTGTTCCACTCACTGATCCCCCTCACTGTCTAATATCTAATCTGTGTCTCCTCCCTTTCAGTTTCATCCCATTGCTTCTAGTCTTTCCTTGTACAGATGAGAATAGGGCTGATCCCTCTGCACTGTGACAGCCCTTCATATATTTGTAGACAGCTATTAAGTCTCCTCTCAGCCTTCTCTTCTGCTAAACATTCCCAGATCCTTTAACCGTTCCTCATAGGACATGATTTGCAGACTGCTCACCATCTTGGTAACTCTTCTCTGAACTTGCTACAGTTTGTCTATGTCTTTTATAAAGTGGGGTGCCCAGAACTGGACCCAGTATTCCAGATGAGGTCTGACTAAGGAAGAGTAGAGGGGATAATTACCTCCCGTGATCTAGACTCTGTGCTTCTCTTAATACATCCCAGAATTGTGTTTGCCTTTTTGGCTGCTGCATCACATTGTTGGCTCATGTTCAGTCTATGATCTATTAGTACCCAAGTCTTTTTCACATGTGCTGCTGCTTAGCCCAATTCCTCGCATTCTGTATGTGCTTTTTTCATTTTTCTTGCCCAGATGTAGAACTTTGCATTTCTCCTTGTTAAATACCATTTTGTTAGTCGACGCCCACTGTGCAAGCTTTTCTAGATCTTTTTGAATACTCTCTCTCTCTCTCTTCCCTAGTGTTAGCTATCCCTCCTAGCTTTGTGTTGTCTGCCAATTTGATCAGTTTCCCATCAATTCCCTCCTCAGTATCATTTATAACAATGTTGACCAACCCTGTGCTAGGACAGGGCCTTGTGGTAACCCACATGATACATTTTTCCACTTGGCTGTACATACACTTGCCTTGTCAATCCCATATTTGGTCATTTTTTCAATAAGGATGGTACAAAATATTTTGTCAAATGTTACAACCCCATTCTGGCTCTGGTTAATTACTCCATTCCCATCCAAGTATTTGCATACATGTTGTTTAATAATGTATTCACAGATCTTCTCCGGTATAGAAGTCAGGCTCACAGTCCTGTAGTTTCCTGGATCCATCTTCTTCCCTTTTTAGAAGATAGGGACAACATTTGCCCTTTTCCAATCTTCTGGGCACAGATTCTGGCGAGTGGCTCTGCAATTACCTCCGCTGCTTCTTTAGTATTCTAGGATGTAATTCATCTGCACCTTAAGACTTGGGTTAATGTAAGTTAGCTAAGTGTTCCCTCACCATCTCTCTGCTTACAGATAGCCTGCATTCTTTTATTCCCCAATAGCACAGGGAAGATCAGCTGATGTTATATTTACTTTCTGAGAGAAAACAGACACAAAATAGAAATTTAAAAGTTCGTCCTTCTCAACATCATTCTTAACCAATTCACCATTTTCATCTTGTAAGCATCCAACAGCAGCTTTGACTTTTCTTTTGCTTTTGACCACCAAATCCTTTTTTATTGCTTTTGGCCTCTCTTACAAGCCTCCATTCATTATCAGCGTTATCTTTTCTGACACTTGCCCTACAGTTTCTGCAGACCCCATTATATTCTTCTTTAGATATTTCCCCCTTCTTTCCATTTGGTAAACATATTTTTCTTCCTCTTTAACATGTGTACAAGTTCTGTGTTCATCCATCCGGGTCTCTTTAAATCCTTCCCATTCTTCCTTCTTTTAGGGATTGGTAACGATTGTGCTTTGAGAATCTCATTTCACAATATTTACCAACCTTCTTGGACATTTCTGTCCTTAAGAACATCCGGCCATTGGATTCTTCCTCTTTCTGAGTTCAGTAAAATCTGCCTTTCTGAAATCCAACCTTGAGGTCTGAGTCTTCTCAGGTCTTCCTCCCCTTGTTATCCAACATCCAAGGATATCATGATCACTGCCTCCTAAGGTCCCAGCCACCCTTACTCCCTCAACCATTCCCTCCCTGTTGGTAAGAATTAGGTCCAAGATAGCAGATCCCCTTGTTCTCTCTTCTACCTTCTGGAAGAAAAAGTTGTCAGCAAGAGTGGATAAGAATCTGTTGGATCCATTACTTTTACCTGAGAGATTCCCAACAAATGTCTGGATGGGTAAAATCTCCCATGATCACTATGTTGGGCTTCTCTGAGAGCTTGGCCATCTGATGTAGAAAGAGTTCCTCCATATCTTCTGCTTGTCCCGGTGGCCTATAGTAAATGCCTACAATGGTGTCCTTTCTGTTGTTCTCTCCTTGTATTCTTACCCAAACAGTTTCTACAGAACTCCCAGCTCTGAAGCTTGAATCTCGGTGGAGATGAAGGTTCTCCTAACATACAACACAACACCTCCTCCCCTTTATTAGGTCTGTTTCTTATAAATACATTGTATCCATCAAGCCTTGTATCCAATCATGTGTATCATCCCACCAAGTTTCCGTGATGCCTATGGCATCATATTTCTCTTTCTGTATGAGGGCTTCTACACACTGGTGAGAGCAATATTGGGATGTGATTGACGCTTCAATATCGCTCTCCCAATCCTTCTGAAGCCCTGGATGTGATATGTTTACACAGGGAAATAGCCTCTAATTCCTGCAGGGCTGAAAATAATCAATAACTGTAAAAAAATAATAATAATAATATAAAAAAGAAAAATACATCACCTTAGTAGAGCTGTCATCTCCGGCGCGTCTCTCAGCGGGTCTCCGGCATTCTTTTTCTGCTGCTGTCCTGGTCGGGGATTAAAAAAAATCCCCGTCTCCTGAGGTGCTGCCTCTGATTGGCTAAGCGCTGTGACCAATCAGTGGCAGCACTCAGCTGTCATTCAATGCTGAGCGCTGCCTCTGATTGTTGACAGCGCTCAGCCAATCAGGGGCAGTTGTTTCAGGAGGTAGGGATTTTCAATTCCTGGCCAGAAGAGAAGCAGAAGAGGAATGCTGGGGACCTGCTGGAAGACGCACCATAGATGACAGCTCTACTAAGGTGATGTATTCTTCTTTTTTATTTAATTTCATTTTTTTTACAGTTATTGATTATGTTCATGGTAGAGCTTATATTTGAAGCCCCCCTGAAAATCCTTGTCGCAAAGAGTCCCCTGCCACAGCAGTACCTGAGAGTCACGAGCATCTCCCATTGATTTCAATGGGGCTGACGCTGCTGCCACTGGCTCCGTTGGACAAAATGGACAAGATTGCAAAAATAATGGCCATGCCGTGATTTTGTTTTAATGCTGCATCGGAAGCGTTAAACATCGCAAATGTGCATATAGCTATTGGAAGCCATTGGCTTCATAATTTTGCGATTTCTCGCATATTCGCAGCACTGGTAAATCGTGCGATTCCCTCTCCAGTGTGAAACAACCCTTAGGAGCTCCAGTTCTCCTTGCTTGTTTCCCAGCTCTGGGCATTTGTGTATAAACATGTTTGTTTGTGATCGGGGTCTCTTACTCCTCTCCTTTCCTTCTGACTTTCTTGTCTTTGTTCTTTCTCTCCACCTCTAATAGTTTCAGTGCCCAATCCCCCATTGCTCTTTGCTTCCCGCTACAGTGATAATGTCACTGATACCAAGGATATGTGGCCTCTGCAGCCAATCACTAGCACACTACAGTTGGTGATTGGCTGCCTCGATCACATGTCTCTGTGTCGGAATGTCATTACTGCTTCCACAGGAAGTAAAATCAGTAGGGATTGCCCAGTTCTAAACTATGGCACATCCCTAGGATAGGTCTTTAATAGTGGATTGTTGGGGATCCGTTGCCCCCGGGTCCCACACAAATCAAATATTCGTTAAGCCACCTTGCCTAACGAATAGCTGATATAGCTTATTAGCATATTAACACTCGCAGTGATACACTGTGCATGCACAGTCACAGGAGTAATCCGCCTGCAGGCTGCCGAAGGTTCAGCATTCCCTGCTGGGCAGTGAACGTTGCGTCACTAGTGACCGGGCACACCGACCTGCAGGAAGGGAACTGCAGTGAATGAACGCTACATAACAGAAAGAAGAGGATCCGGCCGGCTGGAGGGGAGGAGAAGATGTGGGAAGAAGGCTGACGGGGAGGAATAGGGAAGTGGAGAAGATTTTTTTTCTAATGACAGAACCCTCTTAACTGTTTAGATTCCACAAACAAAGCTGACTGCACATCTAAGCGATCAGCAGGAGGTGGAGCAGTGCGATTTGAGGGTGCCAATGGGTAGCATGGCATGTAAAGGGCTCCCAGGGCTGCCATGCATAGATTCCTATCAAGTCCTACCATGATATGCAACATCAAAAATCACCATACACTGCAATACTGAAGCATATAGTACAAGTGATCGAATGATTGCAGGTTAAAAAACACGTCTGCACCCCAAAACAGGGGTAATAAAACTACAGCTCACCCCACAAAATGAGCCTCCCGCAGCCCAATCGGCAAAAAACCCAAAAAGTTACGAAGACAGAAAGCAATTCTTGTTTAAGAAAAAGTTTATAAATTGAAAGAACATCAAAAAAAAAACCTCCATAAATGTGGTATCGTCATAATCGGACTGACCCGCAGAACAAAGCTCCTAAGTTATTGTTACTGCACTGTCAGCCCCGCAAAAGCCAAACCCTAAAAAATGTAAAAAGTTATGGAAGGCGAGGCGGAAAAAAACTAATACAAAAAAGTGGTTAACCGGGTGTGTCCAGACTTTTGCCAAAGCCTGTATATGCAGTATATAGTCAGCTCCTATATAGTCACATGATGACATTCTGACTAAGTGGGGGATGTGGAGCCTCAGATGAACGGCTCTCTAACTGCACAGCATTTACTATATAGAGGTGTATACTGTATATAGGACAGTGTTTTCTGGGCCGGACCTTCAGTTGCAGTTTAATGACCACATTTGGCTCCAACAGAAGTCTGACTTTACAGCCTTGTAATAGATAGAGGTACCGCTATGCAGATCTCTACAGACTCCTCCAGCGTAGCGTATAGTGGGGGCTCCGCAGGGCCGCACCCCATTACGGGGCTTTAGGGGATCCGCTAACTGATTACAAACACAAACTATTCATGTCCGTGCTGCTAGAGGACGAGACCCCAGCGAGGGCCGGCGTGGGCAGCGCCAAATACAAGTACGTTACTAGTCGGCGGGAGCGTTGTGTCGGGGCCGGCGAGGTCCTTCGTCTGGATTCACGTCACATCTATACGTCGCGTTCAGAGAGTCGGAACATTTCTGTTGTCAGAGAAAGCGATGAAGGTAAAAGTTTTAGTGAGCGAACAAAGGTTTCTCCCACGCGTTTGAGCGTGAGATCGTAATTATGGAAATATGCATGAGACGCGAGAAGAGCGCTCTATACGAAGAAATGGAAATGTTCTGTCAAAGAGAAGAAAACAGTTCGCCACCGTATCGCTGTTAATTGGGCTGCGCCTTGAACGGCGTGGGAATCTCAATGTAATGAAACGCTTTGAAAGCGGGGAGGTCAGGAAGCGTTTGATCTCTGTAATCCGCGCGGCGTCTCTACAAGGGCCGGGATTGATCTGCGTTTATAGGATTGGAGTCTGACATGGAGGTCACCGCCAAACAGATATTGGATGGAACATCCTACGAACGGCAGCCGTTCAGATATCCTCTGGCAGACATGGGATGTAGCAGAGCCAGAGGTGTAGTCCAGCCCAGATCTGCTCCCACCGCTGCTAAAGCCTCATTAGGCTGCTGTAGAAATACGTATTTAAAGGGGTTTTACCATTAAAGATATTCATCCTCGATCTACAGGATAGGGAATAACTATCTGATCGCTGAAGGACCGCCCACTGCCCTGTGATTCCAAGATGCACCAAATGCCCCGTGTGAATGGAGTGGCGGAGCTCATACCTGACCATACACTTCTATGGGATGATGAGTGCATTGATCTCCAACCTGTTCCATAGAAGTGAATGGCGCAGCGGTCGGGCACGAGAACCGCCACCACAGTCACACAAGGGATGTTGGACTTCCAGCAATCAGGCCTTTAAGCCGTCCGGCACCGCTGAATGTAGAATAAAGGGATATTTCCATCTCGGTAAGTTATGTCTTATCCACAGGATGGGGAAAATTTACCAATCAGTGGGACCCTCACCAATCAGAGACACCGCCCCCAGAGCACCACTGAATCCTGACAGTGGTGCCCACTCCTGCGTGCCGCCACACCATGCACCAGGGGTGTAGCTAAAGGTTCGTGGGCCCGGGTGCAAAAGTTTCTCTTGGGGCCCCCCAACTTCTCTTAACCCTTTAATGCAGAGGCGTAACTTGAAGCTCCTGGGCCCCAATGCAAAACCTGTAACAGGGCCCCCAAATATAATGCTTTATTCATACTACTGGGCTCCCTATATGGAGAAGAGAAGCCTCATTGGCCCCCTAGGGGTCCTGGGCCTGGGTGCAACCGCATCCCCTGCATCTCCTATAGTTACGCCAGTGCCATGCACTTTATGCACTTCTCCAGCAGCTCACTGAAGGAAATGGCATGGTGAAGTGCATACGCCACCACTCTCAGCATTCTTGAACACTCCGGGGATCAGTGGATTGGTGGGGGTCCAGCACTCGGATCCCAACAATCTGAACATTATCCCTCATCCTGCGATAGGTCATAGCTGAGATGCAAACACCCCTCCAAGGCTCCTTCTGTTGAACTAGTGTGTTATTTTTGATTCCTGCCGCTGTTTTGCTGTTTTGGTGGGTCACCTGGTATTTGTAGTCCAACCTCTTAGCATTGATCCTTGGCTTGTATTCTGAAGATGCCTCCATCTCATCCTCTTGACCTCCTGCCAGTCGTGTCCTCTGGTGTCATACTAATCTTCGCCTCTTCTTCTGATCTGTTGCCAGTCGGGGACTATACCAGGGACTGTGACTTAAGAAAGCAGATAGTCCGCACCTCCTTGAGGGGTTAAAGGGGTTTTACCATTACAAAAAGTTTTGCCTTCTCCACAGGACAAAAGATAACTTGCTGATTGTTGGGTGCAACCACTAGGACCCCCGTCAATCCAGAAAATGGGTCTCCAGAGCATCTCCGAGTGAATGCAATGGTGGCCCCACATGCACATCAGCGACCCATTTATTTGAGTGGGACCACTGGAGATAGGTGAGCACTTCAACTTGGTAATCACTGGTCTCTCCAATAAAATGAATAGGGTGGAGGTGCACATGCTTGATCACCACCCCATTCATTCAGTGATGCTCTGGAGCCCTATCCTCTGGGTCAATGGGGGTCCCAGCAGGGAGATTCCCTCCGCTCTGCACCTTACTTTAGTCAATGTCAAATGGATTGTGCCCCAAGGAGCTGCTCATCCTTTGAGATCCATACCAAACATATTTCTGGGTAGTTAACACAAACCTGTATAGGGTCTCACTTTACTGTAACACTGCTGTGACAACACACGTCCCAGAAGTCCAAACAAGTGACCAACGAAGCCAAATAATGCTTGAGATTAGGGAGAGATTCGCGGAAGCATTATGGAGAGAGGGGTGGGGAGATGTTTCCACTGTGATCGACTGCCGGAAGAGCTAAGTGAGGGAAGGTGAGGAGCCTCCAGAAAACCAGTTGATAGAGAGCGCAGCGGCCAATAGTAGTAAATGTCAGTAAGGAGTCAGGAACACAAAGTCTTCATTTTGGGCAGGAGGAAGCTTTGCTCTACTACAGAGCCCGCTGCTAGTTTGGGGCGGCTAGGATTTGCACCCACATGAAGCTATCCTGTAAAGAGGTATTCTGGGCATTTAACCCTTTGCTGTATAGATCAACTATCCTGAAAATAGGTAATCAGTAATCAGTGAGGGTCCAGCAGTCAGGACCCCCAGCAATCAGCTCATCTCAGCCCTTACACTCACCGCTCCAATGTAAACAGCTCCATCCATAATGGGGTCGGAGACTCATGTGCATTAGAAGGTATAGGAATCAATAGGAGTTATCCCTTCTATTGCATCAGCTGATTGTTGGGGCCCCACGTGGCAGATCTTGCTGATCAATTGCCCAGAATACCCCTTGAATTTCCTTATCAGTTTTTTTTTTTTCGTCTGATGGATAACATTTCATGAATTAATGGGTTGTCCACCTCTGAACTATTGATGAGCAATCCTAATCTTAGGTCATCATGATTGGCAGGGGTCCGACACCCAGGGCTGCTGCTGATCATGCTCTAGTGCATGGAGACAATGTGCTGCACACAGAGCTCCATACACACTGCAGTGGCTGAAGATGGTATAGAAGGCTCAGTTCCCATTCACTTGCACCATCCCAGCCCCTTGCAGTGTGTACAGAGCCATGTGCTACCCATTGTGGCCCCAGTATTAATATTGTCCCCCATAGTGGCCCCAATAGTAAGAGTGCTCCCAGTAGCAATTTTGACCCCAATAATGGCCCCAGTAGAAACAGTGACCCCTACAGTGGCCTCAGTAGTAATTGCCATCCCCATACTGGAACTCAAGCCATGCATCAACCCCCCAAGTAGGGCATTCACATTATGTGCAGGTCAAGTCGGGTGTCATCCACGCTGCCATCAGAGGCTGTGACCCCTGACCTCTCCCCCGGTGTCTGCGCTGTGTGCAGGCTGGTGTCTGGGTGCAGGAACGCAGACACTGGGGGGTGATGTTAGGGGTCACAGCCTTTGAGGGCAGTGTGGACGCCGCCCAACTTGAGTTGCAGACAGAGTGAGTGCCCAGTTTGTTGGCTTACTGCCCGGCCGGCTCGCAGCTGGCAAGTATTTATTAATGGACATTAACCTTTTCCAATCCACTGTCTGACGTCTAAAGACATTCTGATTGAAATCTGTACAGCTCCGATGTCGGAAGACGTCTGGCAGGGTATTCTTACTGTTGACAGGGGCCTCTCAAGCATGTCCCATACTGCAGTATTGGCTCTAGCCAGCAGATGGCACCATTGTATAATGGTAGAAAAAGAAAACCCCCTAGGAAACCCTGAATCCAAAATTGGATTGCAAAGGGTTAATATGGCCGGAAAAAAAAAAAATACCAGCCGGATGGCAACTTGCCACCCTTCTGAGGTCCTGAAGACCACCTCAACCCTTTACTGAAGACCAGCAAGTAATGCTTTTCAAGTTTGAGGGTCTCTTCATCAGAGGAATAGATTCAAATAGGGTGGTGAGACGAGGCAGCGGGCTGTGTTGCCTCATGGAAGGGTGGCTCCTGGAATGGGGGCTCCTGGCTGCTGCACCTATTGCATCTCCAGCTCTTACCGAAAGGATGGCATTACTGAATGAGCTTTGGGGACCCCTGTTGTCATGTGAGGTGGGGTCCCATAGGTGAGAATTGTATACATTATACACATACTGTAAACAGTGTATCAGGAAAATGTTGCACCCCATAGTATAACTTTACAAGCCCCCCTTTTACCTTTTGAAGTTGTTAAAGAGAGGCATGCGCCCCCTGTGCTCTCCCTGTAATCCGGCCTGGCACACAGCCCATCGTGAGATCACAAAGTAGTTAATTTACAGCAGAGGCTTGCAAATGAACCTGCAAACTCCTCCTAGCTCAGCGAGTTCTTGCATTGCAGCCATAGTGCAGCCACAACTACAAACTCAGCTCTGCTGTAGCGCTGTATGGATGTATCTAATGACTAGCAATATTGCAGCGAGCCGCCGCAGAGCCATTCATCCGCTGAAACAACTTATAACGGGACTTCTAGAAGTTTTGTAGTGCAGGACAATGTTCTCTTCATCTCGCCGAGTCCCCGGAGCGCGGTTGGCGGAGAGGCATTCTGTCAGCTCCCTTTATTTGTAGGAAGGTTGGATTACCCTGAGTGGCTCGGTATACATTATGACAGAGGAGTGCGGCTCCTAACTGGAGCCTTCAGTGGAACAACCTCGTTTTGCGCCTAAGATTTATGATCGCAGATTCGCACCAATGCAGATATTTGCAGAAGATAAATCCCTCAATACAAATAGCGGCTATAATTGAATTACGAAGCCATTATCGCCTGCGCAGCCCAGAGACGTTATGGCGGTATTTTGACAAGATAATGTTTGCTAAAGTATTTCTGCTCATCCAGTCATTCCGCTGTAGGTACCTCGCAAAACAGCTTCTCATTCTGCTTATTTTTATGGGATATTACCTCTGTAGATAGTGTCAGCGACTTCCTAAATGATGGCGTCTTCTGCACTCTTGGCTTCGCTCCGCCGCTTGATTTCTGTATAATGTGTAAAGTAGAAACTAAACTTTAAAGGGTTTGTGAGATTAGGAAAACATGGCTGCTGTTTCTCTAAATGCAGCACGTTTCTAGTCCGTGGGCGATGGCTGGTAGTCACTTGCATGGGGCTCAGATGCAATACCAGACACAGCAACATGGATAGGAGAGGCACTCTTTAAAAAGAAAGGTAGAACAAGCAAACATACCAATGTAGACTGCCCTACTGAGACCACTACATTGTACCACAATCACCAGACACTGCCCCACCGAGACTACCCCACTATATTAGGACCACCAGTAGCTTTTATATCAAGCAATACCGTATTAAGACTACTCCATTGTGTCTCAACCACTGGCATTAACCCACTAAGACCACCGCACTATACTACAACCACTAGGTACGACCCCACTGAGAACACCGTACTATACTACAACCACTAGGTACTGCACTACTGAGGCCTCCACTATACTACAACCACTAGGCACTAACCCACTAAGACCATCCCACTATACTACAAACACTAGGCACTACCTCACTGAGAACTAGGCACTGCACTACTGAGACCACTACATTGTACCAATTCACAGACGTGACTTATATTAAAACTCAAATTTTAATAAGATACAATTAAAATACGAAAAAGGGGCACTACACTAACAAACATACAAACACAAAAAACCAGGTAAGGTAAGTCACGGAGAATGGCGGTACCCGCAACAACCTGGATTTATGATACTCGATGAATATTATTTCAAACACTCCACTAGAGTGAGAATCAGAAAGACCCCAACAGAACCAGAGTGGAAATTAAACAGGCTCATTTAATAGTACAAGAGCCTACTGGAGTCTTATGGGACCTCGAGGCTCCACTCTGTCTCTGTAAGAAGGCTTGTTAAATGAGTGTCTATTTTGTAATTCGCATTGAGCATGTATCGTTCGATGCAAATTAGAGTTCCAAGTCCTATATGGACAAGATTTTGTGGGGTGTTATAATGCAATCACCCGACATTTATATTTATAGAACACTCAGAAGCCAACAGTTCGAAGTGAAATAAATGCTAAGGGTCAAACCTAGATAAATCAAACTAGTAGTGTATTTTTCTCCAGATGTTTTAAATACAAGACTCTGGGGTGGTACAGTATCTGCATTTAGCAGTTGATATATGAGAGAGTAGTGTTTTTAGACTCACTGCACTAAGCAGTTGATGCGAGTACTTTAGATTCAAGAAAATAGTGTTTTTGGACTCTCTGCATTAAGCAGTTGATGCGAAAAAATAGTACTTTAGACTCTACGCGTTTCACCACATATTCTTTGTGGATCATCAGGAGATATAGTACTCAAGTTTTGGATCAGGTCTTTGTGTATAATAGCAAGATGACAAGGTTGTCTCGAATCACAGAGTATCATGAGCAGTTTACAACTAAAATAAGTGATAGACTCTCAATTTCACTTATAGCGAAAAATAGGTTACCTGGAATAACCAAGTGACCTAATTCAGGAGTTTAAGGAGATAAATCCTAACTCTAAGTGCAAATAGCTTCCGCTCCTAACTGATGCGAAGCAAGCTATTTCTCAGTATGAGGGGCTATAACATAATAGTTATACCCTTGAGGTTAGAAAATAGCCTGATGTTAGAAAATGAGGCCCTATGGGGGAGACAGCAATGTGTGTCTGTTAACCCCAGTTTTAGCTGGATACCTCGACAAAGAAGCACTATGGGGGAGACAGCAATGTATGTCTGTTAACCCCAGTCTTAGTTGGATACCCCAACAAAAAAGCACTATGGGGGAGACCACAATATGTGTCTATTACCCCCAATCTTAATTAGATGCCACAAGAGACTAGTGCTTCTTGTTGTCTTAGTTGGACATCCCAACAAAAAAGCACTATGGGGGAGACAGCAATGTATGTCTGTTAACCCACTACATTGTACCACAACCATCAGGCACTGCCCCATTAAGACCAACCTACTATACTACAACCACTAGGCACTAACCCACTAAGACCACTTCACTATACCACAACCACTGGGTACTACTCCACTGAGAGCACTCCACTATACTACAACCACTAGGCACTGCACTACTGGGACCACTCCACTATACTACAACCACTAGGTACTGCAGTACAGAGACCACTACACTTTACTAAAACCACTAGGCACTGCACTACTGGGACCACCCTACTATACTACAACCACTAGGCACTGCACTACTGAGACCACCCTACTATACTACAACCACTAGGCACTGCACTACTGGGACCACCCTACTATACTACAACCACTAGGCACTGCACTACTGGGACCACTCCACTATACTACAACCACTAGGTACTGCAGTACAGAGACCACTACACTTTACTAAAACCACTAGGCACTGCACTACTGGGACCACCCTACTATACTACAACCACTAGGCACTGCACTACTGAGACCACCCTACTATACTACAACCACTAGGCACTGCACTACTGGGACCACCCTACTATACTACAACCACTAGGCACTGCACTACTGGGACCACCCTACTATACTACAACCACTAGGCACTGCACTACTGAGACCACCCTACTATACTACAACCACTAGGCACTGCACTACTGGGACCACCCTACTATACTACAACCACTAGGCACTGCACTACTGAGACCACTCCACTATACTACAAGCACTAGGCATTGCACTACTGAGACAACTCCACTATACTACAACCAATAGGCACTGCACTACTGGGACCACCCTACTATACTACAACCACTAGGCACTGCACTACTGAGACCCCTCCACTATACTACAACAACCAGGCATTGCACTACTGAGACCACTCCACTATACTATAACCACCAGGCATTGCACTACTGAGACCACTCCACTATACTACAACCACTAGGCACTGCACTACTGGGACCACCATACTATACTACAACCACTAGGCACTGCACTACAGAGACCACTCTACTATACCACAACCACTAGGCACTGCACTACTGGGACCACCCTACTATATTACAACCACTAGGCACTGCACTACTGAGACCACTCCACTATACTACAACCACTAGGCACTCCACTACTGAGACCACTCCACTATACTATAACCACCAGGCATTGCACTACTGAGACCACTCCACTATACTACAACCACTAGGCACTGCACTACTGGGACCACCATACTATACTACAACCACTAGGCACTGCACTACTGAGACCACTCTACTATACCACAACCACTAGGCACTGCACTACTGGGACCACCCTACTATATTACAACCACTAGGCACTGCACTACTGAGACCACTCCACTATACTACAACTACTAGGCAGTGCACTACTGAGACAACTCCACTATACTACAAGCACTAGGCACTGCACTACTGAGACAACTCCACTATACTACAACCACTAGGCACTGCACTACTGAGACCACTCCACTATACTACAAGCACTAGGCACTGCACTACTGAGACCACTCCACTATACTGCAACCACTAGGCACTGCACTACTGAGACAACTCCACTATACTACAACCACTAGGCACTGCACTACTGAGACCACTCCACTATACTACAAGCACTAGGCACTGCACTACTGAGACCACTCTACTATACTACAACCTCTAGGCACTGCACTACTGGGACCAGCCTACTATACTACAACCACTAGGCACTGCACTACTGAGACCACTCCACTATACTACAACCACTAGGCACTGCACTACTGAGACCACTCTACTATACTACAACCACTAGGCACTGCACTACTGGGACCACCCTACTATACTACAACCACTAGGCACTGCACTACTGAGACCACTCCACTATACTACAACCACCAGGCACTGCACTACTGAGACCACTCCACTATACTACAACCACTGGGCACTGCACTACTGAGACCACTCCACTATACTACAAGCACTAGGCACTGCACTACTGAGACCACTCCACTATACTACAACCACTGGGCACTGCACTACTGAGACCACTCCACTATACTACAACCACTAGGCACTGCACTACTGAGACCACTCCACTATACTACAACCACTGGGCACTGCACTACTGAGACCACTCCACTATACTACAAGCACTAGGCATTGCACTACTGAGACAACTTCACTATACTACAACCACTAGGCACAGCACTACTGAAACCACTCCACTATACTACAACCACTAGGCAGTGGACTACTGAGACAACTCCACTATACTACAACCACTAGGCACTGCACTACTGAGACCACTCCACTATACTACAACCACCAGGCACTGCACTACTGAGACCACTCCACTATACTACAACCACTGGGCACTGCACTACTGAGACCACTCCACTATACTACAAGCACTAGGCACTGCACTACTGAGACCACTCCACTATACTACAACCACTGAGCACTGCACTACTGAGACCACTCCACTATACTACAACCACTAGGCACTGCACTACTGAGACCACTCCACTATACTACAACCACTGGGCACTGCACTACTGAGACCACTCCACTATACTACAAGCACTAGGCATTGCACTACTGAGACAACTTCACTATACTACAACCACTAGGCACAGCACTACTGAAACCACTCCACTATACTACAACCACTAGGCAGTGGACTACTGAGACAACTCCACTATACTACAACCACTAGGCACTGCACTACTGAGACCACTCCACTATACTACAACCACTAGGCACTCCACTACTGAGACCACTCCACTATACTACAACCACTAGGCACTGCACTACTGAGACCACTCTACTATGCCACAACCACTAGGCACTGCACTACTGGGACCACCCTACTATATTACAACCACTAGGCACTGCACTACTGAGACCACGCCACTATACTACAACCACTAGGCAATGCACTTCTGGGACCACCCTACTATACTACAACCACTAGGCACTGCACTACTGGGACCACTCCACTATACTACAACCACTAGGCACTGCACTACTGAGACCACTCTACTATACCACAACCACTAGGCACTGCACTACTGGGACCACCCTACTATATTACAACCACTAGGCACTGCACTACTGAGACCACGCCACTATACTACAACCACTAGGCAATGCACTTCTGGGACCACCCTACTATACTACAACCACTAGGCACTGCACTACTGGGACCACTCCACTATACTACAACCACTGGGCATTGTACTACTAAGACCATTCCCTATACTACAACCACTAGGCATAGCACTACTGAGACCACTCCACTATACTACAAGCACTAGACACTGCACTACTGAGACGACACTACTATACTACAACCACTAGGCACTGCACTACTGAGACCACTCCACTATACTACAACCACCAGGCATTGCACTACTGAGACAACTCCACTATACTACAACCACTAGGCACTGCACTACTGAGACCACTCCACTATACTACAAGCACTAGGCACTGCAGTACAGAGACCACTCTACTATACTACAACCACTAGGCACTGCACTACTGGGACCACCCTACTGTACTACAACCACTAGGCACTGCACTACTGAGACAACTCTACTATACTACAACCACTGGGCACTGCACTACGGGGACCACCCTACTTTACTACAACTACTAGGCACTGCACTACTGAGACCACCCCACTATACTACAACCACTAGGCACTGCACAACTGGGACCACTCCACTATACTACAACCACTAGGCACTGCACTACTGGGACCACTCCACTATACTACAACCACTAGGCACTGCACTACTGAGACCACTCCACTATACTACAACCACTAGACACTGCACCACACAGAGCATTCCACTATACTACAACTATAGGCACTGCACAACTGAGACAACTCCACTATACTACAACCAATAGGCACTGCATTACTGAGACCACTCCACTATACTACAACCACTAGGCACTGCACTACTGAGACCACTCCACTATACTACAACCACTGGGCACTGCACTACTGAGACCACTCCACTATACTACAAGCACTAGGCACTGCACTACTGAGACAACTCCACTATACTACAACCACTAGGCACAGCACTACTGAAACCACTCCACTCTACTACAACCACTAGGCAGTGCACTACTGAGACAACTCCACTATACTACAACCACTGGGCACTGCACTACTGAGACCACTCCACTATACTACAAGCACTAGGCACTGCACTACTGAGACAACTCCACTATACTACAACCACTAGGCACAGCACTACTGAAACCACTCCACTATACTACAACCACTAGGCAGTGCACTACTGAGACAACTCCACTATACTACAACCACTAGGCACTGCACTACTGGGACCACCCTACTATACTACAACCACTAGGCACTGCACTACTGAGACCACTCTACTATACCACAACCACTAGGCACTGCACTACTGGGACCACCCTACTATATTACAACCACTAGGCACTGCACTACTGAGACAACTCTACTATACTACAACCACTAGGCACTGCACAACTGGGACCACTCCACTATACTACAACCACTAGGCACTACACTACTGAGACCACTCCACTATACTACAACCACTAGACACTGCACTACTGAGAGCACTCCACTATACTACAACCACTAGGCACTGCACTACTGGGACCACCATACTATACTACAACCACTAGGCACTGCACTACTGAGACCACTCCACTATACTACAACTATAGGCACTGCACAACTGAGACCACTCCACTATACTACAACCAATAGGCACTGCACTACTGAGACCACTCCACTATACTACAACCACTGGGCACTGCACTACTGAGACCACTCCACTATACTACAAGCACTAGGCATTGCACTACTGAGACAACTTCACTATAATACAACCACTAGGCACAGCACTACTGAAACCACGCCACTATACTACAACCACTAGGCAATGCACTTCTGGGACCACCCTACTATACTACAACCACTAGCACTGCACTACTGGGACCACTCCACTATACTACAACCACTGGGCATTGTACTACTAAGACCATTCCCTATACTACAACCACTAGGCATAGCACTAGTGAGACCACTCCACTATACTACAAGCACTGGGCACTGCACTACTGAGACCACACTACTATACTACAACCACTAGGCACTGCACTACTGAGACCACTCCACTATACTACAACCACCAGGCATTGCACTACTGAGACAACTCCACTATACTACAACCACTAGGCATAGCACTACTGAGACCACTCCACTATACTACAAGCACTAGGCACTGCAGTACAGAGACCACTCTACTATACTACAACCACTAGGCACTGCACTACTGGGACCACCCTACTATACTACAACCACTAGGCACTGCACTACTGAGACAACTCTACTATACTACAAGCACTAGGCACTGCAGTACAGAGACCACTCTACTATACTACAACCACTAGGCACTGCACTACTGAGACCACTCTACTATGCCACAACCACTAGGCACTGCACTACTGGGACCACCCTACTATACTACAACCACTAGGCACTGCACTACTGAGACCACTCCACTATACTACAAGCACTAGGCACTGCAGTACAGAGACCACTCTACTATACTACAACCACTAGGCACTGCACTACTGGGACCACCCTACGGTACTACAACCACTAGGCACTGCACTACTGAGACAACTCTACTATACTACAACCACTGGGCACTGCACTACGGGGACCACCCTTCTTTACTACAACTACTAGGCACTGCACTACTGAGACCACCCTACTATACTACAACCACTAGGCACTGCACAACTGTGACCACTCCACTATACTACAACCACTAGGCACTGCACTACTGAGACCACTCCACTATACTACAACCACTAGACACTGCACCACTGAGACCATTCCACTATACTACAACTATAGGCACTGAACAACTGAGACAACTCCACTATACTACAACCAATAGGCACTGCATTACTGAGACCACTCTACTATACTACAACCACTAGGCACTGCACTACTGAGACCACTCCACTATACTACAACCACTGGGCACTGCACTACTGAGACCACTCCACTATACTACAAGCACTAGGCACTGCACTACTGAGACAACTCCACTATACTACAACCACTAGGCACAGCACTACTGAAACCACTCCACTATACTACAACCACTAGGCAGTGCACTACTGAGACAACTACACTATACTACAACCACTAGGCACTGCACTACTGGGACCACCCTACTATACTACAACCACTAGGCACTGCACTACTGAGACCACTCTACTATACCACAACCACTAGGCACTGCACTACTGGGACCACCCTACTATATTACAACCACTAGGCACTGCACTACTGAGACCACTCCACTATACTACAACCACTAGGCACTGCACTTCTGGGACCACCCTACTATACTACAACCACTAGGCACTGCACTACTGGGACCACTCCACTATACTACAACCACTGGGCATTGTACTACTAAGACCATTCCCTATACTACAACCACTAGGCATAGCACTACTGAGACCACTCCACTATACTACAAGCACTAGGCACTGCACTACTGAGACTACACTACTATACTACAACCACTAGGCACTGCACTACTGAGACCACTCCACTATACTACAACCACCAGGCATTGCACTACTGAGACCACTCCACTATACTACAACCACTAGGCACTGCACTACTGAGACCACTCCACTATACTACAAGCACTAGGCACTGCAGTACAGAGACCACTCTACTATACTACAACCACTAGGCACTGCACTACTGGGACCACCCTACTATACTACAACCACTAGGCACTGCACTACTGAGACAACTCTACTATACTACAACCACTGGGCACTGCACTACGGGGACCACCCTACTTTACTACAACTACTAGGCACTGCACTACTGAGACCACCCTACTATACTACAACCACTAGGCACTGCACAACTGGGACCACTCCACTATACTACAACCACTAGGCACTGCACTACTGGGACCACTCCACTATACTACAACCACTAGGCACTGCACTACTGAGACCACTCCACTATACTACAACCACTAGACACTGCACCACTGAGACCATTCCACTATACTACAACTATAGGCACTGCACAACTGAGACAACTCCACTATACTACAACCAATAGGCACTGCACTACTGGGACCACCCTACTATATTACAACCACTAGGCACTGCACTACTGAGAAAACTCCACTATACTACAACCACCAGGCACTGCACTACTGGGACCACTCCACTATACTACAACCACTAGGCACTGCACTACTGAGACTACTCTACTATACTACAACCACTAGGCACTGCAGTACCGAGACCACTCCACTTTACTACAACCACTAGGCACAGCACTACTGAGACCACCTTACTATACTACAACCACTAGGCAATGCAATACTAGGACTACCCCACTGTATTACAACCTCTAGGCACTGCACCACTGAGACCACCACACTGTAATACAACTATAGGCACTGCACTACTGAGACAACTCCACCATACTTCAACCACTAGGTACTGCAGTACTGAGACCACTCCATTATACTATAACCACTAGGCACTGCACTACTGTTTCATGACCCTCAATGTGTCCATATTTCTGCAGCGTGGTGGATGTTATGTTGTGTCTTGCACATTACAGGTCACTTAGATTCCTTGCAGGAGATACACAGAAGGTGAAAGGTTTCCAGTCTCCGCTGTAAGATTTCCAGCTTCTTCCATTGTGAGTCCTTTAGAAACACTCAGCTCCGATCTTCTCTACAGCAAACCGTCTTACGGCTAAAACCAAAGAATTTTCACACTTAAGTCAAGTAAATTGCTCTCCAGCTAAGAAACGACTTTGTATTTGGAAGTGATTTTTGTTATTTTTTGTATCAGGCCTCCCCTCCCCCGATCTGTAAGAGCCTGTTGTTCTATTTAAATATTCCCGTACTTAGTGCAGCAATCAAACACCAATCTGTTACTCTGGCGGTGATTTTCTCTGTGGGAGACACTTGTTCTTAGCAAAGTGCAAACTCTGCGGCGGAGATAATAGCGAATGTCTTATTAATGACACATGTTACAGAGCGCGTCTCGTACAATCCCTGGGACTGGGCCCTGAGACGTCTTCTCTGTCATGAAGGATACCTGAGTGGCCTAAAGTAATACATAAGAAAGCCCAAGGAAGGATAGGTAGCGGGATGGGACTGCTGGAGAAGCCCCTGTGATTCTGTATGGCGCTGTCCAGGGTGCTGAAATGCATCCATGACCTGAGGATTCGTTAGACAACATGCACTCTAAGGATGTACACTGAGCGGCCCCTGTATTAGAGCCCCCATCTAGTAGCAAGTTGCACCTCCTTCCATCTTCTGCAGCAGTTTGCCATAGCATAGATTCCACTCAGTGATGAAATGGTTCTGCAGGAATCTTGGCCCCTGCGGACAGGAAGCTGCTTGTAGTTGCTGCAGATTAGATGGCGGTGCTGACATGTTCTGACCGGCTGACAGGAAGGGGTCAGCGATTCATGCTGCTTGTGCCACATTCTGACCTTCCATCAGCAACAGAAATCTGGCTCCATCTGACCAGGAGATGTTTCCACCGCTGCTCAGTGATACAAGTTTTGTGCTCTGTTGCCGGTGCCTCCACCTGGCCATGCCGCCTGCTGCCCATTTACCTACTGTCCTTCCTATTGGACCATATGAATGGTATCTTACCTTCCCTGCTTTATTTGTAAGTTTAGTTCAAAGAGAGGAGCATTGGGTAGGTACCCACCTTTCCCAGGTTAAGATTAAACCGACTGGTATTAACATTGGGAGCCATCTGAGAGCGCGGTCACTGTGACGTTGGTAGATGGAAAATATGATTTAATTGAATTATATACCAAGGCCCTTGCATTATTAGTGTGGTTAGGGGATTGATTACAGGTATGTAGACCTCTGATGTAAATGTATTATGAGTGCTGTTGCCATTTTTTGGTTTCTGCTTCTATGTATGTTGCAGCCGTTGTTTAATGTGCACCTATGGATTTCTGTTGGGAAGTGCGGACCTACTTTATCTTCTTTTGCCTGCTGGAGGCGCCTTTTGTAGTGTCCCAGAATAACATCCGGCTCCCCTCCATAATAGTCATACATGTCTGTCTCATGTGGATGCTCTGTGTAAAACTATCAGGTCAATTCTCTGTATGTCTGTTGCACAGCTGCAGCGTCTGAAGGGTTAACTCCCTTATAATCATTGCCTGTCAGCTCTGCTGCTGAATGTATCTATCCTCCTGTGCCATGTGGTACTAGTGAGGTTATATAAGTGAGTGTCTGAGAGCGGGAAGGGGTCGTCTTCTATCTGTGTTGGAGCAGGGTTCCATCTTATGGGCTGCTCGGAGCTAGCGCAGAGCCACATGGGAGCACCATCAGCTCCCATGTTGGTGAAGATGGAGGAGGAATGACATCCCGTAGTGTTTGGAGTATGGTTGTAATCGGAGTGAGTTCTGTCCAGATGAGAGCGCGAAACCCCCAACATCCCAGTCCATTAAGTCAGGTATCTGTTCAGACTGCAGGCATTATTTTCCCTGTGTGGCTGTCTGCTAATAGGATCCCCACACAGAGGTGCGTGATTGTGACCCCTCCGCGGGTGATGTGCGGGATGTATTTAGGCTAAGCCTTTTCTTCAATAACTGCCCACCAGAGTGTATGTGGAGAGGTCTCTACTTTTCCCTCTTCCAGAGTATGTATATATATATATATATATATATATATAATGTCCAGGGCCGGTGACATACAGATAATGTGGACTATAGGGCCTGTGTTCCTCCCAACCTCTCAGCTTCTGCCTGTAACTGCTGCTGTGAATCTACCTGGAATTACCTGTGTGCAAAGTTTATGCAAGTAAAGTTTACCGAGTCTCACCTGTTCCTGAGGGCCCGAGGTACGATACACAAGTCTCTGCCTTTATTACTCCGCCATATAGAATAACGGTGTGGGAACGGTAACTTCACGACGTGATACATATATACTTTCTCAACCCCCCAAAAAATTTCCCCTCGCCCTGCCTGCTGCACTTTCTGTTTCTCTTAAGACACAATTTTGGTGCTATAGCTATTAGCTTGGGTCTAATAGTGTCTTTATGTACTGAGCTTGGTCCTGCTGTTGTATCTATGTACAGAGGTTGGTTGTGCTGTTGTGTCTATGTACAGAGGTTGGTCCTGCTGTTGTATCTATGTACAGAGGTTGGTCCTGCTGTTGTATCTATGTACTGAGCTTGGTCCTGCTGTTGTATCTATGTACAGAGGTTGGTCCTGCTGTTGGATAGCCATTAAGGGACTAACATTCTGAGAGGGACATAAGTTGCGAGTTCCCTGAGTGAGCCCCTCTTCCAGCGCGGTGTGCGCTCCTGGTGCCAACTTTGATACAGTCATCTATGCAAATTCACTGTTGATCCAACTTGAAAACCTACAAAGCGCCAGCAAGGGGGACGGGAAGGGGCGGGGGCTGTCACCGCCAGCGAGAATCAGGTAAACATGGAAACTGACAGTAATTTATGAAGGCAAAGAAAACGCATAAAAGATGTAAAATAATGGATTCTGTAATAACAATCACCCCTCCTTATGGGGGAGCAGCCATTTGTAGCTGTCACTAAACTGGCATAATGGGATTGTTCAGGAACTGGAATATTCCAGAAAGTCAGGCAGCAGGGCTGAGTTTGTCATTTAGCTTCACTGCTAGTGATATAACAATGGGACTTATGACGGAACTGCAAGGAAACTTAAGGGGGTTGTGCAGAATCAGAGAAACGTGACTCGTCCAGAAACAGCGCCACAGCCGTTCACAGGTTGTGTTTGGCATTGCAGCTCCATAAAGTATACAAAAAGTGCCTCAGGGCGTACACCGGGAGTATTAGCAATAATTAATAGCAAAGTTGCCCAACGTGCAAGAAACCCCCCGGGGTTCAAGACCCTCATGAAAATACAACTTTTATTGAACTAAATTAAATACTATGAGGCATAGGAATAAAAATACAAACACCTGCCAAGGACAGCCAGGAGCGCTGAGCCACCTCTAATATACATCATCCAATGAGGAAATCCAGGATGAGCTGAGCCACCTCTAATATACATCATCCAATGAGGACGGCCAGGACAAGCTGAGCCACCTCTAATATACATCATCCAATGAGGAAATCCAGGATGAGCTGAGCCACCTCTAATATACATCATCCAATGGGGACAGCCAGGATGAGCTGAGCCACCTCTAATATACATCATCCAATGAGGACGGCCAGGACAAGCTGAGCAGCCTCTAATATACACCATCCAATGAGGACAGCCAGGAGCACTGAGCCACCTCTAATATACATCATCGAATGAGGACAGCCGGGAGCACTGAGCCACCTGTACTATAAAGCATCTAATGAGGACAGCCAAGAGCGCTGAGCCACCACTAACATACATCATCCAATGAGGCCAGCTGTGAGCACTGAGCCACCTCTAATATACATCATCCAATGAGGACAGCCAGGAGCACTGAGCCACCTCTAATATACATAATCCAATGAGGACAGCCAGGACGAGCTGAGCCACCTCTAATATACATCATCCAATCAGGACGGCCAGGACAAGCGGAGCCACCTATAATATACATCATCTAATGAGGACAGCCAGGAGTGCTGAACCACCTCTAATATACATCATCCAATGAGGACAGCCAGGACAAGCTGAACCACCTATAATATACATCATCCAATGAGGACAGCCAGGAGCACTGAGCCATCTATATTATATATCATTCAATGAGGACAGCCAGGAGCACTGAGCGACCTCTAATCTACATCATCCAATGAGGACAGCTGGGAGCACTGAGCCACCATTGATATACATCATCCAATGAGGACAGCCGGGACAAGCTGAGCCACCTCTAATACAAATCATCCAATGAGGACAGATTGGAATGGTGCGCCACCACTGCTATACACTATCCAATGAGGACAGCCAGGGGTGCTGAGCCACCTCTAATATACATCATCCAATGAGGACAGCCAGGACAAGCTGAGCCACCTCTAATATACATCATCCAATGAGGACAGCCAGGACGAGCTGAGCCACTTCTAATATACATCAGCCAATGAGGACGGCCAGGAGCACTGAGCCACCTATAATATACATCATCCAATAAAGACAGCCGGTAGCACTGAGCCACCTCTAGTAGAAATCATCCAATAAAGACAGCCAGGAGCACTGAGCCACCTATAACATACATCATCCAGTGAGGACAGCTTGGAGTGCTGAGCCACCTCTAACATACATCATCCAATGAGGACAGCCGGGAGCACTGAGTCATCTCTAATATACATCATCCAACGAGGACAGCCGGTAGCACTGAGCCACCTCTAATATACATCATCCAATGAGGACAGCCGGTAGCACTGAGCCACCTCTAATATACATCATCCAATGAGGACCGCTGGGAGCACTGAGCCACCTCTAATATACATTATCCAATGAGGACAGCCAGGAGCGCTGAGCCACCTCTAATATACATCATCCAATGAGGACAGCCGGGAGCACTGAGCCACCTCTAATATACATCATCCAATGAGGACAGCTGAGAGCACTGAGCCACCTCTAACATACATCATCCAATGAGGACAGCCGGGAGCACTGAGCCACCTCTAATATACATCATCCAATGAGGACAGCTGAGAGCACTGAGCCACCTCTAACATACATCATCCAATGAGGACAGCCGGGAGCACTGAGCCACCTCTAATGTACATCATCCAATGAGGACAGCAGGGAGCACTGAGCCACCTCTAATATACATCATCCAATGAGGACAGCCAGGACAAGCTGAGCCACCTCTAATATACATCATCCAATGAGGAAAGCCAGTAGCACTGAGCCACCTCTAATATACATCATCCAATGAGGACAGCCAGGAGCACTGGGCCACCTATATTATACATCATTCAATGAGGACAGCCAGGAGCACTGAGCCACCTCTAATATACATCATCCAATGAGGACAGCCAGGAGCACTGAACCACCTCTAATATACATCATCCAATGAGGACAGCCGGGAACACTGAGCCACCTCTAATATACATCATCCAATGAGGACAGCCGGTAGCACTGAGCCACCTCTAATATACATCATCCAACGAGGACAGCCGGTAGCACTGAGCCACCTCTAATATACATCATCCAATGAGGACAGCCAGTAGCACTGAGCCACCTCTAATATACATCATCCAATGAGGACGGCTGGGAGCACTGAGCCACCTCTAATATACATCATCCAATGAGGACAGCCAGGAGCACTGAGCCGCCTCTAATATACATCATCCAATGAGGACAGCCGGGAGCACTGAGCCACCTCTAATATACATCATCCAATGAGGACAGCAGGGAGCACTGAGCCACCTCTAATATACATCATCCAATGAGGACAGCCGGGAGCACTGAGCCACCTCTAATATACATCATCCAATGAGGACAGCCAGTAGCACTGAGCCACCTCTAATATACATCATCCAATGAGGACAGCCGGGAGCACTGAGCCACCTCTAATATACATCATCCAATGAGGACAGCCGGTAGCACTGAGCCACCTCTAATATACATCATCCAATGAGGACAGCCGGGAGCACTGAGCCACCTATATTATACATCATTCAGTGAGGACAGCCAGGAGCACTGAGCCACCTCTAATATACATCATCCAATGAGGACAGCCAGGAGCACTGAGCCACCTCTAATATACATCATCCAATGAGGACAGCCGGGAGCACTGAGCCACCTCTAATATACATCATCCAATGAGGACAGCCAGGAGCACTGAGCCACCTCTAATATACATCATCCAATGAGGACAGCCAGGAGCACTGAGCCACCTCTAATATACATCATCCAATGAGGACAGCCGGGAGCACTGAGCCACCTCTAATATACATCATCCAATGAGGACAGCCAGGAGCACTGAGCCACCTCTAATGTACATCATCCAATGAGGACAGCAGGGAGCACTGAGCCACCTCTAATATACATCATCCAATGAGGACAGCTAGGAGCACTGAGCCACCTCTAACATACATCATCCAATGAGGACAGCCGGGAGCACTGAGCCACCTCTAATATACATCATCCAATGAGGACAGCTGGGAGCACTGAGCCACCTCTAACATACATCATCCAATGAGGACAGACGGTAGCACTGAGCCACCTCTAATGTACATCATCCAATGAGGACAGCAGGGAGCACTGAGCCACCTCTAATATACATCATCCAATGAGGACAGCTAGGAGCACTGAACCACCTCTAACATACATCATCCAATGAGGACAGCCGGGAGCACTGAGCCACCTGTACTGTACATCATACAATATTACAATCTACTGTATACTGTGCTTTATGGAGCTCTGCTAATTAGCCAGCGGCTCTAGAAGATAGTAGGCAGGTCCCTGCTGCAGACTAACGGCTCGGCCTCCATAATATCGCCAGGTCTGCGTATTTGAGCTAAAAGAAACATAGAACCCCCCAACATGTTTTGCCAACATAACGGTGTCCTCAGAGGTCTGGGGGTAATTCCCATGCCTTTTAGGATTTTAGCTTGGCATTGCAGCTCAGCCCCTGGTCTTATTTGCTGTTAGGCCCCCAAGGGCAGGTGCCTAAGGCCGCCATGTTTTGGGAGGGCAACTCTTAAATGAAAGATTTTTTTTAAGCGCCGGGTCAGCTGCTCTCTGAGATCCTGATGCAGAGGCCAATAACTGACTGTAGCTGTCGGCGGCCTCTGTAGCATCAGTGTGATGCCTGCCACTTCCAGGCTGCATGGGGTATACGCTCTGACCCACATCATATGGCTCTACCGCTGGGGTTTGCCTGGTGTGTAGTACGCCTATATGAGGGCAGTGCTGTGCTGGCATAGACAGATTGTACTGTGCAGAGTAGACCACAGAGCAGAGGCGGGGGTCTACTCCGTGACCGGTGTCACACTGATGTCACAGAGAGCGGCAGCGGCTGGAGAGCAGTTTAAGCCAGTTAATGACTTCTGCATCCGGCGCGTGCTTGGAAAAATGCTCCCATTTAATAGTTGCGCCCTAGACGTGGCAGCCCCAGGCAACGCAGCAAAAACCGCGGTTTAGACGCACGGAGTTTGGATTTTTTGCTACATTCACATTGCAGTCGCATTAATAAAGGTGGTGACCACTTAATAACCTTGGCAGCTGCCCCTCCAGAGAGCTCGGTGCTCAAACCGGCAGAGAAAACGCCAAATAATTCAGCCCCCCTTCGGCCGGATTCACACGAACATCCGTATGTGCACAGATTTTGCACACGCGAGGCGCAGTGAATAGAACCCTTTGATTACAATTGTGTCGATCACGAGCTCATATGTTACAGGTGCAATTCCACTGTGTAAAAAACACGCAGCTTGTTCTATTATTCTGTGCATTTGTGCAGTAGGGACCCATGAACATAATTCGGCTCATTAGCCGTTTCAATGCGCAGGACCGCGGCTACGGGGATTTTTTTTTGTGCTCAAATGCGCACAATTTGTACAGCAAAACACGCAGTTGCGCATGCAGATCTGCAACGGCCGGTGCACAAATGTGCTTGGAAATGCGTTTGCAGCCGTGTGAAGCCGGCCTTAGGGCTTGAACAGAAGGCCGTGTTTGCGGGACATTTCGGTGGCGTGAAAATCCCACCTGCAAAAGGTGACAAAATGAAGCCATTGATTTTACCAGCGCAATTCTTGCGTGATATTACTACACGTGACTAAGATAGGCCCCGCCCCGTCTCCCTCGCACGCGGTTGCTCTATAGGGCAGGACCCATCTTCCTGCTTTATTTTTTCGCATGCAATAGCGCAGAGTTTGAAAGTCTTCAGGCGAATACATGGGGAGGCTCCGCAGCGGCGAGGGGATTTTTGCATGCGCCCGTCTGACCCTTGGAGACCTGGAGACATTGTGAAGCCCTCGGAGGGTAGCCGGGCTCCTGGCCCGCTCACTGGCTCATCGCAGCCACGTCTTCCCACCATCGTCTCTTCTCCACTGTTTCTCGCAATGGTTAACTTCATCTCCAGAAGAAATAGTAATTTTCTGCGATTTTCCATCTGACCTGTTCGCGCGTTGTAGGGATACAGCGAGCAGCTTTCTGTATCCAGATGAATCAGCACCAGTTCATATATCCTGGGGATAGCAGTCCGCGCTGCCCAGCTGTGCGATGCCGGAGCCAGCTGGATGCTTGTACGGTGGATGGCAGCATCTGCGGCTCCTTCTGTGCGCCTGTCAGATAGCGTCACACACAGCTCGCACTTCACACTTCCTCAATACCCCAGATAGGAGTTGCTTGCCGCATGCAGACACACACTTGCTTATTCCGGGGGCTCCCAGCACGGATTTCTGTCTTCACTCCTCTGGATGTTGTACAACATTCCCTCCGGGCTGTAATATTCACCGCGCTAATCTGATGTGGAGACGGAGAATCCAGGCAGATGCACCCATGGAGGGGGGGAACAGAGGAGCTGCTGGAAAGTTTGTTTCCCTTTTTATGTCCATTTTAACTTTTTCTTCATCTTTTTAAAATGCACATTACAAAAGAAAAGTATTAGGACCCTAAGGGTGCGCCGAGCCCTTGTGCTGCCGGAGGCAAAGTGCAAGATGGCGCTCCCCTCCTTCCACCAAAAAAACACTCCAATATATGCGAGATACCCAACACATATTTATATCATTGAGACTTGTCTAAAGTGACAGAGTAATAGTGGCCCCAATAGTGACTCCTGTAGTAAGTCTCCCCCATAACAGTCCCAGTAGTAGTAGTGTCCCCTGTAGTGGCCTCGGTAGTAATAGTGACCCCTTTAGTGGTCCTAATAGTAAAAGTGACCCCATAGTGCTCTAGTAGTAGTAGTGCCCCCCTAGTGACTCCAGCAGCAACAGTGACCTCATACTGCTCTAGAAGTAATATTGGCCCCCATAGTGGCCCCAGTAGTAATAGTGACCCCACAGTGGCCTCAGTACTAATAGTGGCCCCCATAGTGGCCCCAGTAGTAATAGTGACCCCACAGTGGCCTCAGTACTAATAGTGGCCCCCATAGTGGCCCCAGTAGTAATAGTGACCCCACAGTGGCCTCAGTACTAATAGTGGCCCCCATAGTGGTCCCAGTAGTAATAGTATCATAGTAAGCAGCCGGTATGCTCCATAGCTGCAGGCTGAGCCAATGAAATGATTGTAGGGTTGCTGCCCAGACGGCTCGCAGCTGGCAACTATTTTTTACCAGGCATCAATATGTCAGAAAAATACAGATACCGGTCGGGTGGCAACAAACCTCCCTTTCAGGTCTTGTAGACTTCTGCGGTCTCAGCTTGCTTCATGGTAGGGCGCCCCTTTGCTATATAGCTGATAACGAGGTGTCATGCACACAGTCTTATGGCCCCTATTTATTCTGATAGGTACATGATATTCCATGCAGGTTTCTATAACTCTCTATGCTGCCCTACGGAGGATTTGTTCACACCGTAAATACAATGGTTGCATTGGGAGTGAAGTCTCAGATTTGTCTAAATGGAAACATGTAAAAACCTTTACACAAAAATCATTTGGTGGAAAATAATCCATCCTCATATAAGTGGCAATACAAAATATCATACGGAGGTGCGGTGCATGGGGTGCAAGTGGCACCCCTACATAAGAGGATGGCAAAGTGCACCGAATGCATGCAGTACCCTATGGAACATCACACAGGCATACACAGAAACCAGAAGCAGAAGGGACTGATGCAGCACTCTACAGAGTGCCACATAGAAGTACTGGTGATACAGCACTCTACAGAGGGCCATGTGGAGGTACTGATCATACAGCACTCTACAGAGGGCCATGTGGAGGTACTGATCATACAGCACTCTACAGAGTGCCACATAGAAGTACTGGTGATACAGCACTCTACAGAGGGCCATGTGGAGGTACTGATCATACAGCACTCTACAGAGTGCCACATAGAAGTACTGGTGATACAGCACTCTACAGAGTGCCACATAGAAGTACTGATCATACAGCACTCTACAGAGGGCCATGTGGAGGTACTGATCATACAGCACTCTACAGAGTGCCACATAGAAGTACTGGTCATACAGCACTCTACAGAGGGCCATGTGGAGGTACTGATCATACAGCACTCTACAGAGTGTCACATAGAAGTACTGGTGATACAGCACTCTACAGAGTGCCACATAGAAGTACTGATCATACAGCACTCTACAGAGGGCCACATAGAAGTACTGGTCATACAGCACTCTACAGAGTGTCACATAGAAGTACTTGTCATACAGCACTCCACAGAATGCCATGTGGAAGTGCTGATCATACAGCACTCTACAGAGGGCCACATAGAAGTACTGGTCATACAGCACTCTACAGAGGGCCATGTGGAGGTACTGATCATACAGCACTCTACAGAGGGCCACATAGAAGTACTGGTAATACAGCACTCTACAGAGGGCCATGTGGAGGTACTGATCATACAGAACTCTACAGAGGGCCACATAGAAGTACTGATCATACAGCACTCTACAGAGGGCCATGTGGAGGTACTGATCATACAGCACTCTACAGAGTGTCACATAGAAGTACTGGTCATACAGCACTCCTCAGAATGCCATGTGGAAGTACTGATCATACAGCACTCTACAGAGTGCCATGTGGAGGTACTGGTGATACAACACTCTACAGAGTGTGACATAGAAGTACTGGTTATACAGCACTCTACAGAGTGCCACATAGAAGTACTGGTCATACAGCACTCTACAGAGTGTCACATAGAAGTACTGGTCATACAGCACTCCACAGAATGCCATGTGGAGGTACTGATCATACAGCACTCTACAGAGGGCCATGCGGAGGTACTGGTGATACAGCACTCTACAGAGTGCCACATAGAAGTACTGATCATACAGCACTCTACAGAGGGCCATGTGGAGGTACTGATCATACAGCACTCTACAGAGTGCCATATGGAGGTACTGGTGATACAACACTCTACAGAGTGCCACATAGAAGTACTGATCATACAGCACTCTACAGAGGGCCATGTGGAGGTACTGATCATACAGCACTCTACAGAGGGCCACATAGAAGTACTGATCATACAGCACTCTACAGAGGGCCACATAGAAGTACTGATCATACAGCACTCTACAGAGGGCCATGTGGAGGTACTGATCATACAGCACTCTACAGAGGGCCACATAGAAGTACTGATCATACAGCACTCCTCAGAATGCCACATAGAAGTACTGGTCATACAGCACTCTACAGAGTGTCACATAGAATTACTGGTCATACAGCACTCCTCAGAATGCCATGTGGAAGTACTGATCATACAGCACTCTACAGAGTGCCATGTGGAGGTACTGGTGATACAACACTCTACAGAGTGCGACATAGAAGTACTGGTCATACAGCACTCTACAGAGTGCCACATAGAAGTACTGATCATACAGCACTCTACAGAGTGTCACATAGACATACTGATCATACAGCACTCTACAGAGTGTCACATAGAAGTACTGGTGATACAGCACTCTACAGAGTGCCACATAGAAGTACTGATCATACAGCACTCTACAGAGGGCCACATAGAAGTACTGGTCATACAGCACTCTACAGAGGGCCATGTGGAGGTACTGATCATGCAGCACTCTACAGAGGGCCACATAGAAGTACTGGTAATACAGCACTCTACAGAGGGCCATGTGGAGGTACTGATCATACAGAACTCTACAGAGGGCCACATAGAAGTACTGATCATACAGCACTCTACAGAGGGCCATGTGGAGGTACTGATCATACAGCACTCTACAGAGTGTCACATAGAAGTACTGGTCCTACAGCACTCCTCAGAATGCCATGTGGAAGTACTGATCATACAGCACTCTACAGAGTGCCATGTGGAGGTACTGGTGATACAACACTCTACAGAGTGTGACATAGAAGTACTGGTTATACAGCACTCTACAGAGTGCCACATAGAAGTACTGGTCATACAGCACTCTACAGAGTGTCACATAGAAGTACTGGTCATACAGCACTCCACAGAATGCCATGTGGAGGTACTGATCATACAGCACTCTACAGAGGGCCATGCGGAGGTACTGGTGATACAGCACTCTACAGAGTGCCACATAGAAGTACTGATCATACAGCACTCTACAGAGGGCCATGTGGAGCTACTGATCATACAGCACTCTACAGAGTGCCATATGGAGGTACTGGTGATACAACACTCTACAGAGTGCCACATAGAAGTACTGATCATACAGCACTCTACAGAGGGCCATGTGGAGGTACTGATCATACAGCACTCTACAGAGGGCCACATAGAAGTACTGATCATACAGCACTCTACAGAGGGCCACATAGAAGTACTGATCATACAGCACTCTACAGAGGGCCATGTGGAGGTACTGATCATACAGCACTCTACAGAGGGCCACATAGAAGTACTGATCATACAGCACTCCTCAGAATGCCACATAGAAGTACTGGTCATACAGCACTCTACAGAGTGTCACATAGAATTACTGGTCATACAGCACTCCTCAGAATGCCATGTGGAAGTACTGATCATACAGCACTCTACAGAGTGCCATGTGGAGGTACTGGTGATACAACACTCTACAGAGTGCGACATAGAAGTACTGGTCATACAGCACTCTACAGAGTGCCACATAGAAGTACTGATCATACAGCACTCTACAGAGTGTCACATAGACATACTGATCATACAGCACTCTACAGAGTGTCACATAGAAGTACTGGTGATACAGCACTCTACAGAGTGCCACATAGACGTACTGATCATACAGCACTCTACAGAGTGCCACATAGAAGTACTGGTCATACAGCACTCCACAGAATGCCATGTGGAGGTACTGATCATACAGCACTCTACAGAGGGCCATGTGGAGGTACTGGTGATACAACACTCTACAGAGTGAGCCATGGGGGAACTGGAAGCTCATATGTTACCTGTACAGGGTATTAGAAATAAGTGCAGAGAACTCAATGCTTAAAGAAAGCACTGTACCCAAGTAAACGTTAGACAGTACCCTACAGCAACCTAATGGAAGTACCAGGAACTCACACAGTATCTGTATGGAACAGCATAAAAAGTGTAAAAGGTCATTGAAAACTTCTATGAAAGTGTGTGCAGTCCATACAGAACACTATGCAGAATTACACAGAAAGTGTGGAGTAGCTACAGGGAGCACCGCACTGAAGCACATGGAAGTTATACAGCATCTGTATATAGCATTATATAGAAATACACAGATTGTATACAGTGCCCAGGCTTAGTCAGTATCCGATGGAACATGATATGGGGACACATAGCACATGCAGTACCCTATGGAACCCCAGATGGAAGTTCATGAAGTTTTCACCCCATTCCAGTCACTCCAGTTTGTCATTCAGTTCATGTTGCAGCAACCATGAGGACACATCGCTCTACCAGGGGGTCGTTCTTGGTTTAGTGGTTCATCCTCTCTATTCTGGATACTTATTTTATGATACATGGAAATAGTAAATAACGCCAATGATCCTCCCAGCGGAAACTGCTGCCAGTGCGGCACCGAGGGGAAGCATCCCCCCAACCTGCTCATGTTCAGTATAACATTTCAGTGGATCCGGCTTACCCTGACCTCCACATAAAGCCCCCAGAGCGTCACACATGACATGCCCACCACTATAATGGCCAGTATAGCGCACCAAGTGATTCAATGCATCACTATTCACCCCCTGAAGTCAGTATTCTGTAGAGGCAGCAATTACAGGCCTGAACCTCGCTCAGCTTTGCATGCTAACTGCTCTATGTGGATACTGGAATCATTTCCCATTCTTTGAAGCTGTCAAGCTGCCCGGGGACCGTCAGCGAGCAGCAATTTACGAATGATAGAACAATGTAGGCCGGGCTCCGGAGACGCCACCCGGCACCAGCAGACATCTTAGTCCTATTGTACCTGAATTACACGCTGTCTGCCTGGAGGATTCTTAAAGAAGTGTTACCAGAGCTTGTAGCCGCCATTCTTCCTTCATTCAGATCTACATTAGAGGGTGTGTAAACTTGTGCAATCCCATTGTCTAACCCTTTATCAAAGATAAAATAGAAGTAGGAAACTTTTGAAACCTTCCTGATTACGGATCTGGCACTGTATTATGTTTGTAGCTCCCATGAGGACCATGTGTTGTGGTACATTCCATGCTGATGGCCATAGGTGGCTCCCGCTGGCCACTGGTGGTGCCTTTTGACCCTCCTATGGATCAGTACGCTCTAATCAAGCTAAGTGGCGCTCAGCCTCTACCGTGTTACCTGCCGGTCCTCAATAACGGGCTGATATTGTTTCCGTGCCGCGGCCATCTTCAGCTCTTAGTTCTCCACTCCTCATCGGTTGGGCCGGGGCTTCTTATAACCGTGGATCTTCATGAATATTCCGTTGGGCTCCCAACCGTTGGGGTGCTTGAAAAGTGGCTACAAATTCAGCACAATGCGCAACTCTCTGAGAAGAAGGGAACGCTGAAGAATAAATAATACCTCCTTATTGGCTAAAAGTTTAGACTCAGCAGAACAAGGTGATCTGAGGTGCGGCGTCTGGGATGGACGGCTGCGGGGGACGATACAAGGAAGATATGGTGGGATACAGAACAGGAATTACAAGGAGGCAGGGAACAGAATACAATGAAAACCACAAGTCAGAACCCATCCTGAGCACAAAGCATAACATGTGAGCGGCAAGAAAGGAAGAGTCGGTGAGAGCCGGTGTCACATCATGAGAAACGTGCAGGAACTCCAAGCAAAAGGATCAATTCATAAAACTAGCAACAAGGAGAAGGGAGAAGCACAACGGCCAAACATATATAGCTGTCCAAATTCAGGTATCATAAACATAAAAAGATGGACAAATAATTAGCTTTTTTGTATATTTTTTGTCCTTCCATATTTTGCTGTATTTATATTATGAGTTTGGCTTTGGTACTGTATTTATGTTAGGAGCTTGGCTCTAGTGCTATATTTATGTTATGAGCTTGGCACTGGTGCTATATTTATGTTATGAGCTTGGCTCTGGTGCTGTGTTTGTGTTATGAGCTTGGCACTGGTGCTGTATTCATGTTATGAGCTTGGCTCTGGTGCTATATTTATGTTATGAGCTTGGCTCTGGTGCTGTGTTTGTGTTATGAGGTTGGTTCTGCTGCTGTGTTTATGTTATGAGCTTGGCTCTGGTGCTGTAATTATATTATGAGCTTGGCTCTGGTGCTGTATTTATGTAATGAGCTTGGCTCTGGTGCTGTGTTTATGATGTGAGCTTGGCTCTGGTGCTGTGTTTATGTTATAAGCTTGGCTCTGCTGCTGTATTTATGTTATGAGCTTGGCTCTGGTGCTGTGTTTATGATATGAGCTTGGCTCTGGTGCTGTATTTATGTTATGGACTTGGCTCTGGTGCTGTGTTTATGTTATGAGCTTGGCTCTAGTGCTGTATTTATGTAATGAGCTTGGCTCTGCTGCTGTATTTATGTTATGGACTTGGCTCTGGTGCTGTGTTTATATTATGAGCTTGGCTCTAGTGCTGTATTTATGTTATGAGCTTGGCTCTCGTGCTGTGTTTATGATATGAGCTTGGCTCTGGTGCTGTATTTATGTTATGGGCTTGGCTCTGGTGCTGTGTTTATGTAATGAGCTTGGCTCTAGTGCTGTATTTATGTAATGAGCTTGGCTCTTCTGCTGTTTTTATGTTATGAGCTTGGCTCTGGTGCTGTATGTGGTGCTTCTAAGATCTGTAGCAGTTTTATTTTTCCCGTAATGGAATTCTGCAAGGCCTTGTTTTTTGCCGGAAGAGTGGCATTTTTTATTGGCACCGGTTGCGGGTACCGGTGACTTATTGATTGTTTTTTAATTACATTTTTTGAGAGGTGAACAAAAAAAAAAATAACAATTCTGACGTTATGTTTTAAATTAGTTTTACAGCATTCGGCATGTGAAATAAAATATATTTGTTTTTCTGAGTTATTACGACTGCAGTAATAATGAATTTGTGCTACTTTTTTTTTTTTTGCTGTTTTATCTATTTAAACATTTTTTGTGTGAAACTTTATTAAACTTTTTTGACACTATTTTTTATTCCCTGGAGCGGACTTGAAGATGTGATCATTGGATCACTAGGATAGTACACTGCATTACTTATGTAGCGCATTCTACTAAGCCTATGGCAGCAGCCTGTTAGACTCTGCTGGAGGCGGGGCCTGATAGACTGACTTACAGGGCAGGCATGGAGGACTTTATCAGGCTTCTGACTGCCATCAGAGCCCATCGGTACCTTGCAATCATATTGTGGAGTGCCGATGGGTAAAAAATGAGCCCTGCCCCCCCCCCCCTCATCTGCTAACATACTGCAATTGTTATTGACTGTGGCATGTAAGGGTTTAAACTGCCACAGATTTAGATGTATTGCAGTCATGAAGGGGTTAAGCTGTAGTTATGTAAAAGCAGGTGACCCCTTTAATGTTGTACGACTGTGTGTGAGTTAATGGAATATTGCGCAGTCCTGCCGCGGTCTGTATAATGGATGAACAGAGATGTTGTATATACTACACGCTGTGGGTTAAAACTTGGCTTGAGAGCCGCTCCACCGGTTTCCACTACTCAGATGAGCGCGCTGGCTGGTGCAGCACTCGAGGGATCTTCCCGCTGCCAAGTGAAGTCGTTCTGCTCAGATGCCGAGATACATCTGTAGTCTTGTCTTTTGTGATCAACAATGGGCATGCGAGGCTGATGCGTTTCTTATTATTTATTGTGTATCTCCAACCTCTGTGGGGACCGAGTCTGTAAGAACAAAGCTCGCCGCGCCGTCGGATCCAGCAGAACTGCAATAACCGCATTTTTAAAGAATATGCAACTCGCAGACTAAGTGCAGATGTCGGGGGGGAGGGGGAAATTGGGTCACAAGAAACAAGACGGAAAATGTAAATTGTGTCTTCTGTTCTGGAAAAAGAAACTTGTCTGCTACAAAGTCCGGGATTACGGCGGGGAGATCAGTGGGATCGCTGGAACGCCTAACAGCACCAAACAAGCTGCAAGAATGGCGCTCATTAGATTATCAGGAATATCAGTTGGATCTCAATAAGCCGCATTACTGCTGCTAAATTACAAGTCAGAACTTTGGAGGCTTTGTTCAGAGGTAAAAAAAATAATTAGCGGAGAGGTCTCTGGTATCAGGAAGAGAGGAGGACAGAGAGGGGTCTGCAGACTCATCCTCAACAGAAGGGGGTCACATGTATGGACACAAGGGGAAATATGGGGGACGCAGCAAATAGGTGTACCGGACCTTCCAGGGCCTTCATTATATGGATATACACATGAACTTACACCATACAAAGTCTTATATGCGTAGATTGATACACAATGCACACTGCCATATACAACATACCTACATGCAGTACTTGGATACACACACCGCTCCAGGAACTAGGAGCACCGGTGGTCTTCTCATTCATCCTCCCCGTGGATGGCCATGGAATAAGGAGATGGAACAGAATTCTAGAGGTGAACAACTGGCTACGTCAATGGTGCCGTCAGCAAAGATTTGGATTTCTAGACCATGGAGTGAATTACATATACGATGGACTACCTGCTAGGAACGGGTTGTACCTTACAGACAGGTAAGCATATATTTGGTGGGCGCCTTGCTTCACTCATTAGGAGAGCTTTAAACTAGAACAATATGGGAAGGGAAGTGAAAGGAAAAATATACAGCTAATTAATACATTAGGGAACCTCGTTATTAGAAGTGGAAAGAAAGAACAAAGACAAACAATTCAGAAGGCAAGTAGAGGAGCAAAAGACCCCGATCACAAACTAACATGTTTCTACACAAATGCCCAAAGCATGGGAAACAAACAAGGGGAACTGGAGCTCCGAACACAGGAAGAGAAATATGATGTCATCGGCATCCCGGAAACTTGGTGGGATGATACACATGATTGGATACAAGACTTGAAGGATACAATGTATTTATAAGAAACAGACCTAATAAAAGGGGAGGAGGTGTTGTGTTGTATGTTAGGACAACATTCATCTCCACAGAGATTCAAGCTTCAGAGCTGGGAGTTCTGTAGAAACTGTTTGGGTAAGAATACAAGGAGAGAACAACAGAAAGGACACCATTGTAGGCATTTACTATAGGCCGCCTGGACAAGCAGAAGATATGGAGGAACTCTTTCTACATCAGATGGCCAAGCTCTCAAAGAAGCCCAACATAGTGATCATGGGAGATTTTACCCATCCAGACATTTGTTGGGAATCTCAGGTAAAAGTAATGGATCCAACAGATTCTTATCCGCTCTTGGTGACAACTTTATCTTCCAGGAGGTAGAAGAGAAATCAAGGGGATCTGCTATCTTGGACCTAATTCTTACGAACAGGGAGGGAATGGTTGAAGGAGTAAGGGTGGCTGGGACCTTAGGAGGCAGTGATCATGATATCCTTGGATGTTGGATAACAAGGGGAGGAAGACCTGAGAAGACTCAGACCTCAAGGTTGGATTTCAGAAAGGCAGATTTCAATGAACTCAGAAAGAGGAAGAATCCAATGGCGGGATGTTCTTAAGGACAGAAATGTCCAAGAAGGTTGGTAAATATTGTGAAATGAGATTCTCAAAGCACAATCGTTACCAATCCCTAAAATAAGGAAGAATGGGAAGCATTTAAAGAGACCCGGATGGATGAACACAGAACTTGTACACATGTTAAAGAGGAGGAAAATATGTTCATCAAATGGAAAGAGGGGGGAATATCTAAAGAAGAATATAATGTTGTCTGCAGAAACTGTAGGGCAAGTGTCAGAAAAGCCAAGGCTAATAATGAATGGAGGCTTGTAAGAGAGGCCAAAAGCAATAAAAAAGGAGTTGGGGGTCAAAAGCAAAAGAAAAGTCAGAGATGCTATTGGATGCTTACAAGATGAAAATGGTGAATTGGTTAAGAATAATGCTGAGAATTCAGAGCCTATTTTGTATCTGGTACATCTGTAGATATAACATCAGCTGATCTCCCTGTGCTATTGGGGGAATACAAGAATGCAGGCTATCTGTAAGCAGAGAGGGAATTGATGGGAAACTGATCAAGTTTGCTGATGACACAAAGCTAGGAGGGATAGCTAACACTAGGGAAGAGAGAGAGAGAGAGGATTTAAAAAGATCTAGACAAGCTTGCACAGTGGGCGGCGACTAACAGAATGGTATTTAACTAGGAGAAATACAAAGTCCTACATCAGGGCAAGAAAAATGAAGAAAGCACATACAGAATGGGAGGAATTGGGCTAAGGAGCAGCACATGTGAAAAAGACTTGGGTATACTAATAGACCATAGACTGAACATGAGTCAACAGTGTGATGCAGCAGCCAAAAAGGCAAACACAATTCTGGGATGTATTAAGAGAAGCATAGAGTCTAGATCACGTGAGGTCATTATCCCCCTCTACTCTTCCTTAGTCAGACCTCATCTGGAATACTGTGGCCAGTTCTGGGATGTATTAAGGGAAGCATTGAGACTAGATCATGTGAGGTTATTATCCCCTCTACGCTTTTAAGGGCTTATTCCCAAGAGCATATATTGGACGGCATTTTCACGGCTGGACGATACACACTACCATCTGGGGCATAGAAGCTTGAGAACAGGCGCACAAATCTACCGTTTATGCACCCGTTCACACGGCATGGGCCACGGCGCATATACGCCGAGGTCACCATTTTCCCCTCACTCCCCTCTTGCAGGCTCACCTCTGCTCTCCTTGCCTCTCAATCTTTGCAATGGGGCAAGACGGGATGTAGCTAGGCTCCACCCCTTCCCCACAGCCAGCAATAGGAAGAGGCAGGACGGGGCGGCGCACAACTCTGCCCCTTCCCATTGCAAAGAATGAGCGGGGAGGAGAATAGAGGTGAGCCTGCGAGCGGGCAGGAGAGCAGAGGGAGGGAGTTCAGCAGCAATGCTGCTTAACTCCCTCCCACCCCCAGATGTTGTCATAGGCTCCTATAGGACCCCATGCAGCCGACGTATTCTGGCCTAAAAGACAGTTCCAGGACTATCTTTTGGGCCCGATGTAAAAACGCCCGGCGCTACATTGGCCTGCCGGGCACTTTTACGTTTAAGGAATACGGCCATGTGATCTTAGGCAATGGAATCCAATGTATCACATCACAGCGTATATCGGTCGGCCATGAAAACGACCGGCTGATATATGCCTGTGGGAATAAAGCCTTAGTTAGACCTCATCTGTAATACCGTGTCCAGTTCTGGGATCTATTAAGAGAAGCATAGAGTCTAGATCACGTGAGGTCATTATCCCCTCTACTCTTCCTTAGTCAGACCTCATCTGGAATACTGGGTCCAGTTCTGGGTGTAAGAGAAGCATAGAGTCTAGATCACGTGAGGTCATTATCCCCTCTACTCTTCCTTAGTCAGACCTCATCTGGAATACTGGGTCCAGTTCTGGGCATCCCACTTTATAAAAGACATAGACAAACTGGAGCAAGTTCAGAGAAGAGTTACCAAGATGGTGAGCGGTCTGCACATCATGTCCTATGAGGAACGGTTAAAGGATCTGGGAATGTTTAGCAGAAGAGAAGGCTGAGAGGAGACTTAATAGCGGTCTACAAATATCTGAAGGGCTGTCACAGTGCAGAGGGATCAGCCCTATTCTCATCTGCACAAGGAAAGACTAGAAGCAATGGGATGAAACTGAAAGGGAGGAGAAACAGATGAGATATTAGACAGTGAGGGGGATCAATGAGTGGAACAGGTTGTCACAGGAGGTGGGGAGTTCTCCTTCAATGCTAATGTTCAAACAAAGGCTGGCAGACATCTGTCTGGATGATTTAGTGATCCTGCACTGAGCAGGGGGTTGGACCCGATGACCCTGGAGGATCCGATGACCCCTGAGGACGCTTCTAACTCAGACATAGATACATCACACACACATGGCCATATGCATACCTACAGACAGTTTAGAGATGTACACATATAAGCTAACATGCAGTAGTAGACAATACATACATACTTGAACACAAAGTCAAACATACGATATAGATACATATGTGGTTACACACATCGCCTTATCCATACCTATATACTAAGATACACACATGTATACATACATGAACACATGCACAGATACAAGCACATTTACACTCACAGACTCTTGTACTGCAGAACTTTCCTCATCAGCCTTCAGATTACTTGAGAGACTTTTTGGTTTTCTGTTTTTGTCCTCTTGGTGACTAATCTTTCTTCTGCTCCTTTAGGACGGTGACCATCTCAAACCGAGATGCCGACCTCGTCCACCTAGAGACTAAAACCCCGGAAGGACGTAAGTGACATCGGCTGCAGCATCTGTATCGCGTCTTGTGCATTTTTGTATTCTGTATTTTATACAATTCAATAATCCTATTAATATTGACCTACTTCATTAACACTATTAACCCCTTCCAATCCGATCCCTGCCCCCTGCCCCGCTCTTAGTTATTTTGGGTGGGAAAGCATATTGTTGATTCCTTGGAATAACTCAACAGAAACCCTAACCCACTAACGAACCTAACCTAAACTACTGTACTAACACTAATCTACACTACTAAACCGACCAACCCTAACCTACTAACCCTAACCTACCATACTAACACTAATGTACACTCCTAAACCGACTAACCCTCCCCTACCAACCCTAACCTACTAACCTAACCCTAATCTACTGTACTAACACTAATCTACACTCCTAAACTGACCAACCCTCCCCTACCAACCCTAACCTACTAACCTAACCCTAATCTACTGTACTAACACTAATCTACACTACTAAACCGACCAACCCTCCCCTACCAACCCTAACCTACTAACCCTAACCTACCATACTAACACTAATGTACACTCCTAAACCGACTAACCCTCCCCTACCAACCCTAACCTACTAACCTAACCCTAACCTACTGTACTAACACTAATCTACACTCCTAAACTGACCAACCCTCCCCTACCAACCCTAACCTACTAACTAACCTAACCCAAACTACTGTACTAAAACTAATGTACACTCCCATACCGACCAACACTAACCTACTAACCCTAACCTACTAACCCTCACCTACTAACCCTAACCTACCGTACTAACACTAATGTACACTGCTAAACCGATCTACACTCCGAAACCGACCAACACTCCCCTACCAACCCTAACCTACTAACTAACCTAACCCAAACTACTGTACTAACACTAATCTACACTTTGAAACTGACCAACCCTCCCCTACCAACCCTACCCTACTAAGTAACTAACCCTGACCTAGAGTACTAATCCTATTAACCTCACTTTATTAACCCTACCAACTCTAACCTACTAACCCTAACCTACTTACCCTAACCTACTGTACTAACACTTATCTACACTCCTAAACTGACCAACTCTCCCCTACTAACCCTAACCTACTAACCCTAACCTACCATACTAACACTAATGTACACTCCTAAACCGACTAACCCTCCCCTACCAACCCTAACCTAGTAACTAACCTAACCCTAACCTACTGTACTAACACTAATCTACACTCCTAAACCGACCAACCCTCCCCTACCAACCCTAACCTACTAACCCTCACCTACTGTACTAACACTAATCTACACTCCTAAACCTGACCTAGAGTACTAATCCTATTAACCTCACTTTATTAACCCTACTAATCCTGACCTACTAACTCTACTAACACAAACCTGCAGCACTCTTCCTATTAAACTAGCACTACTAATTTTAACTCTCTAATTCTACAACTACTAACCTATTAACCCTCATCTTACAGGGTAGGGGATAAGTTGCTGATTGGTGGGGTCTCCTGTCACTGCAGGGGTTACTTCTCTCTCTGAAGTCACTGCGGATGGTGCGCCGGCGAAGCACGTGGGTAGCACTCCATTCATTTCATCGGGGCTAACAGATACCTGAGCAGGTGCTACTCAGGTATCTCCACAGTCCCACTCAAAGCGAATGCAGCACTAGTGCACTTGCATTACCAATAGAGATGAGCGAGCATACTCGTCCGAGCTTGATGCTCATTCGAGTATTAGGGTACTCGAGATGCTCGTTACTCGAGACGAGTACCACGCGGTGCTCATCTCGATTAAACGAGCACTGACCATTGAATTCAATGGAGCCGACAATACAGCCGGCTCCATTGAAAGCAATGGGCTGCCGGCGAGCGCGGGATGAATTTTCGGGAAGGGCTTAAAAATATAAGCCCTTACCTGAAAATCATCCTAAAATGTGTAAAAAGTAAAAAAAAAAAAATATACTCACCTTGTCCCGGCAGAACGATGTTAGCCCATTGAATTCAATGGAGTCGGCAGTACAGCCGGCTCCATTGAAAGCAATGGGCTGCCGGCGATCCCACAATGAATTTTCGGGAAGGGCTTAAATATATAAGCCCTTCCCGAAAATTCATGCAGAAATGTGTAAAAATAAAAATATATATAAATACTCACCTGGTCCCGGCAGACGGAGTTCAGCTGCGGCCAGCTGGCCGTTCTCCTGAACTGCTCTCTGTAGTATTTAGCAGCCGGGGATTTAAAATCCCCGCCTGCTGATTGAGCTGCCTCTGATTGGTCACAGCCTGACCAATCAGAGGCAGATCTCACTCACACACCCATTCATGAATGGGTGAGTGAATGCTGCCTCTGATTGGCTCAGCGCAGCTCTCAGCTGAATGACAGCAGTTCAGCACCACAGTGCAGGGGACAGCAGGAGAAGACGCGGCTGTGCCCCCGCAGCTGAAGGGAGGTGAGTATCTATTTTTTTGTTTTTTAAATCACTTTTAATTCATTTCCAGGGAATGGCTTATATGTAAAGCCCTTCCCTGAAAAAGAATTCAGGTGTGCCAGTGGACCATTGTCTTCAATGGAGTCGCCGGCAGCAGCAGCGGCTCCATTGAAGAGAATGCCTGCATTTTTATTCTTTTTTACACTAAAATCTTTCTTTTTCAGGTAAGGGCTTATATTTTTAAGCCCTTCCCGAAAATTCATCCCGCGCTCACCGGCAGCCCATTGCTTTCAATAGAGCCGGCTGTATTGCCGGCTCCATTGAATTCAATGGGCAAACATCGTTCTTCTCTGCCACAGCTGTTATAGCTGTGGCAGAGGAGAATGATCGTTATGTTGACAGTGGGGGGGTTGTCTCACTCTTGCCACTATTGTGGCTTAATAGTGAGACCTCAGAGCCCGAAATGCAGCCCTGCATGTTGCTCCTCGCCTGCCCTATCCATTTCTGCGTTTTTTACATGACTTTGGTGATTTGCTAAGATTTTCACAAATGAAAACCTTAGCGGAGCACCAGTCATATACAAAAATGCTCGAGTCGCCCATTGACTTCAATGGGGTTCGTTACTCGAAACGAACTCTCGAGCATCACTGAAAGTTCGACTCGAGTAACGAGCACTCGAGCATTTTGGTGCTCGCTCATCTCTAATTACCAGCACTCTATTTACTCTCCTCCTCACTGCAAGGGGTGCAGTAACCCCACAGTGAGGGGGATGGGGGACACAGGACCCCCGATCTCAAGATTGGTGAGGGTCTCAGCGGAGAGATTTCCATGATCAGCAAGTCATCCCCTGTCCTGCGGATATCCTGTGGATAGGAGATTACTTGTAATTGTGGTACAACCCCTTCAAACCTGCTATCCCCATTAACTCTCATCCTACTAACCCTGATCTGCTAGCTCCAGTAACACTAACCCATTAACTAGATTAACCATAACCTACCAAACTAACTCTATTAACCCTTACCCTTATAATCCGATCCCACTACTTCTACGAACCCTAACCTGCTAACCCTAGTGACACTATCTCACTATCTCTACTAACCCCATTAACCCTTTCACACTAATTTTACTAACTCTATAAACCCTCACTTTATGAACCTTTCCCTAATAGTATGTGCACGGGGAATTCATTGTGGAAATCCATGTCAGATTCAGCCTTAAATAAGTGTCAAAACCAGAGTATTACTGTGATTCTTGGCGCAGATACACAAGCCGAAGGTGCCTTGTCAAGGTGCAGGTGCAGAACATCAATGCAGAAAATCACACTTCCACTTGTTGTAGCGTCAAGAAGTAATACTTCCCTTATTGATGCAGAAATGCTCGAGTTCTGCATGCAGATCCAAAAAGAGAACATTCTGCTGTCAATTCCACCATGTAAACATACCCTTACTTTACTAACCCTATAATGTTACCCTACTAACCCTAACCCAATAATCCTACTAATCATAAACCACTAAACCTACTAACCCTCACCCTACTAACCCTCACCCTACTAACCCTCATCCTACTAACCCTCACCCTACTAACCATCACCCTACTAACCCTCACCCTACTAACCCTCACCCTACTAACCATCACCCTACTAACCCTCACCCTACTAACCCTCATCCTACTAACCCTCACCCTACTAACCATCACCCTACTAACCATCACCCTACTAACCCTCACCCTACTAACCCTCATCCTACTAACCCTCACTTTTAACCATGCTCACCTGGGATCAGCCGGTTACCGGGGAATTCACGGCTTTGAGAAGTCCTGCAGAGCTGTTTGTGGTGGAAGGGCTCAAAAATTACAATTGCCTTTTTGTCAACCTGTTCTTGCCGTTGATTGATTGTTCTTTTAGTCCTCCTGCTCAGTCCTCCAGCTATGGATGTAGCTATAAATAGGGCAGAGATGACATTCACACCCGACCCTGGTGCCTGAAGGGGGCACCACAACCCCTCTGCCACAAAGGATGCCTCTAGATTCTGCTCTTCCTCCGGCCCATTCTCACCATCCTATATGGCACTATAATTACTCCATGTGTAAGTGCCAAAAGGTGGATTGGTGTCTTTTCTCTATTTATATTGCAACACCTCAGAGGGGTGACCCCGGGCACCTGACTGACGTGGAGAGCTGGGAGGGATAAGTGCTCTCTTATCACAGTAGCACTTACCAGGCTCTGGTCCCAGAAGGATGACACTTAAAGGGGTTGTCTCGCGGCAGCAAGTGGGGTTATACACTTCTGTATGGCCATATTAATGCACTTTGTAATATATATTGTGCATTAAATATGAGCCATACAGAAGTTATTCACTTACCTTCCCTGCGCTGGCGTCCCCGTCTCCATGGCTCCGTCTAACTTCAGCGTCTAATCGCCCAATTAGATGAGCTTGCGCAGAAGGGTCTTCTGCCTTTGGGTCTGTCTGGGCACGAGCGGCCTTCTGGCTCCGCCCCCTTCTACGCATCATCGCATAGCCCCGTCACGTGTGCCGATTCCAGCCAATCAGGAGGCTGGAATCGGCAATGGACTGCACAGAGCCCACGGTGCACCATGGGAGAAGACCCGCGGTGCATCGTGGGTCAAGATCCCGGCGGCCATCTTGGAGGAAAAGAAGGAAGAAGTTGCAGAGAGGGGATTCGGGTAAGTAAAATTTTTTTTTTTTATTTCAACACATCCCTTGGGTTTGTCCTGCGTTAAATGGGGGGCCTATGCAAAAAAAAAAACGTTTCGGCGCGGGACAAACCCCTTTAACCAAGGCCAGAGGAGGATGGCAGGCCAGCTTCGACACCCGTAGGATAGGTAATGCCAATAAATGGGATGATGGGTGTAGTAGTAGTAGTACTTATCCCTCGTGATGCCACCGTTCCCACACATTGGTATGCTATGCGGCAGAGAAATAAACATGGAGACTTGTGTATAGTACCTCGGGTCCCCAGGAACGGTTAGGGCCCGGTATAATTTTTACTGGGAAGCATAAGCTTGAAGAACAGGTAATGCAGGTACAATTCACTTCATACGGTGAAAGGCTACAGCTCACAGGTTGGGAGGATACACAGGATGAATACGGTCCTACAGTCCACGATATCTTTATGGCATCGCTCCTGGACTGGGAGCACTCCGGAGGAGGAAGGGGGTAGGGGTAACTCCACAGACTCTATGGCAGACAATTACTAAAGAAGGCTTAGCCAATAAACACCCCGCATGGCAGGCGCGTGGGTGTCACAAAAAAGTAACTCTGTGCGGTGAACTCGACTATGGATGGCCGCGCAGGTAAAGCCTGTAGTGTGAACAGGTACCTGTTTAGATTTAGTGTAGGTCTCTCTCTCTGATGATGGGACTCCCTCCTCTCACATCCACACTCCACTCGCTACGGGATGTCTCTCCTCTTCCTCCATCTTCACCTAAATGGAAGCTGAAGGTGCTTCCCTGCGGCTCTGTGTTAGCACTCTCTGCTCATGAAGATGGAGTCCTTTCCCACTCTCTCCCATTTATCACCTCACTTGTATCACATGACATGACAAACTGATACATTTAAATACAGGCAGTGATGCTATTAACATTAACCTTTCAAGCGCCGCAGCTGTGCAACACACACTGGATATGCCAGGACAGTTTTGCACAGTGCATCTACATAGGACAAACATGTATGACAATTATGGAAGGGACCAGGATGTTGTACAATATGGACTCCAGATCATTAGGTGCCAGACTAATGGAATCGTATAGGGTCTGAGGGTCCAGAGCATGACCCAGGGAGGGATCCAAAGAGCACAAGAGACAGTAGTCCTGCCCCCCCCCCCCCTTGGTGCCAGCACCACACATGACACAATGTACCTATTTTGCCCAGAGTGTTCCTGTAACCCATGTACAGATGTTGCAAAGTGTAACCCAATAGAATCAGTCGCTGCAACAAATGCTCTAACCTAAACACAACAAAAACCATTGAAAAGGCGCGTAACCCCTCTGTGCTGCCGTCGTCATGTTAAGCTTTGCTCCATCCGTATCTGCTTTGCATTAACTGGTTTATTGCCTTGTTACAGGCCTGGCGATGTTTACCTCCTCATTGCTCTTCCCTTCTGCTCGCTCTCTGCCGCCGCACGCTATTTAAATGAGCCCCTCTCTAAGTGGAAAGTTTTCAGTGCAAATGAATTCTGTTCTTTCTTATGCTAATCAGGAGCCTGTGAAATCACTTCTATGAACCTTTACAGGAGCGTCCTCCTCTCGGAGGCAGATTTAGGAGCCGCAGCATTATACCGCCTAATCCTCGCCGCAGATCGCCAGATATTAAATTCAATTAAAATAATAATAATAAATAAAAGGCACGCCAATCCTTTCTGCGGATGCGGCCGCGGGCCGGAGAGCCCTCACACAGATCTGTAGGCAGAAGCTGCGTCTACCCTTCTTGGGGCATTTAAAGTGCAATGCCAGGGAAAACCGGAAAATGTTGGCATGACTGCAGTTAACCCCTTATGTCCCTCCTACCCCCAGTGCTCATTGCTGTAGGAAGTTAAGATATGAGTTGCTGCTTGCAGGTTCTTCACCCTGAAGAGCTGCTTCTGCATACACAATAATGACCATTGCATACCTCTAACCAAAGGCCAGAGGTCTTACAGTCTGCTACTCCAGTAATCACAGGTGGTTGCCACGCTTAGGCCATTGTACCCACCATCTTGATTCACTACTGCTGCAGTTGATCGCTGTTCACTGGTTTGGACTAAATAAAGACTGCAAGACAGTGGAAACGTTGTCTACCTGCGCACATTCAGTAAAGATGACACGCTCAGCTATGTGGCTATGGTGCTTTCCATATCCCTGCTGCGGCTCCAGCTTACAAAGGATTGAATGTATGGATCCCAAATTCAGATCCATGTTTTTTGAGCCTGCATTATTTACCCCGGTTACACCCCCCTCAGATTGAGGAACGTTCAAGCGCTTCTGCAATTTCTTTGTTGCATCGAGGACTCGCCAACTGTGCAGAGAAGGAAGAGGGAACTTTGCAATTTATGTGCATATATTCCCATAAAGTCACTTATCCCGTAATCCCAAAGGTAGGATGATGAAGAGCCTTCAGCTGCTCAATCACATGGAGATTGGAGAGAAACGATCTACAAAGCAGCAACAAACTGTGCATCACCAACGAGTCGGAGCATATTTAGAGGGGCAGGTATTAAAGGGACAAAGAAAATTAAAGGGATTTTCCTCACGGCCACTTCTGCTGAATTTCCCCTATTTTGTTCTGCTTTCAGAACAAAATTTTGCCCTATGGCAGGAGGGAGAGGGAGGGGGTATATGACCTGCATTTGTTGTTCACTTCCGCCCTTTCGAGCAAGGGAGCTGCCACTTTGAGAACAGGAGCTCCTGAGTTGGAGCCCCGACAGTAGTCCTCTCCCTTCAGGATGGCCTCTGGACATGCCAGGGGTGGGCTTTCCTCGATAGCTTTGATGTAACTCCCTTGGAAGCGTGGGGCATGGACATTGTGGTCTGGTTCCCATGAGTTTTCTTCCAGACCACATCCTTTCCACTGCACTAGGTATTGTAGTTTGCCTCTAGAATCATAGAATGATAGGGTCTGAAGGGACCTCCAGGGTCATCGGGTCCAACCCCCCTGCTCAGTGCAGGATCACTAAATCATCCTAGACAGATATTTGTCCAGCCTTTGTTTGAACACTTCCATTGAAGGAGAAGTCCCCACCACCCGTGGCAAACTGTTCCACTCATTGATCCCCCTCACTGTCTAATATCTAATCTGTGTCTCCTCCCTTTCAGTTTCATCCCATTGCTTCTAGTCTTTCCTTGTACAGATGAGAATAGGGCTGATCCCTCTGCACTGTGACAGCCCTTCAGATATTTGTAGACCACTATTAAGTCTCCTCTCAGCCTTCTCTTCTGCTAAACATTCCCAGATCCTTTAACCGTTCCTCATAGGACATGATTTGCAGACCGCTCACCATCTTGGTAACTCTTCTCTGAACTTGCTCCAGTTTGTCTATGTCTTTTTAAAGTGGGGTGCCCAGAACTGGACCCTGTATTCCAGATGAGGTCTGACTAAGGAAGAGTAGATCCAGACTCTATGCTTCTCTTAATACATCCAAGACTTGTGCTTGCTTTTTCGGCTGCTGCATCACATTGTTGACTCATGTTCAGTCTATGACCTATTAGTATACCCAAATCTTTTTCAGATGTGTTGCTGCTTAGCTCAATTCCTCCCATTCTGTATGTGCTTTTTTTCATTTTTCTTGCCCAGATGTAGGACTTTGCATTTCTCCTTGTCGAATACCATTCTTTTAGTCACCGCCCACTGTGCAAGCTTTTCTAGATCTTTTTAATCCTCTCTCTCTTCCCTAGTGTTAGCTATCCCTCCTAAATTTGTGTCATCAGCAAATCAGTTTACCATCAATTCCCTCTTCCAGATCATGTATAACAATGTTGACCAACACTGGGCTAGGACAGGGCCTTGTGGTTCCCACTTGATACATTCTTCCACTTGGATGTGCAGCCATTTATGACCACTCTTTGAGTACGATCACTCAGCCAGTTGTGAATCCACCTAACAGTTGCCTTGTCAATCCTAGATTCAGTCATTTTTTCAATAACTATAGTATGAGATACTTTGTCAAATGCTTTACTAAGGTCAAGATATACTATATCCACCGCATTTCTCTGATCAACCTAGTCAGTGATACTATTATAGAAGGAAATTGATTCGTCTGGCATGACTTGTTTGTTACAAACCCATGCTGGCTCTGGTTAATTACACCATTCTCATCCAAGTATTAGCATACATGCTGTTTAATAATCTGTTCAATGATCTTTCCCGGTATAGAAGTCAGGCTCACAGGCCTGTAGTTTCCTGGATCCACCTTCTTCCCTTTTTTGAAGATAGGGACATTTGCCCTTTTCCAATCTTCTGGGACTTCTCCTGTTTTCCAGCAATTTTCATAGATTATGGCGAGTGGCTCAGCAATTACCTCCGCTTCTTCCTTTAGTATCCTAGGATGTAATTCATCTGGACCTTGAGACTTGAATTCATGTAAGTTAGCTAAGTGTTCCCTCACCATCTCTCTGCTAACAGATAGCCTACATTATTTTATCCCCCCCAATAGCACAGGGAAGATCAGTTGATGTTCCATCTATTTTCTGAGAGTAAACAGATACAAAATAAGAATTTAAAAGTTCGACCTTCTCAACATCATTTTTAACCAATTCACCATTTTCATCTTGTAAGTATCCAATAGCATCTGTGACTTTTCTTTTGCTTTTGACCCCCCAAATCCTTTTTTATTGCTTTTGTCCTCTATTACAAACTGGTATAGCAGTTTGAACCCAAGCAATTGGATTGGTTTTCGCTACTAAAAGGCAATGTGATTGATGAATGTGACCTGATTGGCTTGAGAATAAGCTTTGGCACTCACCTCAGTACTGCGGTCTCCTTAAACAGATGATCACATATTGATGACTTTTTCTAAGGATAGTTCATCAATACTGGTGTCCCAGAAAACCCCTTTAAAATGAGGACCTCCATTTAGGACCAAGCAGTGAGCCACTGCAGAGTATGGCTCTTGCTCTGGAAGACTCATGGCGACCATATAAAAGACATAGCTCACATTTTAGTGGCCATTGAAGGAAATGTCTATGACCACCAAATGCTTCCCCAGGCTGATTACCTATTTAGAGGAGGGGGGAGCTCAAACTTTAACTACAAGAAATTCAATCTACTTGATCTATAAACCTGCCATGGGAGGGTAGGATAAAGTAATCATCTATGTTCCAAAGCTATTTATATACCGGCAAGGATCAGCTGACAAGTTGGCAGCTACCATAACTCTATATGCATTGTTGGCAGACATGTAGAGTAACATGTCATCAATTAAGTGCCTTATTATTCAGGGTGCAAAATAACTCCCATCAAGGAACTTACCGGATAGGATGACCACTCCTTTGGTGGTTACACAAAGAGAGGTCCATGTGAACACTGTTGGATCCATGGTAGATCTTGCTTGGATCAGGCTGATGTGACGCCAATGATTATGTGACGGCACTGATGATACCACCACCAATATCGGTAGGGAATATGTTAATTTTAATTTGTTGACTTCACCGGCACTTCAGGACCATTCTGGAGGTGCTGAAAATCCAAGAGAACACTCGGATTTAGTGTTGAACCACAAAGGAACATTAGTTCAGAATGTCCCATAATTCAGTCCTGAGAATCACGGATGATGAGAATTCCACAGTGGATCCAGAAAGTATTCAGACTCTCACTTTTTTACATGTTGTTATGTTGTACCCATAATTCTGCACTCAATACTCCATAATGACAAAGTGACAGCAGAATGGGAGAAATCTGTGTAACCTTTTTTTAAATGAAAAACTAGCATTTTGATATGACACTTGTAGCTCTGGGGGGCCTCCCAATTTTCTTGATCATCTCTGAAATGTTTCTACACCTTGATTGGAATCACCTGTGGTAAATTCAGCTGATCAAACATAAAAGACACCCCCCTGGCAATATTTGGTCTTATCGCTCATAATGCATATCAGAGCCAAAACCAATCCATGAGGAGGTAAGAATTACCTGTAGAGTTCAGAGACAGGATTGTGTAGAGGCTCAGATCTGGAGAAGCTACAAAAACATTTCTGCTACCTGAAAGATCCCAAGAGCCCAGCGGCCCCCATAACTCTTACATGGAAGAAGAATAACCAGGACTTTTCCTAGAGCCGCCAACCCACCAAACTAAAAGGAGAGAAGGGCAACCTGACAGAGGGCAGAAAACCCCCAAATCCAGCTGAGCAAACCATGTGGCATCATCCCGAAGACAACTGGGGACTGGAATCACTGCCAAAGGGGCTTCAACTAAGTACTGAGTACAGGGTGTGAATACTTATGTCAATGTAGAATGAGAGTTTTTCATTTCTCCCGTTCTGTTGTCACTTTGTCATTATGGGGCCCTGAGAGCAGAATGAGGGGGACACAAGGACACAACATAAAATGTAAAAAAGTGAGAGGACTTTCCGAACCCACTGGAGGTAAAGTTGGATGTGATAGAGGACAATTGAATAGTTACTGCTTCCACCTTCAGGCCCACGTGAGACACATCTAATTGGCTTTAGCCATGGACATGCCTACAGTCACAGAACACCTTAACTGACACTAATGAGGCTCCAGCTTAATAAATGAAGCAAAGGGATAAGTGAATTTATCTTGGGCTCCTCGGCATCTCATGAAATGATTATGATTCTGCTGTCTACCGCTTCTTCTTTTGCTGATGGCTGCAAATGAGGCAAAGATGGAGGGGAGACCAAAGTAGCAAATCAGCAGACACCTCCAGACAATTATCGCCTCTCATAGGCAGCCACTGCCACACTGAATTGTCGGATCCTGTCCTTCTCGCTGCCGGCTTCCTGCATGACACAAGTCATTTCATTTCCTCTCCCCTAAAATGTCTCTGATTTGGGTAAATGTACATGATTGCTGCCATTTCAATTACCTACCTGAAGATCTTTGGTGAATTAGCATATTTGCAAATGTCAAGTCAGATGTGAAAAGTTAGCAAGGAAGAAAAAGTTGTTGTTTTTTTGCCCTTCTCGCTGGTGGTTACATGCTCGCCTTTCGTTCTAGGTCAGTTTTGTCACACACATTGTAAGTTTCAGAACAGATGGCACAGAGCTGGTGACACTGCTGTGCTGTGCAAAGCTCTAATTGGTGGAAAAATCCAATTAAACATACTAAATCCAGTGAGAATGGAGGCTCCAGCCAGAAGTTAAGAAAAAGGTTTTTTAAAAACTCAAAAGATTTGCACTGCTTCATTGGCCATGGCCTCACCTAATATGGCGGGTCTGAGGATGCAGCCGGGTGCTTTAGTTCCCAAATGTTATTTGAACTGGTTGTTGTACCTCAAGTAAAGTCACAATGAAGGAGGTGGCACTGACACAGCTCTATGTGACAACACAGTTGTCAGAGAGGCACAGACTCATGTAACTTTGCCGGCGCTACAAATATGTAATCCCTCCACCACCCTTGACTGCCAGCAAAATGGGCATTAATACCATCACCACCTCACGCTAAGAGAAAAATTGTCATTAATCCCTCTACAACCCTATACTACCAGGAAAATGGTCATCAATACCTCTAACATCCTAAAATACCAGAAAATGGGTGTTAACTACCCTGGAAAACCAAGAAAATATTTATTTCCTCCTCCACCATAGACTATCAAACCAATGGGCATTGATACCTCTAGTATCCTAGACATCCAGGAAAATAGGCACTAATTCCTTTACCACCCTAGGACAACAGGAAAATATATAGTAATGCATTCTGTGCTCTAAACCACTCCACAACCCTAGACCACCAGGAGAGCAGTCATTAACCCTTGTTCCCCCCACAACCCTGGGCCACCAGGGGAGCAGTCATTAATCCCCCACAACCCTAGACCACCAGGGAAGCAGCAATACTCCCCCACAACTCTAGAGCACCAGGGAAGCAGTTTTTAACCCACTCCCCCCCCCCCCCCCCCACAACCCTAGATTACCAGGGGAGCAGGCTTTAATACTATTTTGAATCAATTTTTCTCTGTAACATCAACTGATCTTCCCTGTGCTATTGGGAGATAAAATAATGCAGGCTATCTATAAGCAGAGAACACTTAGCTAACTTACATGAATTCAAGTCTCAAGGTCCAGATGGATTTAATCCTAGGATACTAAAGGAAGCAGCAGAGGTAATTGCTGAACCACTTGCCATAATCTGTGACAATTCCTGGAGAACAGGAGAAGTCCCAGAAGATTGGAAAAGGGCAAATGTTGTCCCTATCCTCACAAAAGGGAAGAAGGTGGATCCCAGAAACTACAGGCCTGTGAGCCTGACTTCTATACCGGGAAAGATCTCTAAACAGATTATTAAAGAGCATGCATGCAAGTACTTGGATAAGAATGGAGCAATTAACCAGAGCCAGCATGGGTTTGTAACAAACAAGTCATGCCAGACTAATCTAATGTCCTTCTATGACAGAATCACCGACTGGGTTGATCAGGGAAATGCGGTGGATATAGTATATCTTGACTTTAGTAAAGCATTTGACAAAGTATCTCACACCATACTTATTGAAAAAATGACCAAATCTGGGATTGACAAGACAATTGTTAGGTGGATTCACAACTGGCTGAGTGATTGTAGTCAAAGAGTGGTCATAAATGGCTGCACATCCAAGTGGAAGAATGTATCAAGTGGGGACCACAAGGCTCTGTCCTGGGCCCAGTGTTGGTCAACATTGTTATAAATGATCTGGAGGAGGGAATTGGTGCAAAGTTGATCAAATGTGCTGATGACACAAAGCTAGGAGGGATAGCTAACACTAGGGAAGAGAGATTCAAAAAGATCTAGAAAAGCTTGAACAGTGGTCGGCGACTAACAGAATGGTATTTAACAAGGAGAAATGCAAAGTCCTACATCTGGGCAAGACACATGAAGAAAGCACATACAGAATGGGAGGAATTGGGCTAAGCAGCAGCACATGTGAAAAAGACTTGGGTATACTAATAGATCATAGACTGAACATGAATCAACAATGTGATGCAGCAGCCAAAAAGGCAAACACAATTCTGGGATGTATTAAGAGAAGCACAGAGTCTAGATCACGTGAGGTCATTATCTCCTCTACTCTTCCTTAGTCAGACCTCATCTGGAATACTGGGTCCAGTTCTGGGCACCCCACTTTATAATAGACATAGACAAACTGGAGCAAGTTCAGAGAAGAGTTACCAAGATGGTGAGCGGTCTGCAAATCATGTCCTATGAGGAACGGTTAAAGGATCTGGGAAGGTTTACCTTGCAGAAGAGAAGGCTGAGGGGAGACTTAATAGCTGTCTACAAATATCTGAAGGGCTGTCACAGTGCAGAGGGATCAGCCCTATTCTCATCTGCACAAGGAAAGACTAGAAGCAATAGGATGAAACTGAAAGGGAGGAGACACAGATTAGATATTAGACAGTGAGGGGGATCAATGAGTGGAACAGGTTGCCACAGGAGGTGGGGAGTCCTCCTTCAATGGAAGTCCTCAGAGCTGGACAAATATCTGTCTGGGATGATTTAGTGAATCCTGCACTGAGCAGGGGGGTCGGACCCGATGACCCCGGGGGGACCCGATGACCCTGGAGGTCCCTTCCAACTCTACCATTCTGTGATTAACCCCCCCAAACACACAGAACACTAGACCACCAGGGAAGCAGTCATTAACCCCCCACAATTCCAGACCACTAGGGAAGCAATAATAAAGTATCTCAGCCCCGTAAAGCTTTTACCATTAATCTCTTAATCATGAGGCAGCTGTATTCTTGCACGGTATGGCGGTATAACTGCAGAGCACGCTGAGTGGGTCTCTCAGTCATCTATAGTAGGAACAGATATTGGAAAATGGGGGGAAGAGGCATCTCCTTGGGAAACTTGTCCTTCATTCCTTCTGTAGGTACAGGTTATCCTACCTAGAGGTCAGAGGTCGGGCCCGGACGATGACAGGACTGTATGCAGAGATATCGGATGCTGCAGTTTGTGAACATCCCCTTAAATATATTTGTACCTTTTTTTAAGCAGAACCTCCGGTATACAGCCGTGATTCACAGCAATTAGAAGCAGCAATTCTCCTGAAGTCTATTTAGTCCTTTTGATGTTTAATATGCGCTGCGCAGCGGGAGCATCGGATGACTGGAGCCATAAAAAGGCTTCATTTACCCTGACATTTCATGGCCATGACATTTCTGAGGAGTAGAAATAGATGTGAGGAAGTGCAACATATACCGTATACAGCCCCCCTGCCCCCCGCTTACAAAATGTATACTGTATACAGCCCCCCCCGCTTACACAATGTATACTGTATACAGCCCCCCCCCGCTTACACAATGTATACTGTATACAGCCCCCCCCCGCTTACACAATGTATACTGTATACAGCCCCCCCCGCGCTTACACAATGTATACTGTATACAGCCCCCCCCCCCCCCGCTTACATAATGTATACAGTATACAGCCCCCCCCCCCCAGGGCTTACATAATGTATACTGTATACAGTCCCCCTTACACAATGTATACTGTATACAGCCCCCCCCCCCCGCTTACACAATGTATACTGTATACAGCCCCCCCCCATTGCTTACACAATGTATATGGTATACAGCCCCCCCCCGCCCCCGCTTAAACAATGTATACTGTATACAGCCCCCCCCCCATTGCTTACACAATGTATATGGTATACAGCCCCCCCCCCCGCCCCCGCTTACACAATGTATACTGTATACAGCCCCCCCCCCCCCCCATTGCTTACACAATGTATACTGTATACAGCCGCCCCCCCCCCCCCCCCCGGGGCTTACATAATGTATACTGTATACAGCCCCCCTTACACAATGTATACTGTATACAGCCCCCCCCCCCCCCCCCCCCTCCCTGCTTACACAATGTACGATTCCAGCCTGGCTGAGTCCATCGTGTATCGGGCTGCCACTATTGGAGGTTTTTCAGATCCTTCCACCACACAGATTTATCGAAATTAAGGTGCCTACCCACTACTTACTGTAAGCTATCAAGCATTCAATACAGGAAGATATATATATATAGAACAGGGACGTAACTATAGGGGATGCAGGGGATGCGGTTGCACCCGGGCCCAGGAGCCTTAGGGGGGCCATAAGGCCTCTCTTCTCCATATAGGGAGCCCAGTCCTATGAATATAGCATTATAGTTGGGGGCCCTGTTACAGGTTTTGCATTGGGACCAGGGAGCTTCAAGTTATGCCTCTGTGCAGCATGGTTTAGGTATGGGTACGGGTACAGATACAGATAGAGGAGGGGCCCCAGCTCACCTTTTGCATCAGGCCCCCTGAGCCTTTAGTTACGCCCCTGCCCACTAGCGATATGTTTTCTTGCAATGTGAGAGTGAGTGAAAATGCATGATTATGCAGCCAATGATCTGTAATGGTTTCGTCCTCATTTGCGATTTTTACACTGAAGCCTCGCAGCGCAAAGAAAATGTTATGATATCGCTCATTGCTTGCGCTGGGGCCAGCGGCAGCAGCACCAGCCCCATTGAACACATAGGGAGTGCATCAAGACTTCTGTGACAGCTGTGGCAGAGGATTACTTCATCTCCACGGGAATCGGGTTGAATTATGAATGGCTGAGCGCTGCCTGTGATTCGCTGAGCACTGAGCCAATCAGACCAGCGCTTTCTGGGGGTGGGGATTTTTCAATCTCCGGCCTCCAGAAGACGACTGCCGAGGTCGGAGAGAAGAGTCGGCTCTTCTAGGTGAGTATATATTTTTTTTTTCATCTAGGGCTGATTTTCATGGAAGGGCTTATGTTTCGAGCCCTTCCCCAAAAATCATCGCTGCGGGGGTTGCCTGCAACCCACTGCTTTCAATGGGGCCGCAGCAGTGCCAGTCCCAATGAGAGCAATGGGATAGCATTGCGTACTTCTGCCACAGCTGTGCCAGCTATCATCCACGTAATAATAAAGGAATCCCCTGCCATAGCTGTGACAGCTGTGGCTGAAGTCTGCGCTGGCCCCAGGGCAAACAATTAACGATATCGTAAAATTTTCTTTGCGCTGCGAGGCTTGAGTGTGAAAATCGCAAATGCGGATTAAACCATTGAAAATCATTGGTTTCATAATCCTGCGTGTTCACTCGCTCTCGCATCACAAGAAAACATATCGCTAGTTGGTGGGCGCCCACTGATCTGTAGGGGGAAACGCTTCTCCAGTCATGAAGAAGGTAATTCTCTCTGGTCTGGGTTCTCTGGACTGCGTCCATCAGATTAGGCCAGGGTTGCTCTCGCACTTGGCTTGGCTCCGATGCGCTTATCTCGCCGCTGCCGTGAATATAAAGTAGAGACTTTCCAGCAGAATTTGCCTGCAGTTCTAGCAGTTTGGTGTTGGAGCTTCGCGGACTGGAGACTTGTGTCTTCTGCCAGAGAACAAGCAGGAAGAGGGAAGCAAGCTGTCTGCGGACACAAAGGTGTTAGCAAGTCTGTCTGCAGCAGCTGCCCGAACATTTATCTTGTCAGAATCCCTTGCTGGGAGGTCAAGGCTTGAATATCTCCATCTGTCTGCGGAGCTGAACGCAGATTTATTCCTTCAAGGAGCCATTGGCACCTGAACTGCAGAACACGTCGGTGCGACTCACCTGCAATCATTTGCTCCTTCCCTGTGTCCCAACACCCCGAGGACGCCGCGAAGGAAGCGTTTTGTTCAGTTGAAGGAAGAAAGTGCGCTGGGAATTCCTGCAGTAACTGAATTATCATTTGATTCATTGTCGGAGTCCTTGGCTTGACGGCTTGAAGTGTCTTTTATGGCCGGGTGTTCATGTTGTACAGCAACTAAGAGGAGCAATCTGATCTCTCCCACTACTACCGTGTTTCCCTGAAAATAAGACAGTGTCTGATATTAATTTTTGTTCAAAAAGGTTTAACTTTTTTACATGTATAGCTGCCTGGACACTATTTAAATTGACTTTTTAAATTAACTGTTAGCAGGGCTTAATTTTGGAGTAGGGCTTATATTTCAAGCATCCTCAAAAAGCCTGAAAAATCATTTTGCATCCTCAAAAATTCTGGAAAATCATGCTATGTCTTATTTTCAGGGAAGCAGGGTAGTTAGGGCTCCCCTCTGCCTGACTCTCTGCTCCAGATCCACACAGAGGAATGTGATGCAACCTGAATCCACGCAGTTTCTGCAGAAAATGTTCATTGGAGTGGGACTTCACGCTGTAGTTTACACGCCTTGGATTTAAAATCCGCCTCACTGAAAAAGATTGAGGGTTTGATGATCAGCTGGCAGACTCCGACATCGATCGCCACATAGTCCACGGAATCAGAGGGCAAGCCTTGGGTGTCTACTCTGCTTATACTGCCACCATGGATGGGCTTGTGGATGAGGCTTGGTCATCTGTGGATATCCTGGAGTGTGGAGCCATTCAAAACGGTTGAACCCTTTTTTGGATCTCACTTTGCCTAAAGTTTGGTTCAGCGCGAACCGCTAAAATAATAATTCTCCTTCTCCTTTGTCTTCTCTTTTTCTTTGTCGTTCTTCCTTCTTCATCTTTATTTTCCATCTCCTTCTCCTTTGTCTTCTCTTTTTCTTTGTCGTTCTTCCTTCTTCATCTTTCTTTCTTTTTCTCATTTTTATTTCCTTTAAAAAGAAGAAAAATGAAAAATAGAAAAAGAAAATAAGAACTCTTCTTTCCTCTTTCTGTCATCTTCTTCTCTTTCTTCGTCTTCTTTTTCCGTAAGCCTCAGTTTTCAGCAGCTCGGCAGTGTTCGGCTGCCCCCTCGGTGACGACTCTCAGACCGTCTCGCACACCAGTTCTGCTTCAGTTTGAACTGATTTGGACCAAACAGAAAATTCTGCGAACAGCCAACCAAACTTTTCATGAGTTTGTCCATCACTCGGATCCTGAAGGGGATTCCTGCATCAAGAATTTGTTTCTGTGACATGGATTTAAAGTCCGCACACGGGATATTCATACAGCATGGATTCAGTATAACATAGATGGGACACGGACCCCCGTGTGACGCGCCACTCCTTGTCGTAGATTCACCATTTGGTTATCCGCACACAGATGAGCCCCATTGAATGGAATCTGTAATTGCAAATCTGCTGCATGATTCTGAAGCTCATCCTCAGATCCCTGACACATGTGGCAAATCCATGGGAAATACCACGTACTATAGCTTTAATCCCAGTTTTTTTAGTGTATAAAAGCCACAATTTTAAGCACACACGCCAGAAATGCATTTTTTTTACACATTTACACAGGGCGCATCCACTTTTCAAAAAAGTAGGTGGGGTCTATTTTAAGGGGTGTGGTCACACATGTCCCATCACATTTACTATTATGTAATCCAGAAACTGGTGTACATCATAGGAGAAACCTCCTGCAGCTCGGAGTTGGCGTATGCTTGGTGCACAGAAGTGCCGCTATATGGGACTGACGTATTAACAGACACAAGCAGCGCCGCTCTAAATAAGTATGCCTCAGTCTCTCTTTGTGAGAAGGGTTCGAAAATGAAAGGCCAGTCAAGATTACTGTGATCAACTCCGATCTGTGAGGGAAGTAGGCAGCGTGTGATCCAATCCCCCGCAGCAGCGCCACCGCAGGAGAGATGAAGTACTGCACAGTTCCCATTGAAATCAATGGACTATCTGTGTATGGATGGGTGGGTCAAATCCTCCAGAGAGGCTAATAGATGAGGATCCTGACAAAGGGCCCCCCAGCTGTTACTTTAGAGTTGTCTAATGGGGTGTATTAGATGGGTTGTCTAAACCGGACAACTCCTTTTACCATTACAATGAGATTTGGACTGTAAAAAGGGTATTTACAGGTTATGGAGTGTTCATGGCGGACACGCGAATACAGCCTGTATACTGTGGCTGCGAGAACAGAAACAACTGGCTGTTCTGCGCTGTTTCCATGACTCCTATAGAAGGTAATGGGAATCATGGAATTGGCATAAGGTAGCAAGTTACACTATTCCCATTTTTTGGGAGCTGTGCAAAAAGCAAAACCATTTCGTAACTCCAGTAAACTTCTATGGGCATAAAGGAGTATTCCCATCCACAGGATATGAACGTATGATAGGTGGGGACCCCCTGTGGGACCCACAGATACATGGAGTTGTGGCCCCAACTATCCCTAACCCTGTATGCAGTTGTCAGAGGAGGGCAAAGTCACAGAAACACTTGAGCATGGAAGTGAATGGGAGTTATGGAAACAATGTAGCAGTGAGATATGGAGACTTGTCCTCCCAGCCACATGGCCAGCTCTGTACTCAGTGGTCTTCCTACTGTAGACATGTTTGTCTGAGATGGGAACCCCCTATAAGCAAGCAGTGTAGAACAGTCAGTTTGGTTGTTCCCATCCTCCTGGCCATCAGCGGCCGTGGCGGTGAGGCAGAATGGAGTTGGGGGAGGGGAGCTGGTCTAGTGATAGCTCAGGTCCCAGAGGGGAGCCCCGTATCTCTTATACATTTATGGCCTATTTTGTGGGTATGCCATAAATATACACAAGATGGGAAGACCCCTTTAAGAATGAATCGTGTCATGCTGAGGCTAGACGGGGTCAGGATAGGAACCTGCATATCAAGCCGGAGCCATAACCCAGAAGCAGATGATGGAGGATGTAGTAGTAGTAGTACAAAACTGCAGTCCCACGTTCAGAGCGGGAATCAAGAGTGTGAAGAATGGATATCAGAACTCGGGATAACAATCACCACGGGGGGCGACTGCAGCCCTTTGCGGCAAATGTAAAAAACAATAGTTTAAAAGGCCTATCAGGGGCAGGAAGGCCACGACATTAGAACTGCTGGGCTCTGCAATGTGGATGGTTGGCCCCAGTAGGGGGAGGCAGCTGATACTTTATATAAACTGTTGGGGTCTCGTAAATCCCTCGTCACAAGAGCGCAGGTCAGAGCAGCATGCGGCCCACCTGCCCAACTCATCTCCAGGGTTAGAGGAAGGGCGCCGAGTCCAAAGGATTTATCTACTTGTGTTTTCTATAAATAATGTTTCTGAATGTAACAATAGAAGAACTTTTTCATCCAGGTGTAAATTGTAGCACAAAGTGATGGCGCTCCGAGGGGGATCGCTACTGTTATCTGCCCGCAGCTTCTGATACTTTGTGTCAGGAGAGCCTTTATGCGGCCGTCTGCTTGTTCTGCAGAGGATCTCGGAGACCCTTCAGTTCAGCATCTACATATTTGTGCACCTTCATTTATCCTGCAGAATGACACAGTAAAAAGCTACAACTGCAACAATGTAACAAGGGAAGAGCATGAGCATCTAATAAGGGAAGAGCATGTGCATCTAATAAGGGAGGAGCATGAGCATCTAATAAGGGAGGAGCATGTACATCTAATAAGGGAGGAGCATGTGCATCTAATAAGGGAGGAGCGTGTGCATCTAATAAGGGAGGAGCATGTGCATCTAATAAGGGAGGAGCATGAGCATCTAATAAGGGAGGAGCATGTGCATCTAATAAGGGAAGAGCATGAGCATCTAATAAGGGAAGAGCATGTGCATCCAATAAGGGAGGAGCATGTGCATCTAATAAGGGAAGAGCATGAGCATCTAATAAGGGAAGAGCATGTGCATCTAATAAGGGAAGAGCATGTGCATCTAATAAGGGAGGAGCATGTGCATCTAATAAGGGAAGAGCATGTGCATCTAATAAGGGAAGAGCATGTGCATCTAATAAGGGAGGAGCGTGTGCATCTAATAAGGGAAGAGCATGAGCATCTAATAAGGGAGGAGCATGTGCATCTAATAAGGGAAGAGCATGAGCATCTAATAAGGGAGGAGCATGTGCATCTAATAAGGGAAGAGCATGTGCATCTAATAAGGGAGGAGCGTGTGCATCTAATAAGGGAAGAGCATGTGCATCTAATAAGGGAGGAGCATGTGCATCTAATAAGGGAGGAGCATGTGCATCTAATAAGGGAGGAGCATGTGCATCTAATAAGGGAAGAGCATGTGCATCTAATAAGGGAAGAGCATGTGCATCTAATAAGGGAGGAGCGTGTGCATCTAATAAGGGAAGAGCATGTGCATCTAATAAGGGAGGAGCATGTGCATCTAATAAGGGAAGAGCATGTGCATCTAATAAGGGAGGAGCGTGTGCATCTAATAAGGGAAGAGCATGTGCATCTAATAAGGGAGGAGCATGTGTATCTAATAAGGGAGGAGCATGTGCATCTAATAAGGGAAGAGCATGTGCATCTAATAAGGGAGGAGCATGTGCATCTAATAAGGGAGGAGCATGTGTATCTAATAAGGGAGGAGCATGTGCATCTAATAAGGGAGGAGCATGTGCATCTAATAAGGGAGGAGCATGTGCATCTAATAAGGGAAGAGCATGTGCATCTAATAAGGGAAGAGCATGTGCATCTAATAAGGGAAGAGCATGAGCATCTAATAAGGGGGGAGCATGTGCATCTAATAAGGGAAGAGCATGAGCATCTAATAAGGGAGGAGCATGTGCATCTAATAAGGGAAGAGCATGTGCATCTAATAAGGGGAGAGCGTGTGCATCTAATAAGGGAGGAGCGTGTGCATCTAATAAGGGAAGAGCATGTGCATCTAATAAGGGAGGAGCATGTGCATCTAATAAGGGAGGAGCATGTGCATCTAATAAGGGAGGAGCATGTGCATCTAATAAGGGAGGAGCATGTGCATCTAATAAGGGAGGAGCATGTGCATCTAATAAGGGAAGAGATGTAGAGATGTTCGTCAGCATCACCGATTGCAAAACCCACTCAGGGGCCGGGCGTACAATATGCAATAGCCGCAGCTACAGGGGACTGAATCGTCACCCCTGTGATGAATATGCAATACGAAGAAGAGGCTTTGGGAGCATCAGTGATGCAGTTTCAATGTCCAAATTTTATTTCCCCATCACAAAAATACAAGCAACGTTTCGGCCGTGTTGGCCTTTGTCAAGCTCAATCACAATAGTCAGTAGCCACATATAAATAGTCACACAAATAATCAATCAACTAATCAAAACCATCACCTAATTTACAAACCCCCCTAATTGCAGGTGTAATACATCACAATTTTCATACTAAATTTGCTAGTGCCCAACGTCCCAGCGTCTCCCTTCACTCCTCGAGGCCGTCATTCCTAGTGGCGTCCGATGGATGTTCTGCGCCTGCGTCAGCAGACTTCTGCCACGCATGCGCGAGATGGCGCGCACCATCACGATGAATGGTTCTTGCGTCATTCATTATGTCATGGATGACGTCTAGTTGGTCCTCATGCGCACGCGCTGGTATGTTTCAGTCCCGCCAGTACGATACATCAGTAACTCACGCGAGACTTGCCATCGGATCATCCAGCATATCATTAGCCGCATCATCGGCCGCGGACGTCATACAGATCATAAATGCATCTATTATTACCACTCCATTCTGTATATAACATATATGACTTTTATATTCATCCCACTGGCATCAGCTTATACAGACATACTGTTATTACAGGATCTTCATATGCATTATACGGCACTGTTAGAGCCTCGGTGCTTACCAATGAGTGGGAATATGACATCCATGATTATGCACATATAGAAGTAATTCCCGTAGTGCCGTATAGATGCGTGAAGCGCAATTTTGCTTGATGTTTAAAATATTTATCAACATGTTAGTATAAATGCATTAAGCAAACAACTACGAGAAAATATCAATTGATATATATGGAATCGACAAATGTGCTTCTTAAAGTACATCAACATGATCAAAGAAATACAATAGATTGTAAGTTACTGTCCCATTCCTTGGTGCAACTCGAAGTGTAAAACACAGGGAGGGGACACTGGAGCCATCTGACAATTCGCATCTGTAGAAATAGCGAAAAAAAAAAAGAGGGTATATTAAAATACACCAACATATAATAAAGCCAATACTGATTTTTTAGTACCTAATAAGAAGTCCCTGAAGTCTGGGTCAAAGATAGGGCATAGACACATATTCACGGTTCAGCCCTTTTGGGGACATAGTATCCAGCTCATAAAGCCAACGCAATTCGTGTTTTTTCAGGAGTCGAGTACGATCACCACCTCCAGGAAGGGGAGGAATATGGTCGATCACCCTAAATGTGAACTGGCTGATTGAATGGCCACGTTCAATGAAATGTCGAGAGACCGGTTGTTCCAAATTCTTGGTTCTGATCGTACTCTTGTGGTTCACCATTCGCGTCCTCACCTCAGGGGTGGTTTCACCCACATAACCAAGTCCACAAGGACGGGTGATGAGGTAGACGACGAATGATGAAGCACAAGAGTACCCATCTTTAATATGGTAAGTGTTACCACGGAGGGGATGATGGAAGCAATCACCCTTCAACAAATTACAAGCGCTGCGGAATAAGTTGGCGCTATATAAATAAAGACTATTATTATAAATGACCAGAAACGGAACATCCCAAACAAGGGAAATTCCCCTTTTTTAAGGGTGTCAAAGTACGCTGTAGTGAAGGCTTGTAGTTGGCATAAAAGGGATGTACTAGTTGATCTCCGATATTCCTCCCCCTCCTGTAGGCCATCATGGGTTTGTTCGAGAATTCAGGAACCGTGGGGCACCCTGACGCCAAGAGGGGCCAATGTTTGCTAAGTATGCCGGCTACCCTCCGAGATGTGTTATTAAAGGTAGACATGAATGGAACACGTTGGACGTCCCGCTTTGGTTTAGATTTAATTAGTGGTTCTGATTGAGTAGGAGGTTTAACTCTCTCCCTAGTCTCCTGTAATGGGGATTCTGGAGAGCCTCTACGAAGAAATCTATCCGTCATGTTTCGTAATCTCAAATCTACGGTGTCATCCTGTGCAATGCGCCGTACACAGAGAAACTGGCCCCATGGCCGAGATTTGATGGTGGAGAGAGGATGATTACTATTAAAAAGGAGAAGGTTATTTGGATCAGTGACTTTGGTGTAGAGATCAGTACGCAATGCCGTGCCGTGTGTGATTACCAATGTATCCAGAAACTGAATCTCCGGATACGAACAGGATAGGGAACATTGAAGTTCAGAATAGATTGAATTCTTGTAATTCAGCCAAGGTGCCATCCCATAATACAAAGATGTCGTCTATGTCTCGCCACCAGCACCTAGGATTAGGGCTGTGGGCAGATACATAGACGTACATCTCTTCGAAGACACGCATGTAGATATTGGCCTAACTGGGTGCCATATTGGAGCCCATTGCTGTGCCCTGTCGCTGCCGATAGTACACCCCCGCGAACACAAAATAGTTATTTACGAGGATGCACTCGAGCAGCGACAGGGCAAAGCTGGCGCAATCTGGACCAAGTTCTAAGCCGGCAAGGAAACGCTCTAGCGCTGCAAGTCCTTTAGAGTGTATACTAGATGAATACAAGCAGTGGCATCTCATGTGACCAGTATGGCATCTTTTGTAACGGTCATCTAATGCCTCTTGTTGTGTTTCAGATGCTCAGTACATCGTCTGTAAGATGAACAACTGCTCGGAGACGGTGAGGACGAAGCCCTTCGCAGGATACATCGACACCAACTCCCTCATCGTCCAAGATGAATACGTCTTCGTCCAAGTGAGTCGATGCGCCGCCTCCCAGACAGCGTCGCCTTGTTAAGGGGTTATTTACACAGGCGATTTTCCCGTCTGAGTTTTGTGGATCCCGAGACACAAAAAACGTGCGCGGAAAAAGAACTTCTTATTTTCAATGGTTCTATTACATTCTCCTCTGGCAGCGATGCCGTGGGGCGCAGAAACTGCCGCCTGTCCTGTTTTTCTGCAATGTCACAGACGGCTCACCTATAATCACCCAGATGGCAAAAACACACGGGCAAGCAGAGGGTAGTTGTGCATGAACGGGGTTTTTTTCGGACTTTTCAAACTCCTCACTAGCGCACAAGTTTAAATAAACAGCGGGGAGAAACGATCTGCCCCGTCGCTCCTCACCTGTACTATTAACAGGCGAGAATACCGCTAATGAAGACGAAACCATTGGAATGAATGCTTTTGTTCCGTTATGCAGCCGTGATTATGATGGGCTCCGTGTGAAGAGGCCCTAAGAGTGGGAGGCCGGTCCAATAGTGTAAATACGGCCTACTGCTGCTCTTGGCCTCTAAGGCCATATTCACATAGGCGAGCGCGCTATCAGCTCGAGAAACGAGACAATCACATTCCATGGTGGTGCGATGCGTGGGAAAAATGTAAAAATCGCATCCCACTCAGGTGTACTTGCGGGCGTGAGCGGAATTTTAACTTGCGCACAGAAATAATGGGCACGTTTTCCGTGATATCGACGAAAAACAGGACGCGCCGCAGTCCGTCTCGCAGATGTAATTAGATCCATTGAAGACTCGGGGTTCTATTTTCATGCGAGTTTTGTGTCACGCAATGCATAAACCGTGCGCTGGACATTCGCCTGTGTGAATACAGACTTAGTGAGGCTCGGTCTCCTCTCTATGTGCAGCAGATAACATTTCCTTTCCGGTGGGCTTGTGTGTCTATACATCGTTATACATAGAGCTGCAGTATAGGACAAGGATGAAGAAGTAGACCGGACCTCCAATGGGACAGGTGGGGGGCTTTCAGGAGACCTCGGGGCACCTCCATATGTACTGGAATACAGTGTGGAAACATCTGCACCAAACTCCACATGTGGAACGCGACTTTTGCTGTGAATTTGCTAATCCATACCAAAACCCCATGTGGAATATCCCTCTGCGTGTTACAGAGTATTCCAGTAGGCCTGAAAGCACCCATAGACTCCAGTAGACAATTCAGCTCAGTTGGCATCACTGATCATTCAAATGGAAAAGTCAAAGCATGCCAGCGCTGAAGACCATGCCCTGGTGTGCCCAGCTGTGCCCAGGTGTCTGAGCTCCAGTGTCGGCCTTGTATAGTCTGGGATGGCAGCAGAAGAGCTTTATAGAGCAAATCTGTGTTGTCAGGGACCTTAGGATAAATGACTTCATGGCGGCCCGTATTAAGCGCTGGACAATTAGACTTTATCGAGCATTACGTCTTAATAGAACTCAGAATGGGAAAAAGTTTCATTACAATAATTAGCTGAAGTGCTTGGAGTATTTTAATTAATCAAACAAGGCTGAGTGAGAAGAGCAGAAGAAAGATAGTGACTGCGAGAGGACAAGCCTTACTGCGCCGCATGTTACAAAGAAAGAAAGGGGAAGAGAGAGAAGGAGAGAGGAAGGAAGAAAAAGGAAGGAAGGAAGGAAGGAAGGAAGGAAGGAAGGAAGGAAAAGGGTGGGGGGAGGAAGAAAAAGGAAGGAAAAGGAAGGAAGGAAGGAAGGAAGGAAGGAAAGAAAAGGGTGGGAGGAAGGAAGAAAAAGGAAGCAAGGAAGGAAGGAAAAGGAAGCAAGGAAGGAAGGAAAAAGAAGGAAGGAAGGAAAATGGTGGGGGTAAGGAAGAAAAAGGAAGCAAGGAAGGAAGGAATGAAGGAAAAGGGTGGGAGGAAGGAAGGAGAGCAGGAAAAGGAAACAGAAGGAAGGAGAAGGGGAAGATAGGAAAAGAAGGGAAGAGGAAACTAAAAGGGGGAAAGAGGAAGGAAGGAGGGAAAGAAGGGAAGAAAGGATATGAGATGTATGCAATGTAGATGCTAATGTATGTGTCCCAATATGAGACTCATGACTTTGGCTTGGCTTCTGCTTGGTTCCTAGTAGTTACGCAGTGCCTATTCAATGTTTCAGATTTTACGTATTGATGAGCGCGCTACGGTTATGGAGCAGTGATTACTTTGTACTACTTTACACTAGTTATTTTCCATTTTTCTAGCCATTTGTGTCTTAATCCTGCAGATTCCATTCATTGCCAGCTTGGTCACTATGGGCCTCTTGCAGCGTTCTGGCGGCTCTCTCCCCAAGACTGAAAGCTTTACGTCTTTCCCCAGTAGCCGCAATGGTTCACCCTCCTCTGTCTTGGCTCTCTGCAGACACATGATTGGCACTTGGCCTATCCAGCTGAATGCCGCCTGATCATGCTCATGACCTGGATCCCGCTTGGGTTAATAACTCATTGAAGGGTTCTCCGGCTTGTTCCATGATTCGGTTTCTCGTATCGCCTACACCAAGTAATTAGGTTTTCTTGAAGTAAATGAGCAATGTGCTTATCTCTTCTCTACTAATTGTATCCCCTGAGCTTCATTGTTTGCTTCATGCTGGAAAGTGTTTTGGAAGGAGCTTTTGGCTGAAGAATGGTTGGAACCCTCAGAAAGCATTAATTCAGGAGCCTGCATGATGCTTCTTTCCTGAAGTATCGGTGCGCAGATATAATGAGCTCTAAATAATTTCTGTACTCTCAGATTTGGTCACTTTATCCATTAGTGAAAATGTCTCTTTAAAAAATAATAGTTACATTTTACATTAAAAATGCTGATGAGTTCTACTTGCACTACCACACCTGGCCATACGGTGTGCTGTTCTAGGGAATCATGCCCACAAACTTGGTGGAGCACAAAGCACTCCTGTGGATTACTCACCACCACCATGTGGCAGCAATAGGTAGGGCGACCATTTCAGCTCATTCTCTTTTCTTCAATAACTATTTCATTATTGAAATTATTTTGTAATCATTAACAAAACAAACTTGAGAGATAACAACCCGAGTCCAAGACAAGAGGGGTAAGCATGACACACTACGGGAACGAAGGGTGCTGAAGGGACTCCGTACGTCGGAAATCATTGCATGAGTGTACAAAAAGATAATGAGTAAAGATTAATGATCGGAGTAAAGTGACCATAGAAAGGAAAAGACAAAGCAGGGGAGGAACAGATGAAACCCCCGACCATATGGTCTGCCACGGCAAGGAAGGGCCATGTAGGTAATGGGCACATTATGGGGGGTTAGCCATATATTCCATCCAAGATGCCCGGGAAGGCAATGAGGAGGTGTTAGTAACGGACATAGAAGAATATAGATCCTACAAATGATATGTAAGATTAATGGAATTCAGAAATTCCTTCAAGGAAGATGCATCTGGAGGTTTCCATTTCTTTTGGCAATTGCCAGGCGAGATGCAAGAAAGATGGACGATAATAACGGAAGATAGGAGTTTATCTGTAGACATGAAGCTAAGAGCCGGTGCCGGGTCCGGGGCCACAAAGTGATGTGATACAGTGTAACCAAAGTAAAAAAAATCACATTCCAAGAAGAAGGAAAGACCAGGCAGGACCACCACAGATGGAAGTAAGGACCTTCAAGGCCACACCCTCCCCCACATGTTTCAGGGATAGAATTGTCCATTTTGGTGAGTCTAGCGGAGTTGGATACCAACATGAATGCCTGAGTCCAAGTGAGACCCTTTCAGTCCAAGACAGAGCGCCGTCCTCCTACCTCCGGCTGTCTTGTTCCCATTGTTGCATATGAAGAGATTTGTTTTGAGAAGCCAGGGGAAAAATGGTCATAAAAGATGGAGATGCCCTTGGATGCCCGAGTAGACAAAGAAAAAAAATACAAGTGTACTTGGGGAAGTAGGTGAATGAACATCCGGGGATCGAAGAGCGTGCTGCCATCTTACAAAGGCAAAAACCACATATAGTGCAGAGCCGTAACCAGAGATTCCCAAGTGCCAACGTCTGTGAGGATGGAGGATAAAAATGTAAAGGAAGGGCCCAGATTGGAAACCTAATGCTGCCAGACACGGCCGAGGTTAACACTCGCGGTAAGGAGAAGATAAAGGGGGGATTATATATAAAGACGGGGGGCTCAATCGATATCCACGTATATTACCATATCATCCATATATATACAAAGATGTCCAAGAATGCATTATTTGGTCCACAATCGCTGGATGAAAAACCGTTGACTGTCGGGGGCTTCATGCCGCCGATCTCATAGGACTTAGCTAAAGTGGAGAGCGTAATTCCAGCATGATTGCCGCCCAAAATGAAATAGCCAAGAATACTCTGGAGTTCAGTGAAGAAGGAGTTTGGGAGAGAAATCGCTACAGTACTAAAGATGTAGAGAATGTGAGGCAAAACCATCCTTTATACGGCTGCTGTCCTATCAGGAATAAAGGGTTAATGGAAGTGGAATGTAGGGGAGCACAGCCAATCATTGCTGGCGAATGTATAGGAGGGCTTGTTACACGGACGCCTGGATAAGGACGTTCCATACATACGGAGGGATTCATCATGTGTTGCCTAGTTTTACGTCAATCCCAACACCCGGCGACTGATTCTGTGCGAAGTGTTTCCACATCACAGATTGGGCCTGCTTTTAGCAGATGGGGTCTGTTAACCCCTTAATGCTACAGAACATATTGTAAGGCCCCCAGGGGTAGATCAAGCCTTGCCTATGTCAGATCACTAATGCTATGGCATTACATCATACTGCAGGAGCGATTAAACCATCGCAAGTTCATGTCTTCTATCGGGACCAAAAAAAAAGGTTTAAATTAGTGTAAATTTTTTTGTATTAATCATAATAAAAGTAAAAAAACAACATTTTGCCAGATCTATAATAAAAAATCTAAATAAAAACAAAACCTATTTGCTATCGCTGCATCCATCAAAGTAACGCATCATTTACCCCGGTGACCGTCCTCAGAAAAAAACGGAATTGTGCTTTTTTGGTCATCTTGTCTCCAAGAAAAAAAATGTAATAAAAAGGGATCAAAAAGCTATATGTACTCCAACATGGTAGCCATAGAAGCGACAGGAAGCCCCTCCAAAACGGGGCCGTCGCACTACTATGTCAACGGAAAAATAGAAAGTTATGGCGGTCAGAAAAAAGCTGAAAAAATAAAATATCTTTGGAAAAAAATAAAGTAGTACAGCAAAAAAAAAACGTGCTTATATAATCCCAGGACCGACCCACAGAATGAAGTGCTGCAGTGTGTGCGCCATAGAAACAAGACGCACGCAAAGAGGCCGCAATTTCTTTATTTTCCATTTCACTCCGCTCAGAATTTTCTAAAAGTTTTTCAGTACATTATATGGTATGGCTGAAACGTACGACACCAAACACGCCCGCGGACAGCGACGGGAAATTAAAGGAGTTAGCATATTTTTTGTAAGAGTGGGGAGGAAAAAACGAAAATGAAACAAAAAAAAAAGGGGCGTCGTCCCTAAGGGGTTAAAGCTAAGATGGCGTCACCTGCTGACACGACTGTCCGGGGGTTCTGATGTCCAGATGGATTCCATCAATGTTATCATTTGTTCTAAAATCAGAGAGCTGAAAGAAAAACAAAGACCTTCACTGACAAAGCCAAGAAGTGCGATACCTGAGAGGCTGCAGAGCAGGCGCCGTAAGGCAGGCACACTACGCTTGCCCTATGGTGAGTGTGCCTACCTTACGGTGATCGCGCCTGCCCTATGGCGAGTGTGCCTACCTTACGGTGATTGCGCCTGCCCTATGGTGAGTGTGCCTACCTTATGGTGATCGTGCCTGCCCCATGGTGAGTGTGCCTACCTTACGGTGATCGCGCCTGCCCTATGGCGAGTGTGCCTACCTTACGGTGATTGCGCCTGCCCTATGGCGAGTGTGCCTACCTTACGGTGATCGCGCCTGCCCTATGGCGAGTGTGCCTACCTTACGGTGATTGCGCCTGCCCTATGGTGAGTGTGCCTACCTTACGGTGATTGCGCCTGCCCTATGGTGAGTGTGCCTACCTTACGGTGATTGCGCCTGCCCTATGGTGAGTGTGCCTACCTTACGGTGATCGCGCCTGCCCTATGGCGAGTGTGCCTACCTTACGGTGATTGCGCCTGCCCTATGGTGAGTGTGCCTACCTTATGGTGATCGTGCCTGCCCCATGGTGAGTGTGCCTACCTTACGGTGATCGCGCCTGCCCTATGGCGAGTGTGCCTACCTTACGGTGATTGCGCCTGCCCTATGGCGAGTGTGCCTACCTTACGGTGATCGCGCCTGCCCTATGGCGAGTGTGCCTACCTTACGGTGATTGCGCCTGCCCTATGGTGAGTGTGCCTACCTTACGGTGATTGCGCCTGCCCTATGGTGAGTGTGCCTACCTTACGGTGATTGCGCCTGCCCTATGGTGAGTGTACCTACCTTACGGTGATTGCGCCTGCCCTATGGCGAGGTTGCCTACCTTACGGTGATTGCGCCTGCCCTATGGTGAGTGTGCCTACCTTACGGTGATTGCGCCTGCCCTATGGTGAGTGTGCCTACCTTATGGTGATCGCGCCTGCCCTATGGTGAGTGTGCCTACCTTACGGTGATCGCGCCTGCCCTATGGCGAGTGTGCCTACCTTACGGTGATCGCGCTTGCCCTATGGCGAGTGTGCCTACCTTACGGTGATTGCGCCTGCCCTATGGTGAGTGTGCCTACCTTATGGTGATCGTGCCTGCCCCATGGTGAGTGTGCCTACCTTACGGTGATCGCGCCTGCCCTATGGCGAGTGTGCCTACCTTACCGTGATCGCGCCTGCCCTATGGCGAGTGTGCCTACCTTACGGTGATCGGGCTTGCCGTATGGCGAGTGTGCCTACCTTACGGTGATCGCGCTTGCCCTATGGCGAGTGTGCCTACCTTACGGTGATCACGCTTGCCCTATGGCGAGTGTGCCTACCTTACGGTGATCACGCTTGCCCTATGGTGAGTGTGCCTACCTTACGGTGATCGGGCTTGCCGTATGGTGAGTGTGCCTACCTTACGGTGATCACGCTTGCCCTATGGCGAGTGTGCCTACCTTACGGTGATCACGCTTGCCCTATGGTGAGTGTGCCTACCTTACGGTGATCGGGCTTGCCGTATGGCGAGTGTGCCTACCTTACGGTGATCACGCTTGCCCTATGGCGAGTGTGCCTACCTTACGGTGATCACGCTTGCCCTATGGTGAGTGTGCCTACCTTACGGTGATCGGGCTTGCCGTATGGCGAGTGTGCCTACCTTACGGTGATCGCGCCTGCCCTATGGTGAGTGTGTCTACCTTACGGCAATTGCGCCTGCCCTATTTCGAGTGTGCCTACCTTACAGTGATTGCGCCTGCCTTACGGCAATCGCACCTGCCCTATGGCGAGTGTGCCTACCCTACGGTGATTGCGCCTGCCCTATGGCGAGTGTGCCTACCTTATGGTGATCGTGCCTGCCCCATGGTGAGTGTGCCTACTTTACGGTGATCGCGCTTGCCCTATGGTGAGTGTGCCTACCTTACGGTGATTGCACTTGCCCTATGGCGAGTGTGCCTACCTTACAGTGATTGCGCCTGCCCTATGGTGAGTGTGCCTACCTTACGGTGATCACGCTTGCCCTATGGTGAGTGTGCCTACCTTACGGTGATCACGCTTGCCCTATGGTGAGTGTGCCTACCTTACGATGATCGCGCTTGCCGTATGGCGAGTGTGCCTACCTTACGGTGATTGCGCCTGCCCTATGGTGAGTGTGCCTACCTTACGGTGATTGCGCCTGCCCTATTGCGAGTGTGCCTACCTTACGGTGATCGCACCTGCCTTACGGCAATCGCGCCTGCCCTAGGGCGAGTGTGCCTACCTTACGGCGATCACGCCTGCCCTATGGCGAGTGTGCCTACCTTACGGTGATTGCGCCTGCACTATGGCGAGTGTGCCTATCTTACGGTGATCACGCCTGCCCTATGGCGAGTGTGCCTATCTTACGGCGATCACGCCTGCCCTATGGCGAGTGTGCCTACCTTACGGTGATTGCGCCTGCACTATGGCGAGTGTGCCTATCTTACGGTGATCGCGCCTGCCTTACGGCAATCGCGCCTGCCCTATGGCGAGTGTGCCTACCTTACGGTGATTGCGCCTGCCCTATGGCGAGTGTGCCTACCTTACGGTGATTGTGCCTGCCCTATGGCGAGTGTGCCTACCTTACGGTGATTGCGCCTGCCCTGTGGTGAGTGTGCCTACCTTACGGTGATCGCGCATGCCCTATGGCGAGTGTGCCTACCTTACGGTGATTGTGCCTGCCCTATGGCGAGTGTGCCTACCTTACGGTGATTGCGCCTGCCCTGTGGTGAGTGTGCCTACCTTACGGTGATCGCGCATGCCCTATGGCGAGTGTGCCTACCTTACGGTGATCGCGCTTGCCCTATGGCGAGTGTGCCTACCTTACGGTGATTGCGCCTGCCCTATGGCGAGTGTGCCTACCTTACAGCGCCGGCGCCTGCTCTGCAGCCTTTCAGGTGTTGCATTTTTTGCCTTTTCAGTGAAGGTGTTATTATTTGTAGCTGGAGGTTCCATAAGAAGAGCGACAGTAGGGGGCGCAAGAGGGCAGCACTGCCCAGTGCCCTCAGAAGCTGTACATTAGGGGAATCGCACCCAGATGACTGAACCCCTGCAGATGGTGCCGCACATACCGCTGGGGCGCAGATTTAGTGCTGATGTCCACGTCCGTGTTTTCACTACGCATCACGCCTGCGTTGCACGGACGCGTAATATGCGGTGAATGCAGTCTATGGACATCCCTTGTTCCGTGCACACCGTGCATCCATACACGAGAGGACTGAAGCGCAGCGTACCATACAGTGCCAGTCCTTATGATATGCTGTCTAGATGTATGGGCAGCATGTCCGTACCGCATCCCCATTCCCAACAGAGCAGGGTATTAAAAAAAGTCATAAAAAAAAAATCATGCTGCGCCTGTCCGTGATTGGTGGACGTGCACAGTGCCGTACGCAGTCATACACGGTCTCTGCCGGCAGAGCATATGGCTGCAGAATGTGAAAAACGCTGCATGGAGACCGGTAGCGTTGTATACATACGGCCGGGGGAAGAGCCCATATGGGCTGGGTTCACATGGGCGGATTTGCATGTGAAATTTCGCCGGGGCAAATCCCCATGCGGCCGCTAATCCCGGGATTAGCCAGCCATGTGGACGAGATTTCTCAGAAATCTCATCCACACGGGACGGCAAATCCACTGTGCCTAAGCTGGCAGAAGCCGTGGCTGCGGCGCAGATTTGCCGACCGCAGCGTGTCCATTTTTTTTTTCCGCTGCGGCCATGCTCTCCTCTATGGGAGCGCCGCTGCAGCGGAAGAGCGAGCGGCCGGGCCGCTTCAAAGCCGCAGCGGGTTTTGCAGCAGCGGTTCTCCCGGCGGAAATCTCGCGGTTTTTCGCTGCAGCCAAACTGCGAGATTTCTGCTGAGAATCCGCCCTGTGAGAACCCAGCCTAAATGGCGACCATTTTTGCCAGCAGAGGACCCTTCTTGTGTAATCTGAGGCGGGCACCTACGTGAAGAGCGGAGGTCACGGATGGGACTTCAGATCAGGGAGCGCCAGCGCGGCATTATATGGGGCTGGTGAAGATCCTTTCCGCCTTCTTGTAGTCTGAGTGAAGACGTTCGCGGAGCCGCCTCTAGGACGGAGCGGGCGGTAGGGGCTCTGTGTCATGCTATATTCCAGTGTAGATCCGGATGGAAGTAAGGTTTGGAGGAGTTGGAGTAGGTATTGAGGACGGTCAGCAGGGGTGCAGATTCTGGAACCCCACAGAACTTTACGTTGTTTCCTGACCTTTCTTCAAGGTCGGTAACTTTTTTGTGTAGACAGGAGATCTCTTCTTTCAACTCATTGTGGTCAGTGGAGAACTCACTGATTGTTCAGCGTGGGCCGCAGTGTGGCAAGGGGGCAGGATTGGTTAAAGTTCATTAGAAATAGTTTGCATATCTTGAGAAATGTCCCTTTGCAGAGACAGAAGCGGCTCCTTCAGTGTTAGTGTTTATCCCGGCTTGGATACGGGCGTAGATTACCGGCGAGCTTCTCCATGTTTAGGTAGAATGAGGTCCTTTTTTGGAAGAAGGGCCTCTAGAGTTGGCCTGCTGGGACCCCGGAATACCTCTTCCTGACCCTTGTTCATGTCACGTTGGCTCACGCGGCGGCTAGCGAAGGAGACACAATTTCCTGTTTTAATACTTGAAGCAGTTGGGCTGTTTTTACACGGAACCCTTATAGTTCGGATTCCTGCGATCCGGCGACAATCCTGTGCCGACTGAACGACGAGCGAGACGTATATCTGCATGTAGCTCTCATTCCGTGTGAACAGGTGGTATCACTTATGAGCGACCGCCTGCTTGCTGGGGATGGCGGCGGGTGGAACGATCCCCGGAACACTCCACCTTCATTCATCAGCGATGCTCGCTCCTGTGTAAACGCACTGCATGATTATCTCTGGGACGATCTGTTGGGTGTTGCCCGATAGATAGTCCCATGAAAAAGCACCAATCGTCCCCAGACCCTTCTCTTGCTCCACCGCTTGCACCCAGAGCCTTTTTTTGCTCCACCCCTTACCCTTATGTCCTTCTCCTGCTTCACTAGGGACTTCTCCATATAATCCAGCAGACTTCAGAATGCAGAGTTTACAGCGCAGGAAATCTTAGTACATAGTCAGCAATACTTGACATGAAAGTCAGTGGCCACAGAATGGCAGTAATCACCCCGCTGTCATAGACTTCAGCAGGTGGGTGTCAGTTACGGGTGTACCACTATACGGTGATCTGTACTCCAGACGGCCGCATAGGGATCATCAGTAAATCTCAGTATTATCTCCAGCGGTTACGTAGACTTCTGTACTGTTATATAACTGCACACACTTCTTGTTACCGGCAGGGTAATTACTCACTACGGCTCCCTCTTGTGGTGGGACTTTATGGGGAAGACATTTAGGCTCACTCACTCCCATGCGCTTCACATACGCTCCGGCGGTCTCTCCGTCTCCTCCATCTTCAGCTGCACAAGGGCTGATGGTGCCCTCATGCGCCTCTGTGGTGGCAAACCCTCAGGTGTTAGATGGGCGCTCCTCGGGAGCCTGAAGACGGACTCCACTCTCCTCCTGGACCCCAATCACTCCTACTTATAGACTCATGCGCTCCACGTCACATGACACTAAGATAGATACATGCAGCATGCAGCGGAGCTCACAGCAATGATTATCATGTAGTTAACCCTTCAGATGCTGCAGCTGTGCAACACACATACAGAAAATTAGACATGACAGCTTAGCACAGAGCATCCACATAGGACAAACATGTCTGACGATATGGAGGGTCCAGGATGGGCTTCTGGGACACTACAGATGCTTTTTGAACAACCTTCAGCAAGTTCCTGAGATTCTCTGGTCGCCGACAAGAACAGATCCCTAAAGTGCGCGGCCGCTTCCATCGAGAGACACCGCCAGCCCTTCCCACAGGGAGTTCAAGTATGCTTCAAATAATCAGCGGATGGAGATAATCCTGTAATCCGACAATTTAGAGATTGTGGAAATACATTGCTTTCTCATCTGCCGGCTCTATATCGCTCGCCCCTCACCGGCCGCTAATGTACAGTTATTACAGGTAATCCCCAAACCTGCCGAAGTAGCAGAGTCGGTGACCTGGTTTAATGGGGCTGAGATCTGCAGGAAGACGCAAAGTCTGAGGTTGTCTAAAAGGCACCTAATGTACTGATGGTTATATATTCAGCTGCTCTACAGATGTAGCAGAGCTGAATTTGTTATTGAACTGGCGTACAGGGCTAATGGTAATGTAGTAGAAGCTGGGCCTAGTTCTCCTGTCTGGGTGACTGTATGGCCACCATCATCGGCTTCTATAGGAGTTGTCACCCAACTTTCTCAAAACCCCCGATTGGCAAAGTACATGTTACCTGCTGCTCCACGACTCCACAGCTAGATAGGTTTGCTTTTCAGGGCCACAGAAAAGCTGGGTGCTGAATACAGTAACGGCTGTAATGCTGCGTGTCGAATGTCATCCGTAATAACCAGTCTCTGCTTGCTCTGTATTGCAGCTCACTTCCGGGGGACGTCCACACTATTACGTTTCCTACAGACGGGAGCCATTTGCACAGATGAAGCTGCCAAAGTATGCTCTACCCAAGGTACAGTGTCCTCCAATCACTGCAGACTTTAAAGAATTGTCCGTTTTGTACAAACCTTTTCCATTTTAGAGATTTTCCTCCTGACTAGTTCCTCGGGGGCGGTCCCAATCCTTTCTCCACCCACGAGCACCTGTGATTGTTGAAGGTCCTACTCAGATTCAATGTCCAATGTTGCGGTGCCATTCCCCTATCCTCCTGCCCACAGGTGGTGGCGCCATGATGTCGGAGAGTGAGGAGGTGATTTGTACTGTGTAAATCATACTTCACCAGGAAAGAGCAGCCTGAAGAGTGTCTTGTGTGAGTGTAATAATGTAATAACCTCGTCTCCTCCGCCTGGCACCTGACAAGTGTGACCCACCTCCTTCACCCGCGGCAGAGCTTGCATCGTTTATCACTGGATGCTCACAATCACCTATCTGCCTCCTTCTTCAGGGTTGAAGATCCATGATTAACTCTTGCAGGAATCTGCATGGCTGCTCCCAGGGTGCATCTTGCATCACGCGGGCGCTGGTGCCCCACAGTGTGTTACATACAGATGCTGGGTGACAACTGATATTGGCTGCCATGACAGCTCCCACCTAACTTTCCCTAGTCCCTGTCTCATGGCTTCTCCTCTGTGTCATTCTTTTCTGCAGCTCTGGCATTCTGTTCCTAAACCAGGAAGCTCAGGATGAACAGGCAATTTTTGCGCATGCAAATACGTCAGTGTGGAGCCGGCCGAGGCTGTATTCACCTGGGCGAGCGTGATATTGGTCTGACAACCGTAACGAGTACAGATGCAGATAAGCCCGCGATAGCCTGACGTAAAGGCGCTATGAAGGCGGCGCTCTCACCGGCCGTCACAAGCATATCCACGCATTCTACGGTACTTTTCTACGCTGCCGAACCCTTTACATCGGCGCGGGACGCACCCTTGATTGAACAGGCTGAGCAGCCTAATGGTGCCTTGGCTGCGCAAATGTGCACAAAACTAGAGCTACCGTTTGCATGAGCAATTTTGCGTGTGCGGAAATGTGCGCAAAATCGCTTGTCTGCAGAAGCCCTAAACCTGCGACTGGGAAGGGTTTTGTACGTGCGATTTTCATGTTTCGGAAAAGTTGCATATTGTTTCATTAGGAAAGCTACAAACCTGCATCGCGTCTGAGCGCCAGGCGTTTCTCTTTATTTCTCCTATAGGAAATAATGGGCAAGTTTTATGCGAAATCACAAAAATCCGTCCTGCAGCATCACTGAGAGAGAAAATGGTAAATAAACCCATTTAAAATCGGTTGCATTTTTGTGCGAGTTTTGTGTGTCCCGCAATGCGCAATACTCACACGACAAAAATGCCGCTGAGAATAAGCCATGGCTGTATTTACAGAGGCGGATTTCCTGCACAATTTCTGTGAGATGCATCTCATTCGCACGTGAAAAGAAGCACTTGTTGTCAATGGGTTAATTTCCTGAGCGATTTCTTCTCAACTTATTCACACGGCCGTTGGCATTTTTTTATTCGCCCTCACCCCCCTCCCCCCCTCACAGGAAAACCGTGTAACAGGCGCACAAAGCTAACATTTGCGCGACTGTTCAGATGGCCCGGCGCATATACGCCGAGGCCACAATGCCGTCGGGCGGCTGAAATGCACTATCTTGGCTGGCTGCCTCGTGGAACGCTATCACTCTCGCCCAGAGTTCGCTCTGCTGCCAGAAACAGTTGATAGCCGCCAGCTATGGAGCTGACTCTGCTCTCCACCCCCTGCTCCATACAGGACCCCCCTTCACCACCCCATACGCCATACAGGTCCCTCCCACTCCATATAGGACCCACATGTTCCATACAGCCTTCCCCCCTCCATACAGAACCCCTCCTGCTCCATACAGGACCCGCCTACTCCATATAGGACCCCCATGTTCTATGCAGCCCCTCCTCCATACAGAACCCCTCCTGCTCCATACAGGACCCCCCCACTCCATATAGGACCCCCATGTTCCATACAGCCCCCCCCCCCCCCCCTCACCCCTTCATACAGGACATCCCTGCTCCATACAGAACCCATCCTGCTCCATACAGGACCCGCCTACTCCATTTAGAACCACCATGCTCCAAACAGGACTGCAGAAGGTTGCTATGTGTTCAGCGGTCCTGAATTGGTTAACTAGTCATGATAGATTGCAGAAGGCTGGCGGCTAAGATTTCCTTTCTGTTGTTAGCAAGTAAGAGAAGTAACAGACGAGGCGTCTTCATCTCTCGCTTCTTTCTTCTGAGAAGGCCGGTGTGATACTTGGGAATTTATAGACGCCGACACAATTATTTGCTCATTTCGGCTCCTCGTAGCCTCGGAGCACCTGAATTTCAATGCATCTCGCTGCGAGAGTTTGTATAATTTCCCCTTCAAGGGATCTCAGTAATGTTCTGGGATCGGAGCCAGCGCTTGCCACAGAAACCGATACAATTAAACTAAATGTATCAATATCTATTGTACTTCACACGGAACAAGGGAGCCGTACATAGAAAGTAGTGGGTGGGGCCAGAGAGCCGCCGAAACTCACATGGAGGAGGAGCTGCTGCGTCACGTTGTACCAGATTCCATGGGGACACATCAGCGCTGTGGTTTCCTGCAAGGGGCTGTTAATAAGGGCTCATTAACATGGTGTATTTACGCTCCATATTACGTACGTATCTCATATAATCCTTGTTGAAAAAATGACCAAATCTGGGATTGACAAGGCAACTGTTAGGTGGATTCCCAACTGGCTGAGTGATCGTACTCAAAGAGTGGTCATAAATGGCTGCACATCCAAGTGGAAGAATGTATCAAGTGGGGACCACAAGGCTCTGTCCTGGGCCCAGTGTGGGTCAACATTGTTATAAATGATCTGGAGGAGGGAATTGTGGGAAACTGAGCAAATGTGCTGATGACACAAAGCTAGGAGGGATAGGTAACACTGGGGAAGAGAGAGGATTCAAAAAGATCAAGAAAAGCTTGAACAGTGGGCGGCGACTACCAGAATGGTACTAGTAATTATTAGAAAATTATAATACTAGAGTTTCTAGTGGCGCAATGCGCCATGAAGCTGTGCTACATGAACGTCACACACACAGCACTGCTACATGTACGTCACACACACACAGCTCTGCTACATGCACGTCACACACACAGCACTACTATATGTACATCACATACAGCTCTGCTACATCCACGTCACACACACAGCTCTGCTACATACATTGTTCATCACATACAACAGGGTTCAGAAGCAGCACAGCAGTGTAATGATGTCACAGTAATGCTCCGCCCCTGATCACTTGAGGGTGACGCTCATACCGAGGGAATGACTTACACACTCCGTCCCTGATCACATGACGGTGACGCTCATCCCGGGTGAATGACTTACATGTGCAGCGAGCAGAAGTCGGCGGGAGTAGCCCGAGCGGAAGCGCTAGCTCTGGCCTTGTCACCATGGTTGCTACCCTTCCTAAAATGGTGGCCCATGCAGTAGGTGGGATTACAATAGGGATTCTTGGTGGGAATATCTAGTGCAAGTTTGGTGTGACACCAGTGAATTTGGATGTGGGGGTCGCAGTGATGAAATAGAGACAAGTCCATGAAGCATCAGTGAAGTGAAGGCACACAGTTTACTGGAGCTCAGAATAAATACAGCAGTTACAAGTCATCAGAACTACAGGCAGTAAATTCTCCTTTAACTTTTGGCGCAGGCAAGATATCATACATTCTTTCCTTTGGGTTTTCCTGAGGAATGAAGCTGCCAGGCTAGGTTAAGTGGGCACTCTGCTGGTGGGTTATTTGTGGAGTAATGGAGGAAATAGTGCAGGCTCTTCTGTGATACACTGACTTTTGCCTCTGCAGGGACAAGATAACTCACTGTTATGGTGTCTGCTCCCTTGCCAGTCTCTGTGGGGTCTGCTCTGTCTCACATTCCTTCTGGCAGGGTTGAAAAAGACTGGTGCTCCTGCTGACTCTACTGCTAGGCTTCCTCCATGACTGGGCTACTCTTCTCCAGACCGGGTCTGGACTGCACTAGGTTAGCTTGGCTAGGCCAGCCTAAGCTAGACTCTTCTTCCCCCCTCAAATACTCTCTCCTTCTCTCAGACTCTCCTGGACTTGATTCTCAGACCTGACTGCCTAACCCCTCCCAAGTCCTGTCTTGTATATCTTTCCACCAACCAATCCTGGGCCAAGGGCATCCTCACTACCCAATCCCAGTGCCAGTTAGGAGTGATTGACAGGTAACAGAGTGGGTTAGGGTGAACTCCGCATAGTCATGCAGTGTTAGATGGTGAAGACAGCAGACATGAACTCCTAATAACCCCTCAAGGCCAATACACATAACAAACCATTAATTCACATATACATACACACTAAATTTCAGATAGCCATAGAAGTGCTGTGGGACCCCAACTCTGGGGTGCTACATGTGCCCCGCCCCTGATCACATGACAGTGATGTCATCAAAGCTCCTGCATCCTTGTGCAGTTTATGGGTGGACTACAACCCCCCTGCAACCTCAGTTGCTATGGAATACTAACGAACACCTAGCCAGACAGCAGCCATGTGCGTACTGGACCTGTTATGATGTCACCGTCATGTGATCAGGGGCAGAGCATGTAAGTCACTCACAAACCCACTCACTCACGCATGGACGAACAGGTCATTGTTAGTAGTTTAATTTAACAAGGAGAAATGCAAAGTCCTACATCTGGGCAAGAAAAATGAAAAAAACTCACACAGAATGGGAGGAATTGAGCTAAGCAGCAGCACATGTGAAAAAGACTTGGGTATACTAATAGATCATAGACTGAACATGAGTCAACAGTGTGATGCAGCAGTCAAAAAGGCAAACACAATTCTGGGATGTATTGAGAGAAGCACAGAGTCTAGATCACGTGAGGTCATTATCCCCCTGAGTGCAGAGGGATCAGCTCTATTCTCATCTGCACAAGGGAAGACTAGAAGCAATGGGATAAAACTGAAAGGGAGGAGACACAGATTAGATATTAGACAGTGAGGGGGATCAATGAGTGGAACAGGTTGCCATGGGAGGTGGGAAGTTCTCCTTCAATGGAAGTCTTCAGAGGCTGGACAGACATCTGTCTGGGATGATTTAGTGATCCTGTTCTGAGCAGGGGGTTGGACCCCATGACCCGTAGGACCTGATGATCATGGAGGACCTGATGACCCCGAAGGACCCAATGATCATGGATGACCCTTCTAATTCTACCATTCTATAATTCTATAATTCTAAGACCTTAAGGGCTAAAAATCAAATGAAAAGGCAGCAGCACTCCTTAATAAATACCACAATCAGTGGGGGTGTGATAATTTATTACCGTGCACGCTTTACAAGAGTCCAGACTTCAATGGGCTCAAGCAACAGAGTCCATCCATATATGAAAAGCAGCACAGCATGAAGAAAAAATAGCAAAGCTTCACATCTCCTTAAAAAGTGAAAAAATACTTGTCCTTTATTGAGACATGCCAAAAAGGCGGACACATCAGCGAAACACTGCTCTGCCCGTTCTTTTTGGGATGTCTCAATAAAGCATAAGTATTTTTTCTCTTCTTAAGGAGATGTGAAGCGTTGCTATTTTTTCTTCATGCTGTGCCGCTTTTCACTTATGCACCACTAGGCTCGCTGGGGCGGAGCACAGTTGCGCATGAATAGATTTTTTCCTTGGGCCATTCAAACTCTGCGCCATAGCACAGGAGTTTGGAAAAAACAGTGTGAAGATGGGTGCGGTCTTATCGTTCTCACAAAAACTATTAATTATGTGTGAGAAAGATAGAACACGGTTGATTGGTTCATGTAGCCCTAGTCAGCCAAACAGCAAACGGCACATTGTGGAGGTGGGATTCATGAATTGGTTGAGCTGCAGCATTGATTGGCCCATTCAAAAAAAAAAATACCTTCACAACGTGATTGGTTCTTCAAACTCTGCTCAGCCAATCAATGTAGAGCTGAATGAACCAATCACAGCCCTCGCATTGGTTCATCAATCACTACATTAATTTGCTGAGTAGCGCTGGATGAACAGATCAGAGCCATCGCTTCTTGGAGGCTGCATTTTTAAATCCCACAAGCAGGAAGTGATCTTCTGTGGGTGAGCGAGGACTGCAGGACGCCCGGCATCCACTCATCCATCCTCATTCCTCCTTATCCATCAGCATCCATCCACGTGTTCATCCATCTTTCATCATCCACTATCATCTATACATCACTCACACAACCATTCATCATCCATCCATCCATCTTTCATCATCCACTATCATCTATACATCACTCACCCAACCATTCATCATCCATCCATCTTTCATCATCCACTATCATCTATACATCACTCACCCAACCATTCGCCATCCATCCATCCATCTTTCATCATCCACTATCATCTATACATCACTCACCCAACCATTCATCATCCATCCATCCATCTTTTATCATCCACCATCATCTATACATCACTCACCCAACCATTCATCATCCATCCATCCATCTTTCATCATCCACTATCATCTATACATCACTCACCCAACCATTCATCATCCATCCATCCATCTTTTATCATCCACCATCATCTATACATCACTCACCCAACCATTCATCATCCATCCATCCATCTTTTATCATCCACCATCATCTATACATCACTCACCCAACCATTCATCATCCATCCATCCATCTTTGAAGGGTTATTTCTTCCCACAAATCAAGCCAACCTCCTGAACCCCTCAGCACTGCTGGGATCTTGTCCCTGCCACTATCTCTCCTTGCAAACATCTGGCCCGTTCTCCTGAAATGCTCTGTGCTGCCCGGGATGCAGGATGAATATCCGTTCCAGCAGAGCAGATCTTGTGAATGATGCGTTGGGACCTGCTGTGTGAATTACGGGTGAAGCCGCGTCCTCAGTCCCGTTCTGCACGATGAAGATGTTATTCTCTCCATTTCCTGGGACTGGTTGACAGCGGTCGCGTTCTGCCAGCAGCCGACTGTTTACAACGCTCATTACATCCAGTGTGAGACGCCGCGGGACGAGAGCGCCAGCACTCCGAAATCTGGGAAAAAACACAAGTTTCTTCCGTGTCTTAAAATACACTGTAGCGTCTAATGAGCGTCCGGCCGCGGCGTCCTCGCCGGCTTCAGCTGGGTTTGATACATGGGAGATGTGAGAGAGTGCAGCCAAACACAAATTTAATTGCGTCTCTGACATTTGCATGCGTTGTCAAGAAAATGAGTTCTGCTCATACAGGAAATGGCGGGTGATTGATGCCTCGTTAATCTATAAACAGATTACTATAAGGTTATGTTATTATCCTCATTCCCGCTGAGTGATGTGCTGCGCTCCGTAATGTCACTGAGTATTAATAGCCGCCTCCAGTAATGATTTATAATCACCGCCATGCAAATCTTTCATGTAATCACATTTCCACCTTTAAAGGGAAGTCCAGCAAAAACTTTATTTCCAGGCTGTAGTGGAGAACGAGTGAGTTTTCAGGAAGCTGAGATAGGAGGAGCTGTATGCAGAGCAAGAGTTGGAGCAAACTACAGTGTGTACCTGTGTAGTTCATGGCTGGAAACGCTGGGGTCCTAGGTTCTAATCTGACCATGGACAACATCTGCATGGAGTTTGTATGCTCTCCATGTGTGCAGTGAGCACAACCGAGCGTAAACCGGCAACATGGATGAAGCAGCGAGCAACAATAAAGGTTAGCCCCGGTGGCTCTGCCGCTTCCCTGCACTTAGGAAATTGTGGTTGCGCTCAGTGCGTCACTTGCAAGAGTTGTAAAAACGGTCAACAACAAGAAAAATAAACTTTAGTCCATCGTGACGCCAGTACTTATCTGGGCCGGGACGCAGAAACAAAAAAAATAGAGAGAGGAGCAAAATCAAAAGAATGCAAATCCCGGAAGATGAAAGTACGAGTGCTTACCATTCTGGACGAGGATGTGGCACCTCTGATCAGGGGAAGTAATCCAGGAGACAGACTTTAAACAAAAATAACTTCCAACTCTTCATTGCAGGAGGACAAAGGGATTAGGCTCACTGGGCAGCAGACAATCCCAGTTTACATTCTCTTGCAATAACGGTCGCATCACATCGATTTGCAGTAATAAAGTCATAAACCACACACTTTGCATCTTATTCCAATACAACAACAACCCCCAGCTCCGCCCCCGCTCTCTCTTTTATACTCTCTGTGTCTCCCAATCCTGAGCGAGGGCCCAACTAACTGTCCAATACCCAAGCTACCTGAGGATGATTGACGGGAGGGAGAGGGAGTGAGTTGACCTTCTGCTGAATCATGCAGAGTTAACTAATAAGAACATTAGAAATGAATCCCTAATAAACCAATTCTACTTGTCGCTTCATACGTAAACATGGATCACAAATCATTGTTCACAGAGTTACCTAAGTAGAAACATTCAACCTGCAATTGTGATAGAGGGGCTGTGAGACCCCAACTCTGGGGTGCTACATATGCACTATATAAGGCCCAGCGGGCGTATTTGCATTGCAGGATCTGGAGCGAGCGTTTGGCTCCGGATCCCGCAGCAAATACCGTCCATCGACTTACTTTGGAAAATGCTTTTCCATGTCCACGAGCGGAAATCAACTGTGATTGAGAAAATTGGAGTATGTTCCATTCTAGTACGAGCCTCGCACGGACAGCTTCCTTTGCAGTCAGTAGAAGCAGCCTGTCCTGCAGCGAGTTGCCGCAGATCCGCATCATTCTCTGCACTGCGCATATGTGGCGGTGCAACAGCCGGCACATCCACAGAGCAGAGAGAAGACCAGATGACACGTACACAGGGTTCACCGCCGGGGCCCCGGGTTGGATCCCACTGTGAGATCCTGTGTGCGTCCGGCCTAAGGTGATGATTAAAGGGGTGTCCGGCCACACAGGGTGATGATTAAAGGGGCTGTCCGGCCACACAGGGTGATGATTAAAGGGGTGTCCGGCCACACAGGGTGATGATTAAAGGGGCTGTCCGGCCACACAGGGTGATGATTAAAGGGGTGTCCGGCCACACAGGGTGATGATTAAAGGGGTGTCCGGCCACACAGGGTGATGATTAAAGGGGCTGTCCGGCCACACAGGGTGATGATTAAAGGGGTGTCCGGCCACACAGGGTGACATTTCTTATAATAAAAATTATTTTCACTACCCATTTAAAAACACTGCATACATGGGTTCAAAACACCAAGATGACCTCTTCTGTCTTTTTGTTACTTTGTAAACTGATGTTGCAAGCAGATTTCAAAGATGACGCCATTGTTCTGAAATCCCACAATGCCCTACGCCTCCCCCATCTGTGTGCACACGCCGGATGACGGCAGGACGCATTGAACTCACCATCGGTCTCTCCTGGTCCTGCTCAGCTTCCGGCCTCTCTAATTTCACTGACCATCCCCTTCTCCCACCTACCTCCCGCCCATTCTAGTTTCACAGTGACTGCCTACTGAGCTGTGTGTCACACCTGACAGGTATAGATACACTACCCCTCCCCCCACTCGGATTAGATACACTACCCCCCAATCGGCTAAGATACAGCTCAGTAGACCGTTTCACACACAGGTGCCCCAATGCAGAGAAGCCACACAGCTATGTAGCAGAGCTCTGTCACATTGCAGAAAAGCCCACGGTAGTAATAGTGAGCCCCCCCCCCCCCCAACAGTTACCCCACTAGTAATAGTGACCCCCAAACAGTTATCCCACTAGTACTACTGGGAGCAGTAGTGCGCTTTTTTTTGGGGGGGGGCTGCTATATTCTTAATCCGCCATGATGAGGAGTAGGGGTAAGGGTCGAGGACGTGGACGTCCAAGTGAGGGTGTGGGCACAGGCCGAGCTCCTGGTCATGGTGAATCACAGCCGGCTGCTGAGGGATTAGGATAGAGGCAAGTTTCTGGGGTCCCCAGCTTCATATCACAATTTACGGGTCCGCGTGGTAGACCTCTATTACAAATAGAGCAGTGTGAGCAGGTCCGGTCGTGGATAGCAGAAAATGCATCCAGCAATGTATCCACCACCCAGAGTTCTATGCAGTCCACTACTCCCGGCATAGGGACTGCAACTCTGAATCCTCCGGCTGCTGCTCCTCCTTCCTCCCAGCCACCTCACTCCATGAAAATGACATATTCTGATGAGCAGGCAGTAAGTCCGAGGGATGAGCGCATAGAGGATTCGGAGGAAGAGCAGCTGGACAATGAGGTGACTGGCCCCACCTGGTTTGATAAGCCTACTGAGGACAGGGCTTCAGAGGGGGAGGCAAGTGCAGCAGCAGGACAGGTTGGAAGAGACAGTGGAGTGGCCAGGGGTAGAGGCAGGGCCAGAACGAAGAATCCCCCAACTGTTTCCCAACGCACCCCCTTGCGCCATGCCACCCTGCAGAGGGCTAGGTGTTCAAATGTGTGGATGTTTTTTAGTGAGAGCGCGGACGACTGACGAACAGTGGTGTGCAACCAGTGTCACACCAAGATTAGCTGGGGAGCCACCACTACCAGCCTCACCACCACCAGCATGCGCAGGCATATGATGGCCAAGCACCCCACAAGGTGGGACGAAGGCTATTCACCACCTCCGGGTCGCAACACTGCCTCTTCCCCTGTGCCCCAGCCTGCCACACAGATCCAATCCCCCTCCTAGGACACAGCCACGAGCGCCTCATGGCCTGCACCCACACCCTCACCTCCACCGTCCTCGGCCACATCCAGCAATGTCTCTCAGTGCAGCGTTCAGCTGTCGCTAACACAAGTGTTGGAGCGAAAGTGCAAATACGCCGCCACCCACCCGCACGCACAAGCTTTAAACATGCACATGCCAAATTAATCAGCCTGGAGGTGCTGCCGTACAGGTTTGTGGAAACGGAGGCTTTCAAAAACATGATGGCGGCGGTGGTCCCACGCTACTCAGTCCCAAGTCGCCACTATTTTTCCCGGTGTGCCGTCCCAGCCCTACACCAGCACATCTCCCGCAACATAAATCGTGCCCTCACCAACGTGGTTACTGGGAAGGTCCACTTAACCACGAACACGTGGACAAGCACAGGCGGGCAGGGCCACTATATCTCCCTGACGGCACATTGGGTGAACTTGGTGGAGGCTGGGACCGAGTCAGAGCCTGGGACCACTCACGTCCTACCCACACCCAGAATAGCGGGTCCTACCTCGGTGCTGGTATCTGCAACGTTTTATGCCACCTCCTCCAATTAAGAAGTGTGAGCACGTCGCCAGCAGTCGGTATCGAGCGGCGCGGCAGCACAGCGGTGGGCAAGCATCAGCAAGCCGTGCTGAAACTAATCAGCTTAGGTGACAAGAGGCACACGGCCCCCGAACTGTTGCAGGGTCTGACAGAGCAGACCGACCGCTGGCTTTTGCCGCTGAGCCTCCAACCGGGCATGGTTGTGTGTGACAACAGCATAACCTAGTGGCGGCTCGGCAGCCTCACACACGTGCCATGCCTGGCCCACGTCTTCAATCTGGTGGTTCAGCAGTTTCTGAAAAACTACCCTCACTTGTCTGACCTGCTCGGCAAGGTGTGTCGCGTCTGTGCACATTTCCGCAAGTCCACCATGGACGCTGCCACTCTGAGGACCCTGCAACCTCAGTTTCAGCAGCCAGAGCACCGACTGCTGGGTGACGTGCCCACACACTGGAATTCTACACTGCACATGTTGACCAGGCTGTACGAGCAGCGTAGAGTAATAGTGGAATACCACCTGCAACATGGGCGGCGGAGTGGTAATCAGCCTCCACAATTCTTTACTGAGGAGTGGGCATGGATGACAGATATCTGCCAGGTCCTCGGAAACTTTGAGGAGTCAACCCAGATGGTGAGTGGCGATGCGGCAATCATTAGTGTTACCATCCCGTTGCTTTGCCTGCTGAGAAGTTCGCTGCAAAGCATAAAGGCCAATGCTTTGTGGTTGGAACTGGAGGTGAGGGATGACAGTATGTCACTTGATAGCCAGACCACCCTCATGTCTATGCTGAGCGCGTTTTGGAAGAGGAGGAGGAGGGGGAAGAGACAGCTGGGCACACTGCAGAGGGTACCCATGCTGCTTGCCTCTTATCTGTTCAGCGTGTATGGGCAGAAGATGCAGTTCCTAGGGTGGAGTAGCAGGGTAGGCGTGGGGATCAGGCAGCATGTCCAGTGCAGGCAGGAGAACACTCTCCAAGACTTTTGCCAGCTTTATGGCTCCCTAGCAAGACTGTGTCACCACTCCAGAGTCAAGGCTGAGTCGGAGGGAGCACTGTAAAAAAATGGTGAGGGAGTACGTAGCCGATCGTACCACCATCCTCCCTGATGCCTCTGCTCTATACAACTATTGGGTGTCAAAGCTGGACATGTGGCACGAACTTGCGCTGTACGCCCTGGAGGTGCTGGCCTGCCCTGTCACTAGCGTCTTGTCAGAGAGTGTGTTAGTGCAGCTGGGGAAATCATCACGGATAAGCGTACCCGCCTGTCAACTGCCAGTGCTGATATGCTTACACTCATAAAGATGAACAAAGGCTGGGTTTCCCCAGACTTCTCTTCTCTACTGGCGGAAAGCAGTGGAACCTAATGATTCTTTTCGCTGCAACAGGAGAAAAAAGCATTCTCTATCACCAGAAAAAAAAGGGGGATTAGCATTGCCAATCACTCTCGGATATTATTACTCCTCCTCCTACTACTCCTCCTCCTAAAACAGCATGTCATCATGCTGAACTGCCAATTTTTCTGCCGCCCAAAAGGCTCTGTTTAAAAGTTTTTTACCATTTTTCAAAGTTTCAAAAGTATTGATACTTTAACAGCAACCAATTTTTTTCACAGGGCTGCCTCCAGGCTCTGTTACAAATTAAGGAACAGCGAGCTGTATCTTTAAAAAATGTTTATGGGTCTCACCTGCCCTCACGGTTGAGCAATTTTTCAGGGGTGCACTTGTACTCTTGGTACACCAATTTTTCTGGCCCTCGCCTATACCGTTATCTAACTAATTTTTCCAGCCTTCGTCTACACTCTTGGTACACCAATGTTTCAGTGGTTCGCCTATACTCTTGCTACAGAAATGTTACTGGGGTCCGCCTATACTCTTGCTATAGAAATTTTTCTGGGGTCCGCCTATACTCTTGCTATAGAAATGTTACAGGGGTCCGCCTATACTCTTGCTATAGAAATATTACTAGGGTCCGCCTATACTCTTGGTACACCAGTGTTTCAGGGGTTCGCCTACACTCTTGCTACAGAAATATTACAGGGGTCCACCTATACTTTCACTACACAAATGTTGCAGGGGTCTGCCTATACTGTGGGTGCACAAACACTTCCCATCTCTGTGTTTTACCTATCTGGCACAAATACACTGACTGACTAGGGCATAAATGTGGGCCAAGGCCTAGGTCCTTGGCGGGGTAAAACTCTCCCATGTTTGGGCATTCTGATTTCTTCCTGTGTAATACCATCTTTGTGCACTGACAGCATAGGCGAGCTCAAGGAACCCACTTCCCCTTGGGGTCTTGAGCTATCTGACACATACACAGAATGAATAGTGTGTGAACACATGGATTTCTCATTGCTATGTAACTCGCGGCACCTTGGGTCACACAAGGTGGAGGATGGGACCGAGCCTGACCCAGGGCTCGCTCACGTACTTCCCACACAGACTACAGCAGGTCCTGGTCATGGTTTCTTGGCCTTGTAATGTCACTTCCTCCTCCTGCTTGGGGTCATGGGATCAGCACTGGTCGACATGTATTTGCTCTCTTGTTAAATAAAATAAATAAAGAAATCTTGGTATTTGTATAGCGCCAACTTATTATGCAGCGCTTTCAGGTAATTATTACTTATTACCCCCCACCAAGCTGGGTTTTCATTTTACCGACCTCGGAAGGATGGAAGGCTGAGTCAACCTTGAGCCGGCTCATAGGCGAGAGCTTACACTCTGCACCACATGAGGCTCATCATAGTTATCTGAGACACTGGTTTGGGCCAAACAAGAGGAGCATTACTGCATTAATGAGACGTTCACAGCTGCACTAGCATCCGAGTCTGCTTTATGCCCATGATTACTGAGGGTGTGAACGGAGGTTGAGGTCCTTGCCAGGGTGAAACTGCCTTGTCTGGCGCTCTGATGCCTCGCCTATGCTGTGAGTGCACAAAGACTTCCCATAGCGGTGTTTTACCTGTCTGGCACAAATACACTGACTGACTAGGGTAGAAATGTGGGCCGAGGTCGAGGTCCTTGGCGGGGTGAAAGTCTCCCATGTTTGGGCACTTTGATTTCTTCCTGTGTAATACCATCTTTGTGCACTTACAGCATAGGCGAGCCCAAGGAACTCAAAGATTTCCCATTGTGGTGTTGAGCTACCTAACACCTACACAGAATGAATTGTGTGTGGACACATGGATTCCCCATTGCTATGTAACTCGCGGCACCTTGGGTCACACAAGGTAGAGGCTGGGACCGAGCCTGACCCTGGGCCCGCTCACGTACTTCCCACACAGAGTATTGCTGCATTGTGGAGATGTGTAGAAGTGCTGGCACCTGAGTCCCCTTTATGCCCACGTTTGCGGCTCCTGACAATTTTGTGACGGAGGTGGCACGGGATTGGAATGATGATCGTACGTCAATTGATCATCAATTCTCAACAGCATTGTGCGCTATCGCCCACACTTTCAAAGAGGGTCACTGCCTGGCCCTGCCAACCCTCTGCAGTGTGTGCTTCCAGTTCCTTCTTATCCAGTACGCACTTATAAATAGACATGAGGGTGGTGTGGCTATGAAGCGAGCGTGTGGCATGAGGCCAGCTGAATGCTAGGCAGGGAAACTTTTGTGTGCGCTGTGGACGCAGGGTCGTGTGGGGGGTTGGGCAGCATGTAACCCAGGAAGAGGCAGCGGTGTGACCCGCAGGCAGTGATTGTGCTTGGTTGCAGGTAGTGTGGTGCTTAGCTAAGGTGTGCCTTGCTAATGAGGGTTTGTCCAAAGTAAATTGTTAGGGGGGGGGGGGGGAGGGGCAGACTCTTGCCCCAATTTTGGCTTAATGGTGGGACCTGGGAGCCTCAGATCCACCCATACATGCTGCCCCTGCCCTTCCCTATCCGTTTCTGTGGTGTTTCCATGACTTTCTGAGGTTTTTTTGGTGTTTTACAAGTCATCAGCTATGCGGAGCATCGGTCCAATACAAAAATGCTCGAGTCGCCAAATGACATTCAATGGGGTTCGTTACTCAAAACGATCTCTCGAGTATTACGGAAAGCTTGACTTGAGCAACGAGCACCCGAGCATTTTGGTGCTCGCTCATCTCTACTAGTAATATAACTATTATCCAGCAGCACTGACACAGAACCTGAAGTTTGATAATTTAGTGTTTCTGTATCCATTAGCTATTAGGTTCTGTGTGTGGAGGGGGGAGTCATAGGGGGGGGGGGCATCATTTGATGCTTCTACCTTGTGGCCCTTCCCTTGATTCGCTTGAGTTCTGCTTTCTTGAGACATTTTTCCAGATCTCTTATAAAATAGTAAAGGGTTTTCTTTAAAGCAAGGATAAGAATCCGAGTTAGTCGGGACGCTGAGTGTATCTGAAGGCGTTTGTAAGATACTTGTTTTTCCCCGTTCTGATAAATCTTTTGATGCTCTTCAGATATTTTTCTTGAAAGAATTTAATAAGACAAAAGAATTTGGTGGCGGATGCAGCTTGTCTCGGGCTGTTTCATCCTATTAGGGAAAGAGAGGAGCGTCTGTAAATGAAGTTGCAGAATCCACACTTACACCAACAATTCCCTTTAATCTGTCTCCAGTGAAGTTGCGCCGGCGCTCGCCTCACAGTCATGTCAAAAATAAATTGTATCACTAGAGACAAACATTGATTATAGAAGATAGGGGGCTGGCCAGCGGGTTCATGAAGCAAGAAGTAGGTCACTCATTAGCATATGTTTATACAGAAGATCAAGTATCGATACAGTGTTAAAATCTTCACTGTAGTTACTCTGAGGGGCTGCAGTGGTGATATCCCTATGAAGGTACTGAAAGGCTGACAGGAAGGGGTCAACGATTCATGCTGCTTGTGCAAATTCTGCCCTCCCATCAGCAACAGAAATCTGGACCCATCTGACCAGGAGATGTTTTCCCGCTGCTCAGTGATACAAGTTTTGTGCTCTTTTGCCCGCTGGAGTCTTTCTGTTTCTCTTAGACACAATGGCGCTGGAACTGGTCGCCTGCTGTTATACCATCCGTGCGGAGGAACGGCGAGTTGTGCGTTCGGACACGTTAGTTGGAGCCCCAGTGTTGTATTCAGCTGACTGTGCAGCCTGTTGGTCAGAACGATTCCTGACATCCTCCTCCGACCCCTTTCAGTGATTAGTTGTTTCCGTCCGCAGGATCCCCTTTCACTGGATGTTTTCCTCAATTGCGCCATTCACCCTATACTCTCCGGATTGTTACATAAGAAACCCCCTTACAGTTGGCGGTGAGACCCCAGCTAATCTAGCGCCGATGACCGGCCTCGTTGGAAGTCACTTGGATCGCTGGATTTTCCCATCTAATTGGATTTACACTGAAACTGATTTTATGCTGCATTTTGGGGTCACTGGGAGAATTTGCATACAGGGAATTGTCAATTATGAGGGCACCGGGGGCTCTAACAAAGGGCCATTTAGTGTATGAGTGTGGAGTATTCTTTCGTCTGATCTCACAGATAGTTGTGCGGCTCATAAGCCTGATGAAGAACCCGAGAGGTTCGCAAGGTGTCATATCTACAAGATGACTTAGTTTCTCTTGCTGAGAACCATCCCATCATAAGACACAGACACTCTGAGCCACTGCCCGGCTTGCCAGCTCATAAAACTATCATTGGGCCTAAGGTTGGGACATCAACACAAAAATATCAATAGTTCGTTCAGCGATAGTCGATACTATCAATTATTGTAAAATATCGGTGGGAAACGCTCGGTATTTCAATATATCAACTTGTTTAAATGCTGTATAAAAATAAAGCAGGTCTGGGGTTAATAAGCCACGAAATATTAATCTGCCGCCCGCTCTCCCTTCTGGCAGACATTATTGCACCTCTTGTGTAACCATTCTTTCTGCAGGAACCGAAGTAACAACTACAGAAGGATACTTTCTCCCGAGCCGATACATGGAGGCAGGTGGGCATATTGCCCTCCATATTGTAAAAGAATTGTCTCCTAAACGACCGGGGGGGCAGGGGTCTGCTATCTTTTCTATGGGCGCTGCATTCACATTAGACGCTGAACACACGACATGCCGCGTCTCCTTTTCTGGACGCGACCTTCGTACGTTCAGCGCAGCCCTCCATCTTTTATTTAGAAAGCATTGCCCACAGCCATCACGTTGGACACCAGCATTCAGAGCCCGCATCTAACGCCATGAACAAAGAGTCACCTGACACTTTCTAGAAGTTTCTAGAACTCGTTTATAAGTTCATTAGTGCCGCGAGCAAAACTACGTCCTAACCAACACAAAGGGAAGAAGATCCGGTCACCGGAGCACAAGACGGGCTGCTGCTCTACAGAAATCCATATTATATCGCCTTACACTATCGATGTTACCGATATATCGGACATCACAAGATCCATGGAAAGTATCGCCGAAGCATCAGCCATATAGCGGTATTTCCATATAGCGGTATTTCCATATATCGGTATTTCCATATATCGGTATTTCCATATATCGGTGTACGATCTCCCAGCCATATGTTGGCCTCAGCTATGTGTTCATGCCCAACCTGTCCTTGTGCCGATATGACATGAGCGCTGGCGTGGGGCACCACTGAAGGTTGGCCCTGCCGCAGCTCCTAGCTTTGAAAGAAGGTCCTCTGTCTTTGTGTCTCTGTGTTCTGAACCCCTAAGGTTTCAGCGTTACCGCCGGTGGCATTCTGAGCTGCGGGCCACGTATTCCATCACTTTTCATGCTGTTATTCGAGACGTGAGATGAATAAGAAAACAGAAATCGTAAAAAATGTTTATATTTTTTCCTGAAGTCCACGTGCCAGAAGCTCTATACAACGCAATGTTTTTGTACATGGGGTTCTAAAAGATACAGCAGCGCCAATTATTTTTTATCTTACTGTTTAAATCTTTTTCAAAACTAAAGCATTCATTTCATTATGGAAAAAGGTTTTCTGTATTTGTTTTAAATATTCCTTCAAATTTCATCTTTTTTCATTTTTTTGTTCCACTAAGAGTCTTGAACATGCGCTCAGATGATATAATAATACACAGCAGTATTTCTGCATTATGCCTTAACACATAATACTAACAGGCGTCTTATTAGGACTTGCCTCTGGCAGCACTCAATGTCCTCATTAGGCCCCTTGCTGCCATGATAGGCTATTGGCACCTCACAATGGGGGCACGATGGGGTGACGGAGGGAGCTCCTCACACTGTTAAACCACTAAGATGCTGTAGTCACCATTGAATGTGGCATCTAAGAGGTTAAATGATGGGTCAGAGTTTTCCCAGCCATTACAGCCATGGATCAGCTATAGGGTCCAGCTCCGTCCATGGCTGGTAACCCCGACTCAACTCCTGCCCCTGTGCCATCAGTACACTCTACATGTATGATGGATTACACAACCCCCTTATTAGCAGCTCTCTATACATGTGCTGGGGGGCACTATGACACTGTTCGGGGCACAAAAGAGATTGGGCAGGACTGAGAGATGCTAGAAGCGTGGCTTGAAGCAGAAAACATTGGGCAGTGGCATAACTTGAAGTATTTGGACACCAGTGCGAAATCTAAACCCCTGTCCCATGTCACATATAATACTGGTGGCTTCTTACATAGCAGAGAGGTCAGTGGACCCTCTCGGGCACCAGGGTCCCGGCAAGACTGCTCCCCTTACACCTCTTATAGCTGGGCCACCGGCGGCACATGCAATGACTGGATTGTAAGCCTGACGTATTTCCTTGCTCCTTCTCCAACGATTTAAACATGACCCTCCCCCCCCCCCCCCCCCCCGAGTCTACGGGACCTCAAATCAAATAAAGCGCAAGATGGAAATTAAACACAAGTTTTCACTTAATATTCCAAGCAAAAAAGAAAAGTGAAATCGCTAGAAGATTCGCATTAAGGCCGCTAAATAGTTAATAATCCGGGTGCCCGGAAGGTAATGTGGTTTTTGCTCGTTTTGTCTTACAAGCTTCAGTTTAAGACCAAATATTTCATTAAGATCCTAATCAAAGCCGGTCACCGCGGCACGTGTGAACCCCAAAACTATTAATTATGCTACAGCCGTAATTAAAGGCTATTAATAACGTCCCCGCCGATCCAAGAGATTCGCTGGATGAATAATTCAGCGCCGTCTTGCAGTCTCATTAGGATTTTTCCCTTTACTGCTCTTCATAAAAAACCAGCAGCAGTTTACCAGATAGACGGATATACTTGGAACGCTGTTAATGAGAGTCAGTAGGAGATTACAATATGGAGATAATTAAAGGGGTTGTCTGGGTTAAGGAAATCCCAGGCACCGGGTCCCCCATGAGTGGAAAAAAAGTTAGAGGTTACTCACCTTTCCGATGGACTTGTGCACTGAGCTGATTTCTGCAGGAAGCAGATGGCTCCATTTGCACTGCAGCGACCAAACTTGGTATTCCAGACAAAGTTCCCATTGAAGAAGATGGTCTGTAATACCAAGTCTGGCCACTGTAGTGGGAATGGAGCAGACTGCTTTCTGCAGAAATCAGCTCAGTGTACAAGCCCCCCAGTCCAGAGAACAGCTTACTGGTGAGTCACATTCTAGAAAAAAGTGAGATGGAAAAAGACCTGCGGGTACTAGTGGGCTGTAGACTAAACTGGAGTAACCAATGCCAGTCAGCTGCTGCAAAAGCAAATAAAGTCTTGGGGTGCAGTAAAAGAGGTATAGGGGCGAGGGGCGAGAGCATTATCCTTCCATTATATAAGGCACTTGTCAGGCCCCACATGGAGTACTGTGTACAGTTCTGGTCACCGGGGCTCAGGAAAGATGTTACAGTGCTGGAGGGGTACAAAGAAGGGCAACTAAACTAATACATGGAATGACGGGACTGGAATACCCAGAGAGGCACCAAAACTGGGATTATTCACCCCGGAAAAAAGACGACTAAGGGGCGACCAAATAACTATGTATAAATACATGAGGGGACAATACAAGGATCACTGCCAGGATCTGTTTATACCCAGGACCACGACGGTAACAAGAGGGCATCCTCTACGTCTAGAGGAAAGCAGGTTTCATCACCAACACAGAAGGGGGTTCTTTACTGTAAGAGCAGTGAGACTGTGGAACTCTCTACCTGAGGACGTGGTGATGGCAGGATCCATAGAGGAGTTTAAGAGGGACTAGACGTCTTTCTATGATATTACAGGATATAGACAATAGGTGACCAGCGGGGTTGTTGATCCGGGTCGTGGAGTCAGGTAGGAACTCAAACAGTGATCCAAGGATTAGTCTGACTGCCATTATGGAGTTGGGAAGGAATTCTGTCCTCCAAATGGGCAAAATTGGCATTTGCCTCTTTGTTTTGTTTTTTTTTGCCTTCCAGATCAACAAGGGAGGGGCAGTAGAAACCCTCACCAGTCTACTGTTAATAACCTATCCGGAGGACAGATCATCAGTAGTCTACAAGTGAGCAACGCCTTTCATTTTTTTGATGGCCCATGGGTACTTTTCTAGGACTGGATTACACCCATGCTGAATATTCTGATATCACTTGCTGACATGATGAAATTGCACAGTTGGAGCCGGTTTACTGGCTCGACATCTGGTGACTCTACAAGTAGTGGAGGACATTGACTTATTGTCTTGTTGATGTGTGCCTTGATGACTGAAAGGAAATACCCAAAGTCAGTAACAAATCTCAAGTAGGCTTTAGTATCCAAATGACAATCAGTTGGGATTAAGACATCTACTTTATGCCAAGAGAAAATTTTTGTCACAAACTTGAACCACTGAAACTACATTAGGAGGGGTGGACCTGTGACTTCATAGGCGTTATGCCAAATTCTAAACCCGCCTATTGCAGTAGAGATTCAAGATTCATCAAACTAAGTGAGGTTCTTCTAATCTTCAGTTGGCCAGTTTTGGAGACACTGTGCCACTTCAGACTGCATCTCCCTGCTTTTCAAGCAAGAACGTTCGACCGGAGGTCTTTTGCTCGACCAACGAGCCATGTAAAAGTGCAAATCATCAGCCAACGATGTGGTTTGTTGCCTGATCAACATAAAAATGTACAATGATCAGCTGTACTTCTCTCTAGGAAAAGATGACTGGGGAAGGCCATGGCAAACCGCCCCACTTCTCTTGGATTAATCCATTCTTCTATGGTCTATGCCATCCTTCAGCGGCCTGTTGCAGGTGTTTGAGGGTACCAATGCCCAACTCTTGCCCCAGTGATTGTTATACTTACATCATTTTATTTTAACATTTTTGCAAATGTTTTCATATTTTCATCGTTAAAAAATTAGAAATTCAATGAGTCAGAAATGAATTCTAGAACCCATAAACGAGGGGTCATATATTTACGAGAGGTCAGCCTTGTTTACGGCTTTCAAGTCATCATCAAAGTAAACGACGCCGACAAAGAGAAGAGCAGAAACTGTTTGTGAAATGTTTGGGTCTTTCTTAACAAGGAGAGTTTTGCATGGATCTGGATGAAGAAAAAGAGGAGTTCAAACTACTGCTACAACTTCTATCGAGGCGGGGAGGGGAGAAGCTTCTCTCTATTGTCCTCTGACCCCAAATATGATAATAGGAGCTTCAGTTCAACAACAGTTCGCAGCTTCCAAATTCCCTTAATGCTAAACATTTCATCACAAGAGAAGGTTAGATCTCACCCACCGGCGAAATACAAGATTCCCAAAACACTATAATGAAAGGCGTCTCATTGTTGCTTCACAGATACCGACCCAAAACAATACCGTAAAGTCTGCAAGAAATAGTTTAATCATACAACTGCTAATTATTCAAAACGAAGCCAGACTTTTACAGCAGTTATATTCTTGTACATAGGGGGCAGTATAATAGTAGTTATATCCTTGTACATAGGAGGCAGTATTATAGTAGTTATATTCTTGTACATAGGAGGCAGTATTATAGTAGTTATATACTTGTACATAGGAGCAGTATTATAGTAGTTATATTGTTGTACATAGGGGGCAGTATTATAGTAGTTATATTCTTGTACATAGGGGCAGTATTATAGTAGTTATATTCTTGTACATAGGGAGCAGTATTATAGTAGTTATATTCTTGTACATAGGGGGCAGTATTATAGTAGTTATATTCTTGTACATAGGAGGCGGTATTATAGTAGTTATATTCTTGTCCATAGGGGACAGTATTATAGGAGTTATATTCTTGTACATACGGGGCAGTATTATAGTAGTTATATTCTTTTCCATAGGGGACAGTATTATAGGAGTTATATTCTTGTACATAGGGGGCAGTATTATAGTAGTTATATTCATGTACATAGGGGCAGTATTATTGTAGTTATATTCTTGTACATAGGGGGCAGAAATATAGCAGTTATATTCTTGTATATAGAGGCAGTATTACAGCAGTTATATTCTTGTTCATAGGGGGCAGTATTATAGTAGTTATATTGTTGTACATAGGGGGCAGTATTATAGTAGTTATATTCTTGTACATAGGGGCAGTATTATAGTAGTTATATTCTTGTACATAAGGAGCAGTATTATAGTAGTTATATTCTTGTACATAGGGGGCAGTATTATAGTAGTTTTATTCTTGTACATAGGAGGCGGTATTATAGTAGTTATATTCTTGTCCATAGGGGACAGTATTATAGGAGTTATATTCTTGTACAAAGGGGCAGTATTATAGTAGTTATATTCTTTTCCATAGGGGACAGTATTATAGGAGTTATATTCTTGTACATAGGGGGCAGTATTATAGTAGTTATATTCATGTACATAGGGGCAGTATTATTGTAGTTATATTCTTGTACATAGGGGGCAGAATTATAGCAGTTATATTCTTGTATATAGAGGCAATATTATAGCAGTTATATTCTTGTACATAGGGGGCAGTATTATAGTAGTTATAATCTTGTATATAGAGGCAGTATTATAGCAGTTATATTCTTGTACATAGGGGGCAGTATTATAGTAGTTATATTCTTATACATAGAGGGCACTATTATAGTAGTTATATTCTTGTACATGGAGGGCAGTATTATAGTAGTTATATTCTTGTACATAGGGGGCAGTATTATAGTAGTTATATTCTTGTATATAGGGGGCAGTATTATAGTAGAAATATTCTTGTACATAGGAGGCAGTATTATAGTAGTTATATTCTTGTACATAGGAGGCAGTATTATAGTAGTTATATTCTTGTACATAGAGGGCAGTATTATAGTAGTTATATTCTTGTACATAGGGGTCAGTATTATAGTAGTTATATTCTTGTACATAGGAGCAGTATTATAGTAGTTATATTTTTGTACATGGGGGCAGTATTATAGTAGTTATATTCTTGTACATAGGGGGCAGTATTATAGTAGTTATATTCTTGTACATAGGGGGCAGAATTATAGCAGTTATATTCTTGTATATAGAGGCAGTATTATAGCAGTTATATTCTTGTACATAGGGGGCAGTATTATAGTAGTTATATTCTTATACATAGAGGGCACTATTATAGTAGTTATATTCTTGTACATGGAGGGCAGTATTATAGTAGTTATATTCTTGTACATAGGGGGCAGTATTATAGTAGTTATATTCTTGTATATAGGGGGCAGTATTATAGTAGTTATATTCTTGTACATAGGGGGCAGTATTATAGTAGTTATATTCTTGTACATAGGAGCAGTATTATAGAAGTTATATTATTGTACATAGGAGGCAGTATAATAGTAGTTATATTCTTGTACATAGGGGCAGTATTATAGTAGTTATCTTCTTATACATAGGGGGCAGTATTATAGTAGTTATATTCTTGTACATAGGAGGCAGTATTATAGTAGTTATATTCTTGTACATAGGAGGCAGTATTATAGTAGTTATATTCTTGTACATAGGAGGCAGTATTATAGTAGTTATATTCTTGTACATAGAGGGCAGTATTATAGTAGTTATATTCTTGTACATAGGAGCAGTATTATAGTAGTTATATTCTTGTACATAGGGGGCAGTATTATAGTAGTTATATTCTTGTACATAGGGGGCAGTATTATAGCAGTTATATTCTTGTATATAGAGGCAGTATTATAGCAGTTATATTCTTGTACATAGGGGGCAGTATTATAATAGTTATATTCTTATACATAGAGGGCACTATTATAGTAGTTATATTCTTGTACATGGAGGGCAGTATTATAGTAGTTATATTCTTGTACATAGGGGGCAGTATTATAGTAGTTATATTCATGTATATAGGGGGCAGTATTATAGTAGTTATATTCTTGTACATAGGGGGCAGTATTATAGTAGTTATATTCTTGTACATAGGAGCAGTATTATAGTAGTTATATTCTTGTACATAGGAAGCAGTATTATAGTAGTTATATTATTGTACATAGGAGGCAGTATAATAGTAGTTATATTCTTGTACATAGGGGCAGTATTATAGTAGTTATATTCTTGTACATAGGGGGCAGTATTATAGTAGTTATATTCTTGTACATAGGAGGCAGTATTATAGTAGTTATATTCTTGTACATAGGAGGCAGTATTATAGTAGTTATATTCTTGAACATAGGAGGCAGTATTATAGTAGTTATATTCTTGTACATAGGAGGCAGTATTATAGTAGTTATATTCTTGTACATACGGGGGCAGTTTTATAGTAGTTATATTCTTGTATTTAGGAGGCAGTATTATAATAGTTATATTCTTGTACATAGGGGGCAGTATTATAGTAGTTATATTCTTGTACATGGAGGCAGTATTATAGTAGTTATATTCTTGTACATAGGGGGCAGTATTATAGTAGTTATATTCTTGTACATAGGGGGCAGTATTATAGTAGTTATATTCTTGTGCATAGGGGCAGTATTATAGTAGTTATATTCTTGTACATAGGAGCAATATTATAGTAGTTACATTCTTGTACATAGGGGGCAGTATTATAGTAGTTATATTCTTGTACATAGGGGGCAGTATTATAGTAGTTATATTCTTGTACATAGGGGCCAGTATTATAGTAGTTATATTCTTTTACTTAGGAGGCAGTATTATAGTAGTTATATTCCTGTACATAGGGGGCAGTATTATAGTAGTTATATTCTTGTACATGGAGGCAGTATTATAGTAGTTATATTCTTGTACATAGGGGGCAGTATTATAGTAGTTATATTCTTGTACATAGGGGGCAGTATTATAGTAGTTATATTCTTGTACATAGGGGCAGTATTATAGTAGTTATATTCTTGTACATAGGGGGCAATATTATAGTAGTTATATTCTTGTACATAGGAGCAATATTATAGTAGTTATATTCTTGTACATAGGGGGCAGTATTATAGTAGTTATATTCTTGTACATAGGGGGCAGTATTATAGTAGTTATATTCTTGTACATGGAGGCAGTATTATAGTAGTTATATTCTTGTACATAGGGGGCAGTATTATAGTAGTTATATTCTTGTACATAGGGGGCAGTACTATAGTAGTTATATTCTTGTACATAGAGGGCAGTATTATAGTAGTTATATTCTTGTACATAGGGGGCAGTATTATAGTAGTTATACTCTTGTACATAGGGGCAGTATTATAGTAGTTATATTCTTGTACATAGAGGGCAGTATTATAGTAGTTATAATCTTGTACATAGACGGCAGTATTATAGTAGTTATATTCTTGTACATAGGGGGCAGTATTATAGTAGTTATATTCTTGTACATAGGGGGCAGTATTATAGTAGTTATATTCTTGTACATAGGAGGCAGTATTACAGTAGTTATATTATTGTACAGAGGAGGCAGTATTATAGTAGTTATATTCTTGTACATAGGGGCAGTATTATAGTAGTTATATTCTTGTACATAGAGGGCAGTATTATAGTAGTTATATTCTTGTACATAGACGGCAGTATTATAGTAGTTATATTCTTGTACATAGGGGCAGTATTAGGCCTCCTTCCCACGAACGGATTTCCGCCGCGTAATTCGCGGCGAAAATCCGCTGCGTTGCCCGCAGCTATTAGGTTCTATTGAACCTAATAGCACAATGCTCACGATGCGTAATTCCACCGCGGAATTACGCACCGCGATTTCTCCCGTCCTCACCCGCAGCATGCTCTATTTTCTGCGGGTGAGGACGGGCTGTACGCACTGACGGCTTCCATTGCAGTCAATGGAAGCCGTCCATTCACGCTATCTCCCGCTGTAACCAGCGGGAGATAGCGTGAAAAAACGCTTTCCCGCCCACCGCTGAGCGTCATATGACGCCAAATGACGCGGTCCGGCCGCGTCACGTGACACGGCCGGCCGTGCACGTGACACGGCTGGTGACGCGAGGGCGGTGGGCGGTGACGCGCGGTGACGCGGCGGCGGTGGGCGGGGAAGCGATTTCACGCTATCTCCCGCAGGTAAGTATAGGGGCTCTGGGGGGCGCCGTGATGGGCTTCACAGCGTAATATTACGCTGCGGAGCCCGTCACGCTCGTGGGAAGGAGGCCTAATAGTAGTTATATTCTTGTACATAGTAGCAGTATTATAGTAGTTATATTCTTGTACATAGTAGCAGTATTATAGTAGTTATATTCTTGTATATAGGGGGCAGTATTATAGTACTTATATTCTATTACATAGGAGCAGTATTATAGTAGTTATATTCTTGTACATAGTAGCAGTATTATAGTAGTTATATTCTTGTATATAGGGGGCAGTATTATAGTACTTATATTCTTGTACATAGGAGCAGTATTATAGTAGTTATATTCTTGTACATAGGAGCAGTATTATAGTAGTTATATTCTTGTACATAGTAGCAGTTTTATAGTAGTTATATTCTTGTACATAGGGGGCAGTATTATAGTAGTTATATTCTTGTACATAGGGGGCAGTATTATAGTAGTTATATTCTTGTACATGGAGGCAGTATTATAGTAGTTATATTCTTGTACATAGTAGCAGTATTATAGTAGTTATATTCTTGTACATAGGGAGCAGTATTATAGTAGTTATATTCTTGTATATAGTGGCAGTATTATAGTAGTTATATTCTTGTACATAGGGGGCAGTATTATAGTAGTTATATTCTTGTACATAGAGGGCAGTATTATAGTAGTTATATTCTTGTACATAGGGGGCAGTATTATAGTAGTTATATTCTTGTACATAGAGGGCAGTATTATAGTAGTTATATTCTTGTACATAGGGGGCAGTACTATAGTAGTTATATTCTTGTACATAGAGGGCAGTATTATAGTAGTTATATTCTTGTACATAGGGGCAGTATTATAGTAGTTATATTCTTGTACATAGGGGCAGTATTATAGTAGTTATATTCTTGTACATAGTAGCAGTATTATAGTAGTTATATTCTTGTACATAGTAGCAGTATTATAGTAGTTATATTCTTGTATATAGGGGGCAGTATTATAGTACATATATTCTTGTACATAGGAGCAGTATTATAGTAGTTATATTCTTGTACATAGGGGGCAGTATTATAATAGTTATATTCTTGTACATAGGGGACAGTATTATAGTAGTTATATTCTTGTACATTGGGGCAGTATTATAGTAGTTATATTCTTGTACATAGAGGGCAGTATTATAGTAGTTATATTCTTGTACATAGAGGGCAGTATTATAGTAGTTATATTCTTGTATATAGGGGGCAGTATTATAGTACTTATATTCTTGTACATAGGAGCAGTATTATAGTAGTTATATTCTTGTACATAGTAGCAGTATTATAGTAGTTATATTCTTGTATATAGGGGGCAGTATTATAGTAGTTATATTCTTGTACATAGGAGCAGTATTATATTAGTTATATTCTTGTACATAGTAGCAGTATTATAGTAGGTATATTCTTGTACATAGGAGCAGTATTATAGTACTTATATTCTTGTACATAGGAGCAGTATTATAGTAGTTATATTCTTGTACATAGTAGCAGTATTATAGTAGTTATATTCTTGTACATAGGGAGCAGTATTATAGTAGTTATATTCTTGTATATAGGGGGCAGTATTATAGTAGTTATATTCTTGTACATAGGGGGCAGTATTATAGTAGTTATATTCTTGTACATAGAGGGCAGTATTATAGTAGTTATATTCTTGTACATAGGGGGCAGTATTATAGTAGTTATATTCTTGTACATAGGAGCAGTATTATAGTAGTTATATTATTGTACATAGGAGGCAGTATAATAGTAGTTATATTCTTGTACATAGGGGCAGTATTATAGTAGTTATCTTCTTATACATAGGGGGCAGTATTATAGTAGTTATATTCTTGTACATAGGAGGCAGTATTATAGTAGTTATATTCTTGTACATAGGAGGCAGTATTATAGTAGTTATATTCTTGTACATAGGAGGCAGTATTATAGTAGTTATATTCTTGTACATAGGAGGCAGTATTATAGTAGTTATATTCTTGTACATAGAGGGCAGTATTATAGTAGTTATATTCTTGTACATAGGAGCAGTATTATAGTAGTTATATTCTTGTACATAGGGGGCAGTATTATAGTAGTTATATTCTTGTACATAGGGGGCAGTATTATAGCAGTTATATTCTTGTATATAGAGGCAGTATTATAGCAGTTATATTCTTGTACATAGGGGGCAGTATTATAATAGTTATATTCTTATACATAGAGGGCACTATTATAGTAGTTATATTCTTGTACATGGAGGGCAGTATTATAGTAGTTATATTCTTGTACATAGGGGGCAGTATTATAGTAGTTATATTCATGTATATAGGGGGCAGTATTATAGTAGTTATATTCTCGTACATAGGGGGCAGTATTATAGTAGTTATATTCTTGTACATAGGAGCAGTATTATAGTAGTTATATTCTTGTACATAGGAAGCAGTATTATAGTAGTTATATTATTGTACATAGGAGGCAGTATAATAGTAGTTATATTCTTGTACATAGGGGCAGTATTATAGTAGTTATATTCTTGTACATAGGGGGCAGTATTAAGGTAGTTATATTCTTGTACATAGGAGGCAGTATTATAGTAGTTATATTCTTGAACATAGGAGGCAGTATTATAGTAGTTATATTCTTGTACATAGGAGGCAGTATTATAGTAGTTATATTCTTGTACATAGGGGGCAGTTTTATAGTAGTTATATTCTTGTACTTAGGAGGCAGTATTATAGTAGTTATATTCTTGTACATAGGGGGCAGTATTATAGTAGTTATATTCTTGTACATGGAGGCAGTATTATAGTAGTTATATTCTTGTACATAGGGGGCAGTATTATAGTAGTTATATTCTTGTACATAGGGGGCAGTATTATAGTAGTTATATTCTTGTGCATAGGGGCAGTATTATAGTAGTTATATTCTTGTACATAGGAGCAATATTATAGTAGTTACATTCTTGTACATAGGGGGCAGTATTATAGTAGTTATATTCTTGTACATAGGGGGCAGTATTATAGTAGTTATATTCTTGTACATAGGGGACAGTATTATAGTAGTTATATTCTTTTACTTAGGAGGCAGTATTATAGTAGTTATATTCCTGTACATAGGGGGCAGTATTATAGTAGTTATATTCTTGTACATGGAGGCAGTATTATAGTAGTTATATTCTTGTACATAGGGGGCAGTATTATAGTAGTTATATTCTTGTACATAGGGGGCAGTATTATAGTAGTTATATTCTTGTACATAGGGGCAGTATTATAGTAGTTATATTCTTGTACATAGGGGGCAATATTATAGTAGTTATATTCTTGTACATAGGAGCAATATTATAGTAGTTATATTCTTGTACATAGGGGGCAGTATTATAGTAGTTATATTCTTGTACATAGGGGGCAGTATTATAGTAGTTATATTCTTGTACATGGTGGCAGTATTATAGTAGTTATATTCTTGTACATAGGGGGCAGTATTATAGTAGTTATATTCTTGTACATAGGGGGCAGTATTATAGTAGTTATATTCTTCTACATAGAGGGCAGTATTATAGTAGTTATATTCTTGTACATAGGGGGCAGAATTATAGTAGTTATACTCTTGTACATAGGGGCAGTATTATAGTAGTTATATTCTTGTACATAGAGGGCAGTATTATAGTAGTTATAATCTTGTACATAGACGGCAGTATTATAGTAGTTATATTCTTGTACATAGGGGGCAGTATTATAGTAGTTATATTCTTGTACATAGGGGGCAGTATTATAGTAGTTATATTCTTGTACATAGGAGGCAGTATTACAGTAGTTATATTATTGTACAGAGGAGGCAGTATTATAGTAGTTATATTCTTGTACATAGGGGCAGTATTATAGTAGTTATATTCTTGTACATAGAGGGCAGTATTATAGTAGTTATATTCTTGTACATAGACGGCAGTATTATAGTAGTTATATTCTTGTACATAGGGGCAGTATTATAGTAGTTATATTCTTGTACATAGTAGCAGTATTATAGTAGTTATATTCTTGTACATAGTAGCAGTATTATAGTAGTTATATTCTTGTATATAGGGGGCAGTATTATAGTACTTATATTCTATTACATAGGAGCAGTATTATAGTAGTTATATTCTTGTACATAGTAGCAGTATTATAGTAGTTATATTCTTGTATATAGGGGGCAGTATTATAGTACTTATATTCTTGTACATAGGAGCAGTATTATAGTAGTTATATTCTTGTACATAGGAGCAGTATTATAGTAGTTATATTCTTGTACATAGTAGCAGTTTTATAGTAGTTATATTCTTGTACATAGGGGGCAGTATTATAGTAGTTATATTCTTGTACATAGGGGGCAGTATTATAGTAGTTATATTCTTGTACATGGAGGCAGTATTATAGTAGTTATATTCTTGTACATAGAGGGCAGTATTATAGTAGTTATATTCTTGTACATAGGGGGCAGTACTATAGTAGTTATATTCTTGTACATAGAGGGCAGTATTATAGTTGTTATATTCTTGTACATAGGGGCAGTATTATAGTAGTTATTTTCTTGTACATAGGGGCAGTATTATAGTAGTTATATTCTTGTACATAGTAGCAGTATTATAGTAGTTATATTCTTGTACATAGTAGCAGTATTATAGTAGTTATATTCTTGTATATAGGGGGCAGTATTACAGTACTTATATTCTTGTACATAGGAGCAGTATTATAATAGTTATATTCTTGTACATAGGGGGCAGTATTATAATAGTTATATTCTTGTACATAGGGGGCAGTATTATAGTAGTTATATTCTTGTACATTGGGGCAGTATTATAGTAGTTATATTCTTGTACATAGAGGGCAGTATTATAGTAGTTATATTCTTGTACATAGAGGGCAGTATTATAGTAGTTATATTCTTGTATATAGGGGCAGTATTATAGTACTTATATTCTTGTACATAGGAGCAGTATTATAGTAGTTATATTCTTGTACATAGTAGCAGTATTATAGTAGTTATATTCTTGTATATAGGGGGCAGTATTATAGTACTTATATTCTTGTACATAGGAGCAGTATTATATTAGTTATTTTCTTGTTCATAGTAGCAGTATTATAGTAGGTATATTCTTGTACATAGGAGCAGTATTATAGTACTTATATTCTTGTACATAGGAGCAGTATTATAGTAGTTATATTCTTGTACATAGGAGCAGTATTATAGTAGTTATATTCTTGTACATAATAGCAGTATTACAGTAGTTATATTCTTGTACATAGGGGGCAGTATTATAGTAGTTATATTCTTGTACATAGGGGGCAGTATTATAGTAGTTATATTCTTGTACATGGAGGCAGTATTATAGTAGTTATATTCTTGTACATAGTAGCAGTATTATAGTAGTTATATTCTTGTACATAGGGAGCAGTATTATAGTAGTTATATTCTTGTATATAGGGGGCAGTATTATAGTAGTTATATTCTTGTACATAGGGGGCAGTATTATAGTAGTTATATTCTTGTACATAGAGGGCAGTATTATAGTAGTTATATTCTTGTACATAGGGGGCAGTATTATAGTAGTTATATTCTTGTACATAGAGGGCAGTATTATAGTAGTTATATTCTTGTACATAGGGGGCAGTACTATAGTAGTTATATTCTTGTACATAGAGGGCAGTATTATAGTAGTTATATTCTTGTACATAGGGGCAGTATTATAGTAGTTATATTCTTGTACATAGGGGCAGTATTATAGTAGTTATATTCTTGTACATAGTAGCAGTATTATAGTAGTTATATTCTTGTACATAGTAGCAGTATTATAGTAGTTATATTCTTGTACATAGTAGCAGTATTATAGTAGTTATATTCTTGTTTATAGGGGGCAGTATTATAGTACTTATATTCTTGTACATAGGAGCAGTATTATAGTAGTTATATTCTTGTACATAGGGGGCAGTATTATAGTAGTTATATTCTTGTACATAGGGGGCAGTATTATAGTAGTTATATTCTTGTACATAGAGGGCAGTATTATAGTAATATTCTTGTACATAGAGGGCATTATTATAGTAGTTATATTCTTGTACATAGGGGGCAGTATTTTAGTAGTTATATTCTTGTACATAGGGGCAGTATTATAGTAGTTATATTCTTGTACATAGTAGCAGTATTATAGTAGTTATATTCTTGTACATAGTAGCAGTATTATAGTAGTTATATTCTTGTATATAAGGGACAGTATTATAGTACTTATATTCTTGTACATAGGGGGCAGTATTATAGTAGTTATATTCTTGTACATAGGGGGCAGTATTATAGTAGTTATATTCTTGTACATAGGGGGCAGTATTATAGTAGTTATATTCTTGTACATAGGGGGCAGTATTATAGTAGTTATATTCTTGTACATAGGGGGCAGTATTATAGTAGTTATATTCTTGTTCATGGAGCAGTATTATAGTAGTTATATTCTTGTACATAGTAGCAGTATTATAGTAGTTATATTCTTGTACATAGGGAGCAGTATTATAGTAGTTATATTCTTGTATATAGGGGGCAGTATTATAGTAGTTATATTCTTGTACATAGGGGGCAGTATTATAGTAGTTATATTCTTGTACATAGGAGGCAGTATTATAGTAATTATATTCTTGTACATAGGAGCAGTATTATAGTAGTTATATTCTTGTACATAGGAGGCAATATTATAGTAGTTATATTCTTGTACATAGGGGGCAGTATTATAGTAGTTATATTCTTGTACATAGGGGGCAGTATTACAGTAGTTATATTCTTGTACATAGGGGGCAGTATTATAGTAGTTATATTCTTGTACATAGGGGGCAGTATTATAGTAGTTATATTCTTGTACATAGGAGCAGTATTATAGTAGTTATATTCTTGTACATAGGGGGCAGTATTATAGTAGTTATATTCTTGTACATAGGAGCAGTATTATAGTAGTTATATTCTTGTACATAGGAGCAGTATTATAGTAGTTATATTCTTGTACATAGGGGGCAGTATTATAGTACTTATATTCTTGTACATAGAGGGCAGTATTATAGTAGTTATATTCTTGTACATAGGGGCAGTATTATGGTAGTTATATTCTTGTACATAGGGGGCAGTATTATAGTAGTTATATTCTTGTACATAGGGGCAGTATTATGGTAGTTATATTCTTGTACATAGGGGGCAGTATTATGGTAGTTATATTCTTGTACATAGGAGGCAGTATAATAGTAGTTATATTCTTCTACATAGGGGCAGTATTATGGTAGTTATATTCTTGTACATAGGGGGCAGTATTATAGTAGTTATATTCTTGTACATAGGGGGCAGTATTATAGTAGTTATATTCTTGTACATAGGGGCAGTATTACAGTAGTTATATTCTTGTACATAGTGGTCAGTATTATAGTAGTTATATTCTTGTGCATAGGGGCAGTATTATAGTAGTTATATTCTTGTACATAGGAGGCAGTATTATAGCAGTTATATTCTTGTACATAGGGGGCAATATTATAGTAGTTATATTCTTGTACATAGGAGCAGTATTATAGTAGTTATATTCTTGTACATAGGGGGCAGTATTATAGTAGTTATATTCTTGTACATAGGAGCAGTATTATAGTAGTTATATTCTTGTACATAGGAGGCAGTATAATAGTAGTTATATTCTTGTATATAGGGGCAGTATTATGGTAGTTATATTCTTGTACATAGGGGGCAGTATTATAGTAGTTATATTCTTGTACATAGAGGGCAGTATTACAGTAGTTATATTCTTGTACATAGTGGTCAGTATTATAGTAGTTATATTCTTGTACATAGGGGCAGTATTATAGTAGTTATATTCTTGTACATAGGGGCAGTATTATAGTAGTTATATTCTTGTACATAGTGGTCAGTATTATAGTAGTTATATTCTTGTACATAGGAGCAGTGTTATAGTAGGTATATTCCTGTACATAGGGGGCAGTATTATAATAATTATATTCTTGTGCATAGGGGGCAGTATTATAGTAGTTATATTCTTGTACATAGGAGCAGTATTATAGTAGTTATATTCTTGTACATAGGGGGCAGTATTATAGTAGTTATATTCTTGTACATAGGGGCCATTTTTCTAGCATTAGTTGGTGTTACATTATTAGATTATTCTCCTGCATGCTCGCTAATCTCTACTTGCTACATTATGCACTGGTGATCTCTTGGTTTGTATCACATTAGTTGCATTCTTTCAATGTGCTTTTCTTGTCAGTGCATCTCTTAGTGTCATATGAGTTGGACGCCCTCTACAGGGTGAGGAATTGATACATACAGATTGCTATAACTGCCTGCTTTTAGAAAAGTAGTTTTTTCAGATTCGGTACTTTATTCTTGTTGCTGCCCAGTCTGTTATACAATGTTGTGTCACCACTAATGCGGAAATCCATCTGTATATATAAAGACAAAAGCCCTCACTGACTCACTGACTGACTCACTGACTCACTGACTGACTGACTGACTCACTCACTCACTCACTGACTGACTCGCCAAAAGTTCTCCAACTTCCCGATGTCGTACAAAATATGAATTTTGGCACAAGCATAGATTATCTCCAAGATAGGAAAAGCTAATGGATCCCAACTCGATAATTCAATTCTAGCGCAAAAGAATTGGCGTTGAAATTTTACGTACATAATCTAAATCTCTCACTTCCCAATGTCATAGAAACGTGAAATTTGGCACAAGCATTGATTATGTCATAAATATGAAAAGCTAATGGGTCCGAACTCGATTATTCAATTCTGTGTTCAAAAGAATTAGCGTCCAAATTTTACGTATGGAAGGTCATTTTCTCACTTTACGGTGTCATAGAAACGTGAAATTTGGCAGGAGCATTGATTATGTCATAAATAGGAAAAGCTAATGGGTCCCAACTCGATTATTCAATTCTATCGCAAAACAGTTAGCGTCCAAATTTTACGTACAGAATCTAATTCTCCAACTTCCTGATGTCGTAGAAACATGAAATTTTGCAAAAGCATTGATTATGTCATAAATAGGAAAATGTAATGGGTCCCCACTCAATTATTCAATTCTAACACAAAAAAATTAGCGTCCAAATTTTACATACGGGATCTAATTCTCTCACATCCCGATGTCGTAGAAACATGAAATTTGGCATGAGCATTGATAATGTCATAAATAGGAAAAGTTAATAGGTCCCAACTCGATTATTCAATTCTAAGCGCAAAAGAATTAGTGTCTAAATTTTACGCACGGAATCTAATTCTCTCACTTCCCGTTGTCGTAGAAACATGAAATTTGGCATGAACATTGATTATGTCATAAAAAGGAAAAGTTAATGGGTCCCAACTCGATTATTCAATTCTAAGTGCAAAGGAATTGTCACAGAGACGGAAAAAGTCTATAGACTAAATTATTTGGCCCTTATCACAGTTATAGACTAAAATGTATATACTTTAATGGAAATTTAACTTAAAAACATGAATGGGCTCACACACATGCGTATCGCATGGGCGAACAAAACAACCACACAAAAACACAAAGGTCACCTCTTCCTTATCTCAGGAAACTTATGGAGGCTAGAAAAATCAGTATTGATAAAGGACTACTAATGTTATGTCCTCTATTTTTTATTTATATCACATAGGAGGTAAGAGGAAGGCTCTATCTGCTGTAGGGCGCCTGTAAGTATAATGCCCCCCGCAGAGTATTTTAGGTAGAGAACCTCTTCCTAACAAAAATTCGCCCCTCTGTGATTACAGTATAACGCTTAGCGCATGACGAGATGGTTCAAATAGGAGAAACTCCAAGAGAACTAGACCCTTATGCGCAAGAATTACCATCAATACCTAGTTCTGGGCAAGATCTACTTGTGGGCTTTTTGTGGTGAATCGCATTCAGCCCTAGCTGTACTGTTATTTGTCACTATAGCTATCCATTGTGTGGATTTCCCAAGAACTTGGCTATAGAGACACGCCATGGCGATTTAGTGCTCGAAATTGTCCTGAATAAATCAGATGCTGTGATCCAGTCTATATATGATCGAGCACATAAATTGCGCTTTCCCAAGCCACCCTCTAATATTTTAAAATATCTATTTATCACGAAAAAACAACAAAAAGCAGAATCAGCTATCATCCTGATTTATTATTCTTTCTTCAAAATATTTGTGCTCCTGATGAACCACATTCGTGTGGGGAAACGCGTTGAGCCGAGCATACTGCAATTGAATAACCCTGGTCTGCGCCGTAATTCTTGCGCATAAGGGTCTAGTTCTCTTGGAGTTTCTCCTATTTGAACCATCTCGTCATGCGCTAAGCGCTATACTGTAATCACAGAGGGGCGAATTTTTTTTAGGAAGAGGTTCTCTACCTAAAATACTCTGCAGGGGGCGTTATACTTACAGGCGCCCTACAGCAGATAGAGCCTTCCTCTTACCTCCTATGTGATATAAATTAAAAATAGAGGACATAACATTAGTAGTCCTTTATCAATACTGATTTTTCTAGCCTCCATAAGTTTCCTGAGATAAGGAAGAGGCGACCTTTGTGTTTTTGTGTGGTTGTTTTGTTCGTCCATGCGATACGCATGTGTGTGAGCCCATTCATGTTTTTAAGTTAAATTTCCATTAAAGTATATACATTTTAGTCTATAACTGTGATAAGTGCAAAAGAATTAGCGTCTACATTTTACGTATGGAATCTAATTCTCTCACTTCCTGATGTCATTTTATATAAAGGAAACATCGCATGGTTGCCTCCACGTGGTGTTTCCTGGGTAACGCAGAGAACTATGCAAAATGGTGAACATATGTTTTTCCCCGGTATCTCTAAAGTAACCACGACTTCATAAGCTTTTCCGTGTGAACACCAGATAAACACCAGTACCAAATTAACTCGGGCGAAGCCGGGTATATCAGCTAGTTCACTATATAAGTTTCAGTGCCGTATTTGGTTCTGGCTCCACAGTTATACATACTGTATCCGTTGGTCCGTTATAATGTTACCCCTGGGGTGTTTCAGGGGCCGTTTATTTGATCCCTATTCAGTGATGCAGTTTTATTAATTTTTTTGATTTAGGGTGCTTTAACACAGGCAAAAGAATCGCACAATTCTCTTGTTATGCGACAGCGCTACTTATCGCATATGTTTAAAGCTCATGCTTTCCAATGGGTTCCTTCACATTCACAATGTTTTCTCCTATGCTATGTTGCAATAAAAAAAAGTTGCGGCGTGCTCAAATTTGAGTTATTTGCAATTTTGTTTGTAGCCCACGTTTCCCTATAGAGCCTACTACCTTATCGCTTCTTACGAACCAGTAATTTTCTTGAGATGTGATACATTTCCCGATGCTTATCTAGCTGGTTAGGTCCGGGTCCGGGCTGCTGCTCTGTAGCTCCGCCGGGTGTCCTGCAGTACTCTTTTGCCCCTGAAGATTAGTTCCTAGTTGCGGGATTCAAATATCTCGCCCTCAGGAAACGAAGGCTGGGATTGGTTCATCCAGCTCTGCATTGATTGGGTGAGCAAAGTCTGAAGAACCAATCACGTTGTGGAGGTGGGATTTATGAATTGGCCAATCAATGCTCAGCCAATTCATAAATCTTACTTCCACAACATGATTAGCTGAGCAAAGTTTGAAGAACCAATCAATGAAGAGCTGGATGAACCAATCACAGCCTTTGCACTGCATCACTTGGCTGAGTAGCGCTGGATGAAGCTATCAGAGCCATTGCTTCCTGCAGGCATTTTTTTTTAATCCCACAACCAGGAAGTGATTTTCTATGGGCGATTGAGGGCTGCAGGATGCCCGGCGGAGCTCTGGGGAGCAGCGAGAAGATGCGGATCGAGCCTGGTAGGTAAGCATTCTCTATTTTTTTTTCCAGGGAATGCAGCCAGGGCTTATTTTCGGAGGAGGGTTTAACCTTCTCTCAATACAATTGCAGAAGTTTACCGCAGTCAGCAGCGATGTGATGTGAGGTTTTCCACAAGAAAACGCATTGCTGTCGCTACAAAGTGGCGGGGACCGAGCTGTGATATCGCTGTCGCCCGTGTGAAAGAGGCGATGACAGTCTTTGGCTGCGGAGTGTTTCGGTAGTCATTTGGGTGGACGGGTCGCTGGTGAGACTGATCTGGATTATGGTTTTCTCCAGCAGGTTTCGGGGTATTTTGCAGCTTCCGAATTGTATAGTGTGCACACATCGTCGAGCAGATTAGACACAAGCGATCAGTCTCATATCCAAAATGGCTCTCTGGTAGAAACATCCAGACAGGCCCTTTTATTGAAAAGGATAACACCTGCCCTTTATGGGCGTTTAACAGATTACATCAGCAACATATATATATATATATTCTTATTCGCTGGGTTATATAGAATCTCCCGCCTCCCTACCCACCCTTCCTCACGTCTGCCATAGTGTGGACTTTGTCTTCTTTAGCATGCAGACAACCTTAAGGAATTCTGTGTAGTTGACAAATCATTGTTTAAATAGATTGTGCTGGGAGTGGAAGGGGGCTAGGTAAACACTCAGTGTTGAACACAGATATACACATAACACTATGGCCCTTAACTCTTAGAGGCTTCTTGTGCAATTTCTATGTATTTAGCTAACATTACATCATACATCCTTCACCATCACATTGTCTAGCAAATACCATGATTAGATTGTGTGTGTCCTTTAAACTCCACAGAGCTAAGAGTCATTACAACAGCATAATACATTTTGTTTATACAAATCGATAGACATTTTATACTAACTAATCATCATGTCTATCACAATCCCCCCTTAAAATGTCTATCCTCTAACTCTCTATCTGATTTTCACAGTTCTCTGCGCATGAGCCTATAACTGGAGCGTGTTGAAGGTTCGTTTTAGAGTCTTCAAGGGGGTGTAGGACTTGTCCACTCCTTCTGGGGATGCATCTAGCAAACTCATGGTGGGAGCGGCTTTTCCAGCATCAGTTTCACAGGTCTCTCTGACACAGAGGATAACACAGCAGACTAGAACAGAAAAGGTAACCATCAGTTCACATACAACAGCAATGCCCGTCTGTGCCAGGATCCTTTACCACCCGCTCATCCATGGCGAGTGCTGGTCCCAAAAGTTAGCTCTTTTTAGTTAGCGCGGTCAGCTTCTTAATGGCAACTGCGTCTTTACCCGCGGGTCACGTGTCGTCTAGGATGTAGGTACAACAAGTCTCCCCTATCATCTTACAGACACTCCCCTTTTTAGCTAAAGTCATATCTAAGGCCATTCTATTTTAAAAAGTCATAGTCGAGGTAGGTCCTATTGGTCGACTAGTCCCTATAAGGCGTCTCTAGTATAATTTATAAACCACTGTTAATTATAATAAAACGTAATTAATCCAATCAACGTTTATTTACCCTAATGATCAGGAAAATGGACTCGAATCTAGTTTTAACTTGGTCTCTATTTTTTAAAACTTGTCAGGTACCCCCCTTGGCTATCCTATGACGTCAATGTATACGTGTAGATCAAAACTACCACCAGGGGTCTCTCTTCTCGCTCTAGTATAATGTTACAATACTAGTAGTGTGCACAGGTACGCACGGCCTGGGACTCCCTAATCTTCACCCACACCAATGTCCCTCCTGGAGATAGTCCTAATGGTGAACACGTCCAGGCCGCCTCACCCTGACCCTACACTACCTAGTGACAAGACTGGAAGGAACCGCCGTACCTATGCGGAAAACAAGGATAGACCAACATGACGGGATAACCACAAAACAGACTGAGTTGGATCGAGATAAAGTAACTATTGGGGGTAACCTCATTATCCTTAATGTTGTCTGACAGGATGTGGAGGAGCATAAGGGCTTTACTAAGGCACACTCCCCTGTCCAATTACCCTCCAGGCGGGTCCTCTACCTCATGTCTCCACAAAGCCAGTAAACGTCTCCTAAGGACTGGATCTGATTCTGTGTCCATTCCCCTCCTATCGTACCGTAGGAGGAGCAATACCCGTTGGTGAGTTCCCCAAAAATCTCCCTCCACCCTGCCTATTTGCCTGGCAGGTGTAATTTCCAGGGTAGTCAGTAATACTCTCTCCGGTGCAAACACTTAAGTAGTTATAGAGTATTCCTTCTTCCACTTCTCACGGACAGTGTAATTAGCGGAAATGTTCGTGAAGAGACTAATAAACCACTCTTCAGCATCTACCGGGAGATTTAGGGGGACCATCCCCGAGTGTGGTCGGGCACTACCGCACACGCAACAGTTAGACTTGTTGCTCCTGTTAGCATTGTACCTCATCAACTCCAACCAGAGATTCTGGTCAGAGTAGCCAGTCGCTACTGTCAAGGTGTCCTCAAAAGGTAGGGTCGGCTATGATCATCATGTTCGTCAAGGTCTTTATCTTACGACAGATGGGGTTAATTATGGGCACGGGACTAAGTGAAGGCTTCCATTCGGGTGCATCTACCATATCCCTTATTTTAAACTTCCCTAAGGGATCTGTCCTCCCGTACCGGTATGTCCCCAGACTATAAGTCCCTCCATCCCCCGGGCTTGGATCTCCCATGGTTAATGTAAAAACCGCATTAAAACCAAGCAACATACTAAGTTCAGCCTTCCAATACCTGCTGTCCTTATTATTCTCAAGGAGGGTTATACGACTAATTAGGGATTTCCCGCTCTTATCTTTCTTATTTAAGGCACTTCGCGGTTTATAGCACCAGTCTGTTCCTGTGTTCCATCCCACTAATCCCCAATAACGGCAGTCTTCTCCCCAGACGTTATCAGTGGCGCAAACATATTGTATTCCCCGGGTATGTAAGTCATATAACCAGCTGGACTGAGCTAAATCTGGCCTGCGGTGGGATCTTGCGCCTAGACACGGGACCACAGTACAATAGTCGAAGGAATATGCGGCTACTTGAGCATTGGACGAGTTATACCAGAAGGTAACCATACCCTCATATTCTTCCGACTAAGGATTCCAGTTGCCACCCTCCTCTCTCACTAGCCCTAACCAGAGTAATGTCTTTGGCACAACTAAGACTGGTCTCCCGGATCTGAAGCTTTCTTACAGTATGAAGCATGGATCCATGTAAGTCTTTCGGCTAATTTCACTGCTGTGGCAGTAGTCAGAAGCACCTGGTAGGGCCATCAAATCGGGGCTCAAGAGGGTGCTTCCTGGGGAACTTCTTGACGCACACCCAATCCCCAGGCTGCAAGATATGTGTCCCAGTGTCTGCCTCTGAGTCTGGAAGAGAACACCTGTGCATAGGCTTTGGTTAGTTCTTTAACAAAGGAAATCACATACTTAGTCAACACATAAGACTGTAATTGTAACTACTGAGGATAGTAACGACCTAGCCTTGGGGCTAGCCCAAACAATCTTGTAGGGAGATAATGTATAATCCCCCCCTGGGTTCATATCTAACACTGTATAAGGCTATTGGATGACAGTCTTTCCAAAGTGGCGTCATTTTTAAGTATCTTACTTTTAGCGTGCCACTACGTCTCTCCACCTTTCCACTACTCTAAAGATGGTACAGTATGTAAAAGGCCTGGGATACACCCAGAGCAGACATGACATGTTACATTCACCTGCGAAGTTTATACCTCTGTCTGACTCTGAATCACTTCTGGTACCCCATATTCACAGTTTACCTCGTTCATGAGCTTCTTTGCGGTTACCTACTTGTTTGCCTTGGTAACAGGGTCAGCCTCCAACCTGCAAAGACATCAACAACAACAAGCACGTATTCATACTTCCCAACAAGTGGGAGCTGAACGTAGTCAATTTGCAATCCCTGAAATGGGTAGAGTGGTCTAGGCAAGTGTGATGTGGCAAATTTACTTCTGCCCTGACTCACCTATGGCATAGATCATGCTAAACTGGACAAATGATGCAGCAGCTACAGAGAACCTATAAGTCGCCCATCCTCTTTCAAGCGTCGTCATCATTGCTGCTTTACTAGGTGGGTCTTTCCGTCCATCAGCTGGGCCATCATGGGATACAGGAACTGTGGTAGGCAAGTGCTGTTGACTGTTCACCACACGCTGTCCTGTTTCTGCTGCTCCCATATTAGTCCATTTATTCTTTCCTTCCTTGCTGGCTTGTAACTGTAAAAGTCTTTAGCATATCAAAGTCCAAATTTTTGTCAATGTCCAAAGTTTTTTACCACTGACTCATGCCGTCAGTATCTTTTCTTCTTTCTTCCACGGCTTGAGGGCCGCTGCCTTTGCTATGCTTTCAGCGAGGGTGTCGTCTCTCGCCTCTCCAGTGTAGGAATCGGTGCGAACTCTCAACTTTGTCAGGTAGAAGTAGGGCCCTCCATGAGACTCTGTACCGCTGCACCATTCTCAATTGATTGTCCTGCTAAAGTAAAAACTGTCTGGCCTTCCATATTGGGCCGTAATCATGAGCTATGCCAAATGCATACCAGGAGTCAGTGTAAAGGGTTGCCGGTCTTACCTCTCGCCACTCTACTCGCCTCAGTGAGGGCCTTCAATTCCGCTTCTTGTACTGTGACATGCGGAGGCACAGCTTCTGCTTCTAGGACATCTTGTTGTGTGACCACTGCATATCCGATGTGGAGTCATCAATCCTCACCCTGGTACCATCTGCAAAAAGCTCAACATATGCATTATCAACAGAGGTTCTGGTAACTGTTTGCATACCTGCAGTTTCTTACTGTATTAGTACTAAATAATCATGTTGATGTTCTATTTCACATGGCTCGGAATCTTGTTATCTTATTCCATTTATTTATTTACTTTTTTTTTTTTTTTTAAAAGCCCAATAGCTGATCTACAACACCTAGATCATCTATGACCCAGATCACCTATGCCTCCCCCCTTTTGAACCGGAATACTCAATGGAAAAAAGAGTAATTGCGTTCAAACTAGTAAACCAAGAGGCACAAAAACAAGCACTTTGTAGGTCAAGGTGACATTGTATGCAGCGAAGTCTGAGCGAAAATATCCCTTAGATTTTTTCCTCAGGTTGCAGTTAGCATTTCTTAACACAAGGGGGCGCAACACAAGTCAAATTTTACGTCACCCAGTGTAATAGTATTTCAGGGAATGGCCAGCGTTTAGCTTTTACTCTCCTGTGGAATATAATTATAGCTTCAGTGTAGACTGACACTAGAATATACAAAAGACTTAAGGAAAAACTAAAGAATACGGATGAATTAACATCCTACTCTGGGCAATTTAGTCCCTCTTTCTTCACATAAAAGTAAAATTACTTCACCAAATTGCGTGAAAAAGTTTGCTGGGTGACTATAGGGAAATTATTCCATCTGTAGGAACCTTCCATAACATCATCTGTCTGAGCATCCATTGGAGAAGCGGGCAGTGGAAAACAGAGCCCCTGGGAACATGAGAGAGCGTCCCCTGTCATGTATTCCCGGCCTCTGTCCCCCATGCATCAACTCCAATCTTCCATACACTATAAACCAGCTTAGTCATCTACTATGTCCCAAGCTGCATCTTCACAAAGGTTTGTTTCCCTGAACTTATCACACATCCAAAGTGGCCACATCTTGGAGCGTAACAAAGTCTGGTCAAATAAAACCTAACTTCAGACAATCATGATGTTAGCACTGGATACAGTGGCATTGGGGAATATAGGCCTCCCAAGTGCAGCAAAATGGCCACCAGAGGCAGAAAGGAGCGGAGCTACAAATCTCCCAGGTGAGGCAAGATGGCTGCCGGAGGAAGGGGCGGGGCCAGGGGCAGCAGCACTCCCAGGTGAGGCAAAATGGCCGCTGGAGGAGGAAGGGGCGGGGCCAGGTCCTGTCCCGGATGGGGAGGGACCGGAAGTAACATCACACACCCTGAAAGTGAGCACATGGGGGGAAGTGCTGCAGAGTCACACTATGTGGAGTTGTAAACATTGCAAGCGCGGCCGCCATTACAGGGAGGGGCTGTAGTCAACACAAAGGCATTACATTGTTCATTAGCAATACACATACCCCACTACATGCTTTCTCCTCTTGAATCTCTTAACTACGTTATACCAAAAAAAACTAGCTAAAAACACCTTTCTTTCTGCTAGGCTTCCTGCTCATCTTCTGAAAACTTTCTACAGTCTATCTTACCATATTCATTTCTGCTTATCTGTCCATAACCTGACATTTCTTTCTGCAACTTTTCCTGATCCTTCTCTTTATATAACATTTCTACATGTTTTGCATATTCCAAAACATCCTGTACTGAACCCTCATTCTATTCTACCTGCTTATTCTATCCTATCTGAAGTTTCTGGACACAATAGTGTTCCTCTTGTAAAATCTGCTTTCTTCAAATCCTTCCAATATAACCTCTCTTTCCCACTCAGATTACAATGCACATTAATTCTACAAAGCACACGGAACGGAAGGGTTAATTGGGAAATGCTTTCAGTCCACTTTCTTATCAGCAACCCTCCCCCAATAATAAACACTGCACATTCTTTCTATAATACCAAACAGACAGGATTACTGGAGAATACCCACAACGGCTCAAGGTATATATCTCATCTACCTTTATAACAACCCACCCTCTACTAGTAATCCGTCTGGACAGGACATTTTAGCTATACACAGAGACTGACGATTATTTTCAATGACCAAAACCTCAACAATATTCTGGAGACATCAGCCGTCACACCACGGCTATATTGCCGCGTATATACCTTTTCACATATGAGAACATAACACGCTCAATCATAAATGTAAATATGCGTATCATAAATCTTCCTAACCTCACTAGTTACCTAGGAGCAAGTGTCTGGCGCGCTCCCTCAGACTTAAGCAGCCGAGTCCGCCCTTCTGACACATTAACCCTCACAGAATTTGTCTCTTGGTCTTGCATACACAATTTTTAACCGTCTCAGACATAGCAGCCACAGCATACAAAATACCCCTTAAGCAGGTTAAAACGGTGGTCTTTTTTCCGAGTAAGAAAGAACTATATTACCTGCCTTTCATTGATTTATCACTCTGGATCAGAAACAGGCAGAAAAGCAGTCAGAACCCAGATCACATCGGTAGATTTACATAAAGCAATCTTACCGTGTTCTGTAGATTTTCGGGCCCCTGAGTTCTGTGTGCTATCAGCCGATCTCTGTATTTTTCCAGAATGAAAGAAATCAAAATCTCAAAATCTCTAACTCGGTACACCCAGGATACGCCACTGATCTGGATTATGGTTTTCTCCAGCAGGTTTCGGGGTATTTTGCAGCTTCCGAATTGTATAGTGTGCACACATCGTCGAGCAGATTAGACACAAGCGATCAGTCTCATATCCAAAATGGCTCTCTGGTAGAAACATCCAGACAGGCCCTTTTATTGAAAAGGATAACACCTGCCCTTTATGGGCGTTTAACAGATTACATCAGTAACATATATATATATATATATTCTTATTCGCTGGGTTATATAGAATCTCCCGCCTCCCTACCCACCCTTCCTCACGTCCGCCATAGTGTGGACTTTGTCTTCTTTAGCATGCAGACAACCTTAAGGAATTCTGTGTAGTTGACAAATCATTGTTTAAATAGATTGTGTGGGGAGTGGAAGGGGGCCTAGGTAAACACTCAGTGTTGAACACAGATATACACATAACACTATGGCCCTTGACTCTTAGAGGCTTCTTGTGCAATTTCTATGTACCATCCCATTGTCTAGCAAATAACATGATTAGATTGTGTGTGTCCTTTAAACTCCACAGAGCTAAGAGTCATTACAACAGCATAATACATTTTGTTTATACAAATCGATAGACATTTTATACTAACTAATCATCATGTCTATCACAAGACGCATACAGAGAACAGCGCTTGCTTTGGCGCACCTCGCCCGTTCGTATGTTTCCTGCTTAGACATACAGACACATTTGGCTGCTGAAGTGGAGACCCCAAGAAAAACGTAAGCATTGCGTTTGTCCGTATTTACATGGGCGATTCTGATATCGATGTTGCACTCTGAAACCTGCGATTTTATGCGTTTTTTTTTAACAGACATTTCGGTACACGAGGTTTTCTCAGACATGAAAATCACTTGTTTCAACAGAAAAATCTGTAAATTCGCACTCGCATAAACCTCACGTCTGCGCGTCTTCTGCCAGCGCCATTTTCGTATGATAACTAACGGGCGAGTTTTACGCAATCTCACTGAAAAATTGAACATGCTTTGGTTTTTCCACCTCGCAGCATCGTTGTGAGAACGGCCCAGTGGGAACCGCAGATCAATGCATCGCGCGTGGTCTGGGCGGCGCGCAAACACACAACTTACGCCATTTTCTTTCCCTTGTAAATAAGCCCAGAAGCCATATTTACTTGGCTGATTTACATTGCCAGAAAGACAAAGCTAGCATGACAATAAATGGCGTTGTTAGCAGCGCGTGTATTTCCGTGTGCGGACGTTCGCCAGCAGCGATGCGAGGGATCGCCGCTCCTGTTCTGTGGCGTAATAACAGAATCGCATCGCACTCTGTTCACACAGCTGGGAGCTAGTTGTACCGCAGATTATTGGGCGCAGTTTGTATCGTACAGCCTGCAGCGCCTCGTCCGTGCGTTGTGCGATGTTCTCCTGGGAGGCTTGTCCGGACATAGGACCTGCAGCGAGGGAACATTCGCACTTGTAAACGCACTGCTACAAATAATTGATTGTATTTTTCTGCACGTTTACTGCGTTTCTCAATGAAAAAACCTGCATGGGAATATCGGACACGCAAATATGGCCTCACAGCTGCGTTTATGCAAACGCAGCGCGCTCTTATGTTTTCTCTGTTGAAATAACAGGCAATGCGATCCATTTATTTTTTTTTTGCCAAATGCGTCCCAATCGCAGAGAGAAGTGCGGCCTTACAAGCGCAATATTGTTCCAAGTTTCCCGGAGTGATATCCTGCTCGCCAACCTTATGCCCAACACAGTGGAGCTACCATTGTGTCATGCTCCGCCCTCTTCAGCCGTGCACTTGGCGTAACGCAATGTATCCGGTTTTCCTCCAATGAACGGTCATGGTTGGATGGCAGCAATAACCCCGCGAGCCGCGCACTTTCCGTGGCACTCATACTCCGCTCTGTCTCCCCGCAGGACATGCACGTCATCAGCACTGATGAGAACCAAGTATTTGTCGCCATCCAGGAGTGGAATCAGAACGAGACGTACAACCTCTACATCTCCGACACCCGAGGCATCTTCTTCACGCTGGCTCTGGAGAATGTGAAGAGCATCAAGGGTCCGGAGGGGAATGTCATGATCGACCTCTATGAGGTATGTCACCGCTCCATGCGAAGGGTTAAAGTGCGCCAGGGGTAGGAGAACAGACCAGGAGACATTGTACAAGAGCCAAAGCAATATGGCGGCTCTTACTTCTCGTATCCATTGCGTTAAGTGGATTTTGCGTTCCCACTTTTTTCCTCCAAGAAGCCTGCCCCTAGTGGTGCCGGGCAGCACTGCACGTGTCTCACCCTCGGCTCCCGCAGTGAAGCTGCTTTTATCTGCTTCTCATGTAAATGTTGAGCCCAGAACTCAGGAGGCGCGTTGTGTGATCGCTGCCGCCCGCCGCCGGGCTCAGACCCTCATAGAGGCCGAATGGGAGCTCCGATGCCCCCCCGTTCAGTGGCATTTACACTACTGGCGTCTTCTCACATGGCAGACTGGGCTCAGCGCCCCTCAAGCACCAGGATCCCCCATGGAGCTGCACCCCCAGACTGAGATCATCTTTATACCAGTCTAAGGGCAAGAAGGTTGCAGCCATTCCAGACCCCATGCGGCGCATTAACCCATTGTGGCCAGTAGGTTATTTCGGGCCCCCCCCCCCCCAGGGCCAGTGTTCATGTACGATAATAATGAGTTCATTCACATGAGTAACTTTTTTCTTGGGCCGATGTTCTGAGGTCAGGTAAGTCGCTGCGCCTTCTGGGCAATTTTGGAAAAATCTGGTGCCCGGATTCCATGAAAATCGCTCATTGCAGAGATGTAAAAGCTTCTTACTGGCAGCAGAAACCGCAGGCCTGCAGGCGTGACGTCCATCCGCGGGGCACCGACCGATGTCACATTCGCCCATGCGCACGTTTGCTCTTGCAGCGACGCCGCGACACGGAGAAACGGCAGGATGTTCCATTTCTCGGTGACGTGGCTGAAGCCTCGGCCATTACCTGCTGTGGGAAGGTTAACGCTCGCATCGCACTCGCTTAAAACACGCGATGCGGTTCTTGGTTATTCCGTGTTGAAACAACATACAATTTTTCACGTGTGACCAACATATCGCTTAGAAATCCCGGATATCGCGGCCGGATGTCTCCCCCGCCCGTATCTTATATCCGTATATAGGTGCAATGAACATTTTTGGGAGATTCCAGCTCTGGAGACTTTCGTATTTTTTGCGGCGCCCAGAAAACATCTGACATTTCAGTGATGCTACAAAATCGTCACCCCCAGAGATTTTCAAAAATGCTGTGCGCTCTGCGCCAGAGATCACATGATCAGGGGGCGGGACTTATGTCCCGAGTGTGCGGTGTCCTTTATCTGCAGATATCTGGTCTGAATCCGCATCACACAGGGCAAAGATGTCCTAGTCGGTGGCCTCCAGCCTGCGGCCCTCCAGCCGTCGCGCAGCCACGACCGCCATCTTGCCTGAGCGCCTCCTACAGTTTGCTGGGATTTGTAGTTGCGATTTGGAAATAAACAGTTCTAGGAAAACGCGCAGAAGTTATGCTGCAAGAATAGACACAAGTTAGAATTGTGTCACCGTGGACCGCTGTGCAGGTTGTGCGCCATAAACTGTTCAGTTTGCGCGGGCGCTAATGGTTTATTCGCGCGGCCAGACGCGGATTTTTGCCGTGATATTTTTTGCAATTTTTGACTTCCCTTAATATCGCATGAAAAATTGTATGTTGTTTCAATGGGGAAAAAGCAAAAATGGCCCGGCACTGGCATGAGGGACGTAACCTGCCCACAGCAAACAATGGCGCAGTTTTCAGGTTACGTGCTGCAGTATTTCCATGTAAATCCGCCCGTTCGCGGACAGAAGTCTCATCACCCCTCGCAGAGGAGCCGCGTTACATAATGAGCCCTTTGTAGAACCCTCCTCCTCCTCCTCTGCATTCATCGCTTCCACACTCCGCCGGCATATTGACTTCTGACCAATTTCATCAGCGCCAAAACAGCCTCCCCGCCGCCACGACGAGCTAAGAAGCCGTCTGAGATTGATCTGTTTTTCAGCTCCATCAATTTCTCCTAGGTAGCAGGGATAAAGGGGATGTTCCTGGCAAACAAGAAGACTGACAGCCAGGTGAAGACCTTCATCACCTACAACAAAGGCAGAGACTGGCACCTGCTGCAGGCGCCCGACGCCGACCTCCGAGGAAACCCCGTCAACTGCCTGCTGGTGAGCTCTAGAAGATGTGGCGGCGCCTCTGGGGCGCTCTTTGTAAGACTTGTAATGCTGGGTAATACCGCGCCAATTATACTGCCCAAGCACCATATAGTGCAAACATAAGACTTCTATAAGATGTCCACATTGTTATACAATATAGGATCTACATAAAACCACCATATAGCGCCTACATAATACCGCCATACAGTGCTTACGTAAAACCACCATATAGTGCCTACATAATACCGCCATACAGTGCTTACGTAAAACCACCATATAGTGCCTACATAATACCGCCATACAGTGCTTACGTAAAACCACCTATAGTGCCTTCATAATACCGTCATACAGTGCTTACGTAAAACCACCATATAGTGCCTACATAATACCGCCATACAGTGATTACGTAAAACCACCATATAGTGCCTACATAATACCGCCATACAGTGCTTACGTAAAACCACCTATAGTGCCTTCATAATACCATCATACAGTGCTTACGTAAAACCACCATATACTGCCTACATAATACCGCCATACAGTGCTTACGTAAAACCACCATATAGTGCCTTCATAATACCGTCATACAGTGCTTACGTAAAACCACCATATAGTGCCTACATAATATCGCCATACAGTGCTTACCTAAAACCTCCATATAGTGCCTACATAATATCGCCATACAGTGCTTACCTAAAACCTCCATATAGTGCAAACATAAGACTTCTATAAGATGTCCACATTGTTATACAATACAGGATCTACACAAACCCACCATATAGTGCCTTCATAATACCGCCATACAGTGCTTATGTAAAACCTCCATATAGTGCCTACATTAGATTTCTATAAGATGCCTATATAGTTGTACAACTCCTCCATAATACCGCCATATAGTGCCTATATAATCCTCCTCTAGAATGGCTACACAGTTCTACAATACCGCAGCTACATAACACCACAATCTACGTCACAATGAATTACTGACGTTCTGGAGGCCAAAGGAGTCCAACGCTGCTAGTTGGGGGCTGATAAAGGGCCGTCGCTGTAAATGTTGCTGCTGATCTTCTGACTATTTTTTATTGCATTTGATTGAAAAAAAAAACAACCTAATTTAAATGTAAAAAAGCCCTGAATGTTTGCCAATTAGTGACGAAGGGGTTAAATTATGCAGGTTTCCAGTATTTCGCTTACATCGTTGTACTCCAATCCCCCGATTACACGCAGTTCTTGTTATTGTTCTCAGCAAGAGAAACCACGTAATCTTGTAGATATGATACCTTTTAATGGCTAACAAAAATACATGATGTAATAATAGCGAGCTTTCGTACCAACGCAGGGTACTTCTTCCGGCTTAAATGGATTGGATCTGAAGAGGCATGCATATTTATACACACTTATAACATACATACTTATGACAAGGCACAGATATGGATGGGATTGGTTCGCACTTAAAAGGAATTCTGCAAACCAGAAAACAAACTTTTTTTGTCTAGGCCCTGATAGCGGAGTGAAAGTTTTATGGTCTCTAAATTACTGTTGGAGGGGGGGGGGGGGAAAGGTCAACAGGCTCGAATTGTTATAAGAGATACACAAACATTTTTAGCTAAATACTGATAAGGGAGTGAAAGTTTATGGTCCCTGAATTACTGTTGATGGGGGTCTTATCTGTGCAATCAAGTCTCACACTTCCCATTCACGCATAAATCCTGGGGAATAATTTAACCCAGTATTCAGCGTGTCAAAGGTTGTTATCAATTTATACTCCCAAATTCTTCTGTGGTTTTGTGACTTGAAACCACCCTTCAATATCAAAACTCTCATATCTCCTATGTCATGTCCATGGCTAGAGAAGTGTTCGGCCACAGGTAATTCTCTTCTTCTGTGTTCAATCGTGTGGCGATGAGATCTCATCCTGGCTTTCAGTTTCTGTCCTGTTTCTCCAACATAAAGACCCCCAACAGGACATTTACTGCACATGATCAGGTACACAACATTGGACGAGGAACATGTGAATGTCCCCTGGATCTTATAGTCCTGCTGTGTGTTGGGGATCCGTATCCTGTCCGCAGTCAGTACATGTGAGCAGGTCTTACAGCTCCTTACATTACAGGGATAAGTTCCTTTTTGTGTGTCAGAGGGTAATGCACTCCTGATTATAAAGTTCCTCAAGTTAGGAGGTTGCCTGTAACACAGAAGCGGAGGGTCCGGGAATATGGTTTTCAGACGGTCATCCTTGTGCAGGGTATGGTGGAGTTTTCTTGCGGTTTTCCTTAGTACCTCTAGTTGCGGATTGTAGGTCACTACTAGAGGCACACGATTGTTTCTTTCCTTCTCCTTGTATTGGAGTAGTTGACTTCTGGGTATCCTGGTGGCTCTGGTGATTTGGTCATCAATTGAGGTGGGATGGTAGCCCTGATTTATAAATGTTCTTTTAAGATGGTACAAATGTTCCTCTCTGTCTGTTGGGTTGGAGCAGATCCGGTTGTATCTGATGGCCTGGCTGTAGACAATGGACTTTTTGATGTGTTTAGGATGGAAACTGTCCCATCTGAGGTATGTGGGCCGATCAATCGGTTTTCGGTACAGGGATGTCTGTATTGAGTTATTTGAAATCTTTATGGTGGTGTCCAAAAAGTTGATTTCTGTATGCGAGTAGTTTAATGTCAGGTTTATGGTGGGGTGGAATGCATTGAATCTTTCATGGAATTTTATTAATTCTTGTTCGGTGTTGGTCCAGATGATCATGATGTCATCAATGTAGCGGAAGTAGGCCAATGGTTTGCTGGGGCAAGAGGCCAGAAAGTCACTCTCCAGTTTTGCCATAAAAAGGTTGGCATATTGCGGTGCCATTTTACTGCCCATGGCAGTCCCTGTGAGTTGCAGGAATTTCTCTTTGCCAAAGGAGAAATAATTGTGTGTGAGAATGAATCTTGTGAGTTGTAGCACTGCATCAGAGGCGACCCCATTGGCCTCAAGGTGCGCCTGGCAGGCAGTCAGTCCATCCTCGTGTGGGATGTTGGAATATAAGGATTCCACATCCATAGTGGCCAGGATAGTGCCATTGGGGAGGGGACCTACGGTTGACAGTTTGTTCAGTAGGTCCGTGGTGTCTTGCAGGTAGCTGGTTGTGTTTCTCACCAGTGGTTTGAGGATGCCTTCCACCCATCCTGAGATTCCTTCAGTGAGGGTTCCCACACCTGAGATAATCGGTCTTCCTGGGTTGCCAGCTTTGTGTAGTTTTGGAAGCATGTAGAATGTCCCCACCTTGGGGTTCTCCGGTATCAAGTCCAGAAGTTTTGTGGAGCCCACAGACAGGCTTCTGATGACCCTTCTCAATTCCCTCACATATTTCTGAGTCGGGTCTTGATTCAGTTTAGTGTAGTATCTGGTGTCCGTCAGCTGTCTGTTTGCTTCCTTTTTGTAGTCTGATGTGTTCATGAGGACTATAGCACCACCCTTATCTGCAGGCTTAATTGTGATTTCCTTGTTGCTCTTAAGTGCATGGATGGCCCTTCTTTCCTGCATATTGATATTAAATGTTTCACTTCCATGCTTGTCCAGTATAGTGGATTGCACTGCATGCCTAAAGGAGTCTATGTATTTGTCCAAAGTGCGACTCCGGCCAGGAGGGGGCGTCCAATCAGACTTCTTTTTGGCCCCAAGTTTATCCTGTGTTTGTGTGCTTGAAAGGCCTGTGTCCTCTTTATCATGAAAGAATTCTTTCAGTCTTAGTCTTCTGAAATATTCCTCCATGTCACTACAAAGTTCTGTTTTGTCAAGTGTTTTAGTGGGACAGAATGAAAGTCCCCTGGAGAGAACACTGAGCTCCACCTTACTGGGGTTGTGAGATGACAGATTGATAACACAGCTGACTTTACCTTTGTCCGTGTCCCGTTGGGGGTTCTGTTCCCTCCTGCCAGACTCGGGGTGCTCCTGATCCGTGTTTGGGCACAGACCTGCTCTGAGTCGAAGTCTCTGGAGTTTCTTTTCCTTGTTCTGAATAAGGCAGCATCGTAGTGTTGTATAAAAGTGTTGCATTTCCAGGTTCACATCCTCTGTAAGTGTATTTCTTAAAGTTTGTATGTCCACAAGGGCCTTATTCTTGTTGCTGTAGAAGACGTGGATAAGGTGATTCCGCAGTCTCTCAGAAGTCCTGTAGCAAAGACGTTGTGCATAACGAGTGTTGTAAGTGTGCAGAGTTGGGTTCTTTAGGCAGAGGCCTTTGGGAATTAGATGTTCCTTCTTGCATCTGGCTAGAAAGAAAATGTCGCTGTCCAGTTGTGCCAACTTCTTCAGAAGATGTTTCAGTTCCATTTTTGTACGGTACATTCTGGTATCCTCCATTAGGTATAATGAAAACAAAGATCTGGTACCGTGTTAGCCAGTAGAGCAAAATGTGATTGTTCTCAGCAAGAGAAACCACGTAATCTTGTAGATATGATACCTTTTAATGGCTAACAAAAATACATGATGTAATAATAGCGAGCTTTCGTACCAACGCAGGGTACTTCTTCCGGCTTAAATGGATTGGATCTGAAGAGGCATGCATATTTATACACACTTATAACATACATACTTATGACAAGGCACAGATATGGATGTGATTGGTTCGCACTTAAAAGGAATTCTGCAAACCAGAAAACAAACTTTTTTTGTCTAGGCACTGATAGCGGAGTGAAAGTTTTATGGTCTCTAAATTACTGTTGGAGGTGGGGGAAAAGGTCAACAGGCTTGAATTGTTATAAGAGATACACAAACATTTTTAGCTAAATACTGATAAGGGAGTGAAAGTTTATGGTCCCTGAATTACTGTTGATGGGGGTCTTATCTGTGCAATCAAGTCTCACACTTCCCATTCACGCATAAATCCTGGGGAATAATTTAACCCAGTATTCAGCGTGTCAAAGGTTGTTATCAATTTATACTCCCAAATTCTTCTGTGGTTTTGTGACTTGAAACCACCCTTCAATATCAAAACTCTCATATCTCCTATGTCATGTCCATGGCTAGAGAAGTGTTCGGCCACAGGTAATTCTCTTCTTCTGTGTTCAATCGTGTGGCGATGAGATCTCATCCTGGCTTTCAGTTTCTGTCCTGTTTCTCCAACATAAAGACCCCCAACAGGACATTTACTGCACATGATCAGGTACACAACATTGGACGAGGAACATGTGAATGTCCCCTGGATCTTATAGTCCTGCTGTGTGTTGGGGATCCGTATCCTGTCCGCAGTCAGTACATGTGAGCAGGTCTTACAGCTCCTTACATTACAGGGATAAGTTCCTTTTTGTGTGTCAGAGGGTAATGCACTCCTGATTATAAAGTTCCTCAAGTTAGGAGGTTGCCTGTAACACAGAAGCGGAGGGTCCGGGAATATGGTTTTCAGACGGTCATCCTTGTGCAGGGTATGGTGGAGTTTTCTTGCGGTTTTCCTTAGTACCTCTAGTTGCGGATTGTAGGTCACTACTAGAGGCACACGATTGTTTCTTTCCTTCTCCTTGTATTGGAGTAGTTGACTTCTGGGTATCCTGGTGGCTCTGGTGATTTGGTCATCAATTGAGGTGGGATGGTAGCCCTGATTTATAAATGTTCTTTTAAGATGGTACAAATGTTCCTCTCTGTCTGTTGGGTTGGAGCAGATCCGGTTGTATCTGATGGCCTGGCTGTAGACAATGGACTTTTTGATGTGTTTAGGATGGAAACTGTCCCATCTGAGGTATGTGGGCCGATCAATCGGTTTTCGGTACAGGGATGTCTGTATTGAGTTATTTGAAATCTTTATGGTGGTGTCCAAAAAGTTGATTTCTGTATGCGAGTAGTTTAATGTCAGGTTTATGGTGGGGTGGAATGCATTGAATCTTTCATGGAATTTTATTAATTCTTGTTCGGTGTTGGTCCAGATGATCATGATGTCATCAATGTAGCGGAAGTAGGCCAATGGTTTGCTGGGGCAAGAGGCCAGAAAGTCACTCTCCAGTTTTGCCATAAAAAGGTTGGCATATTGCGGTGCCATTTTACTGCCCATGGCAGTCCCTGTGAGTTGCAGGAATTTCTCTTTGCCAAAGGAGAAATAATTGTGTGTGAGAATGAATCTTGTGAGTTGTAGCACTGCATCAGAGGCGACCCCATTGGCCTCAAGGTGCGCCTGGCAGGCAGTCAGTCCATCCTCGTGTGGGATGTTGGAATATAAGGATTCCACATCCATAGTGGCCAGGATAGTGCCATTGGGGAGGGGACCTACGGTTGACAGTTTGTTCAGTAGGTCCGTGGTGTCTTGCAGGTAGCTGGTTGTGTTTCTCACCAGTGGTTTGAGGATGCCTTCCACCCATCCTGAGATTCCTTCAGTGAGGGTTCCCACACCTGAGATAATCGGTCTTCCTGGGTTGCCAGCTTTGTGTAGTTTTGGAAGCATGTAGAATGTCCCCACCTTGGGGTTCTCCGGTATCAAGTCCAGAAGTTTTGTGGAGCCCACAGACAGGCTTCTGATGACCCTTCTCAATTCCCTCACATATTTCTGAGTCGGGTCTTGATTCAGTTTAGTGTAGTATCTGGTGTCCGTCAGCTGTCTGTTTGCTTCCTTTTTGTAGTCCGATGTGTTCATGAGGACTATAGCACCACCCTTATCTGCAGGCTTAATTGTGATTTCCTTGTTGCTCTTAAGTGCATGGATGGCCCTTCTTTCCTGCATATTGATATTAAATGTTTCACTTCCATGCTTGTCCAGTATAGTGGATTGCACTGCATGCCTAAAGGAGTCTATGTATTTGTCCAAAGTGCGACTCCGGCCAGGAGGGGGCGTCCAATCAGACTTCTTTTTGGCCCCAAGTTTATCCTGTGTTTGTGTGCTTGAAAGGCCTGTGTCCTCTTTATCATGAAAGAATTCTTTCAGTCTTAGTCTTCTGAAATATTCCTCCATGTCACTACAAAGTTCTGTTTTGTCAAGTGTTTTAGTGGGACAGAATGAAAGTCCCCTGGAGAGAACACTGAGCTCCACCTTACTGGGGTTGTGAGATGACAGATTGATAACACAGCTGACTTTACCTTTGTCCGTGTCCCGTTGGGGGTTCTGTTCCCTCCTGCCAGACTCGGGGTGCTCCTGATCCGTGTTTGGGCACAGACCTGCTCTGAGTCGAAGTCTCTGGAGTTTCTTTTCCTTGTTCTGAATAAGGCAGCATCGTAGTGTTGTATAAAAGTGTTGCATTTCCAGGTTCACATCCTCTGTAAGTGTATTTCTTAAAGTTTGTATGTCCACAAGGGCCCTATTCTTGTTGCTGTAGAAGACGTGGATAAGGTGATTCCGCAGTCTCTCAGAAGTCCTGTAGCAAAGACGTTGTGCATAACGAGTGTTGTAAGTGTGCAGAGTTGGGTTCTTTAGGCAGAGGCCTTTGGGAATTAGATGTTCCTTCTTGCATCTGGCTAGAAAGAAAATGTCGCTGTCCAGTTGTGCCAACTTCTTCAGAAGATGTTTCAGTTCCATTTTTGTACGGTACATTCTGGTATCCTCCATTAGGTATAATGAAAACAAAGATCTGGTACCGTGTTAGCCAGTAGAGCAAAATGTGATTGTTCTCAGCAAGAGAAACCACGTAATCTTGTAGATATGATACCTTTTAATGGCTAACAAAAATACATGATGTAATAATAGCGAGCTTTCGTACCAACGCAGGGTACTTCTTCCGGCTTAAATGGATTGGATCTGAAGAGGCATGCATATTTATACACACTTATAACATACATACTTATGACAAGGCACAGATATGGATGTGATTGGTTCGCACTTAAAAGGAATTCTGCAAACCAGAAAACAAACTTTTTTTGTCTAGGCACTGATAGCGGAGTGAAAGTTTTATGGTCTCTAAATTACTGTTGGAGGTGGGGGAAAAGGTCAACAGGCTTGAATTGTTATAAGAGATACACAAACATTTTTAGCTAAATACTGATAAGGGAGTGAAAGTTTATGGTCCCTGAATTACTGTTGATGGGGGTCTTATCTGTGCAATCAAGTCTCACACTTCCCATTCACGCATAAATCCTGGGGAATAATTTAACCCAGTATTCAGCGTGTCAAAGGTTGTTATCAATTTATACTCCCAAATTCTTCTGTGGTTTTGTGACTTGAAACCACCCTTCAATATCAAAACTCTCATATCTCCTATGTCATGTCCATGGCTAGAGAAGTGTTCGGCCACAGGTAATTCTCTTCTTCTGTGTTCAATCGTGTGGCGATGAGATCTCATCCTGGCTTTCAGTTTCTGTCCTGTTTCTCCAACATAAAGACCCCCAACAGGACATTTACTGCACATGATCAGGTACACAACATTGGACGAGGAACATGTGAATGTCCCCTGGATCTTATAGTCCTGCTGTGTGTTGGGGATCCGTATCCTGTCCGCAGTCAGTACATGTGAGCAGGTCTTACAGCTCCTTACATTACAGGGATAAGTTCCTTTTTGTGTGTCAGAGGGTAATGCACTCCTGATTATAAAGTTCCTCAAGTTAGGAGGTTGCCTGTAACACAGAAGCGGAGGGTCCGGGAATATGGTTTTCAGACGGTCATCCTTGTGCAGGGTATGGTGGAGTTTTCTTGCGGTTTTCCTTAGTACCTCTAGTTGCGGATTGTAGGTCACTACTAGAGGCACACGATTGTTTCTTTCCTTCTCCTTGTATTGGAGTAGTTGACTTCTGGGTATCCTGGTGGCTCTGGTGATTTGGTCATCAATTGAGGTGGGATGGTAGCCCTGATTTATAAATGTTCTTTTAAGATGGTACAAGTGTTCCTCTCTGTCTGTTGGGTTGGAGCAGATCCGGTTGTATCTGATGGCCTGGCTGTAGACAATGGACTTTTTGATGTGTTTAGGATGGAAACTGTCCCATCTGAGGTATGTGGGCCGATCAATCGGTTTTCGGTACAGGGATGTCTGTATTGAGTTATTTGAAATCTTTATGGTGGTGTCCAAAAAGTTGATTTCTGTATGCGAGTAGTTTAATGTCAGGTTTATGGTGGGGTGGAATGCATTGAATCTTTCATGGAATTTTATTAATTCTTGTTCGGTGTTGGTCCAGATGATCATGATGTCATCAATGTAGCGGAAGTAGGCCAATGGTTTGCTGGGGCAAGAGGCCAGAAAGTCACTCTCCAGTTTTGCCATAAAAAGGTTGGCATATTGCGGTGCCATTTTACTGCCCATGGCAGTCCCCGTGAATTGCAGGAATTTCTCTTTGCCAAAGGAGAAATAATTGTGTGTGAGAATGAATCTTGTGAGTTGTAGCACTGCATCAGAGGCGACCCCATTGGCCTCAAGGTGCGCCTGGCAGGCAGTCAGTCCATCCTCGTGTGGGATGTTGGAATATAAGGATTCCACATCCATAGTGGCCAGGATAGTGCCATTGGGGAGGGGACCTACGGTTGACAGTTTGTTCAGTAGGTCCGTGGTGTCTTGCAGGTAGCTGGTTGTGTTTCTCACCAGTGGTTTGAGGATGCCTTCCACCCATCCTGAGATTCCTTCAGTGAGGGTTCCCACACCTGAGATAATCGGTCTTCCTGGGTTGCCAGCTTTGTGTAGTTTTGGAAGCATGTAGAATGTCCCCACCTTGGGGTTCTCCGGTATCAAGTCCAGAAGTTTTGTGGAGCCCACAGACAGGCTTCTGATGACCCTTCTCAATTCCCTCACATATTTCTGAGTCGGGTCTTGATTCAGTTTAGTGTAGTATCTGGTGTCCGTCAGCTGTCTGTTTGCTTCCTTTTTGTAGTCCGATGTGTTCATGAGGACTATAGCACCACCCTTATCTGCAGGCTTAATTGTGATTTCCTTGTTGCTCTTAAGTGCATGGATGGCCCTTCTTTCCTGCATATTGATATTAAATGTTTCACTTCCATGCTTGTCCAGTATAGTGGATTGCACTGCATGCCTAAAGGAGTCTATGTATTTGTCCAAAGTGCGACTCCGGCCAGGAGGGGGCGTCCAATCAGACTTCTTTTTGGCCCCAAGTTTATCCTGTGTTTGTGTGCTTGAAAGGCCTGTGTCCTCTTTATCATGAAAGAATTCTTTCAGTCTTAGTCTTCTGAAATATTCCTCCATGTCACTACAAAGTTCTGTTTTGTCAAGTGTTTTAGTGGGACAGAATGAAAGTCCCCTGGAGAGGACACTGAGCTCCACCTTACTGGGGTTGTGAGATGACAGATTGATAACACAGCTGACTTTACCTTTGTCCGTGTCCCGTTGGGGGTTCTGTTCCCTCCTGCCAGACTCGGGGTGCTCCTGATCCGTGTTTGGGCACAGACCTGCTCTGAGTCGAAGTCTCTGGAGTTTCTTTTCCTTGTTCTGAATAAGGCAGCATCGTAGTGTTGTATAAAAGTGTTGCATTTCCAGGTTCACATCCTCTGTATATTCCAACATCCCACACGAGGATGGACTGACTGCCTGCCAGGCGCACCTTGAGGCCAATGGGGTCGCCTCTGATGCAGTGCTACAACTCACAAGATTCATTCTCACACACAATTATTTCTCCTTTGGCAAAGAGAAATTCCTGCAACTCACAGGGACTGCCATGGGCAGTAAAATGGCACCGCAATATGCCAACCTTTTTATGGCAAAACTGGAGAGTGACTTTCTGGCCTCTTGCCCCAGCAAACCATTGGCCTACTTCCGCTACATTGATGACATCATGATCATCTGGACCAACACCGAACAAGAATTAATAAAATTCCATGAAAGATTCAATGCATTCCACCCCACCATAAACCTGACATTAAACTACTCGCATACAGAAATCAACTTTTTGGACACCACCATAAAGATTTCAAATAACTCAATACAGACATCCCTGTACCGAAAACCGATTGATCGGCCCACATACCTCAGATGGGACAGTTTCCATCCTAAACACATCAAAAAGTCCATTGTCTACAGCCAGGCCATCAGATACAACCGGATCTGCTCCAACCCAACAGACAGAGAGGAACATTTGTACCATCTTAAAAGAACATTTATAAATCAGGGCTACCATCCCACCTCAATTGATGACCAAATCACCAGAGCCACCAGGATACCCAGAAGTCAACTACTCCAATACAAGGAGAAGGAAAGAAACAATCGTGTGCCTCTAGTAGTGACCTACAATCCGCAACTAGAGGTACTAAGGAAAACCGCAAGAAAACTCCACCATACCCTGCACAAGGATGACCGTCTGAAAACCATATTCCCGGACCCTCCGCTTCTGTGTTACAGGCAACCTCCTAACTTGAGGAACTTTATAATCAGGAGTGCATTACCCTCTGACACACAAAAAGGAACTTATCCCTGTAATGTAAGGAGCTGTAAGACCTGCTCACATGTACTGACTGCGGACAGGATACGGATCCCCAACACACAGCAGGACTATAAGATCCCGGGGACATTCACATGTTCCTCGTCCAATGTTGTGTACCTGATCATGTGCAGTAAATGTCCTGTTGGGGGTCTTTATGTTGGAGAAACAGGACAGAAACTGAAAGCCAGGATGAGATCTCATCGCCACACGATTGAACACAGAAGAAGAGAATTACCTGTGGCCGAACACTTCTCTAGCCATGGACATGACATAGGAGATATGAGAGTTTTGATATTGAAGGGTGGTTTCAAGTCACAAAACCACAGAAGAATTTGGGAATATAAATTGATAACAACCTTTGACACGCTGAATACAGGGTTAAATTATTCCCCAGGATTTATGCGTGAATGGGAAGTGTGAGACTTGATTGCACAGATAAGACCCCCATCAACAGTAATTCAGGGACCATAAACTTTCACTCCCTTATCAGTATTTAGCTAAAAATGTTTGTGTATCTCTTATAACAATTCAAGCCTGTTGACCTTTTCCCCCACCTCCAACAGTAATTTAGAGACCATAAAACTTTCACTCCGCTATCAGTGCCTAGACAAAAAAAGTTTGTTTTCTGGTTTGCAGAATTCCTTTTAAGTGCGAACCAATCACATCCATATCTGTGCCTTGTCATAAGTATGTATGTTATAAGTGTGTATAAATATGCATGCCTCTTCAGATCCAATCCATTTAAGCCGGAAGAAGTACCCTGCGTTGGTACGAAAGCTCGCTATTATTACATCATGTATTTTTGTTAGCCATTAAAAGGTATCATATCTACAAGATTACGTGGTTTCTCTTGCTGAGAACAATCACATTTTGCTCTACTGGCTAACACGGTACCAGATCTTTGTTTTCATTACGCAGTTCTTGCACACAGAGGTAAAATGCCTTATAATTGGACTGCAGTTCCCCACACGGCCACTAGATGGGGGAAGGGAGCTGCGGATGACTCGGCACTGTAATAAGCGCGGCTTTTGGCTGCGCTGTTAATACTATTTTTAGTATAATGATGCGATCCTTGAAAATGGAATCCAGGTCATCGTGGCAACGTCCTGCCGAGAAAATAATAACAAAGAGCGGCGGCGTCTTCACACCGGCCTCCTGCTTAATAGTAAATATGTACAAAGCCGAGAGAAAAGAGAAACTCCGCGGATAATGCAGAAATGGGCTCTTTATATCCCAGCGGCGAAGCTGCGAGTCGGGAAATGCAGAACCGGAGAGCGAAACGCAAAATTCTGCAAAACCTGTTATGTAAGGGGGAGATCGCTGCTCCCAGTAAGGGGCCCTCCCACCACAGAGGCAGCTGATTCAGCGGATGTGGGACCCAGTAAGGAGGCAGGGGGCCCCTGGGACAGGAGTGCTAAAGACTTGCAGGGGGCCCCGGCACAGAAGTGCTAAAGACTTGCGGGGGGCCCCGGCACAGAAGTGCTAAAAACCTGCAGGGGGCCCCGTCACAGAAGTGCTGAAGATTTGCAGCGGGGCCCAGGACAGGAGTGCTGAAGACTTGCAGGGGGCCCCATAAAAGAAGTGCTAAAGTCTTACAAGGGGCCCTGGCACAGAAGTGCTGAAGACCTGCAAGGGGTCCCGAAACAGAAGTGCTAAAGACCTGCAGGGGGCCCCGGCACAGAAGTGCTGAAGACTTGCAGGGGGGCCCTGGACAGGAGTGCTGAAGACTTGCAGGGGGCCCCTGGACAGAAATGCTGAAGACTTGCAGGGGGGCCCCGGACAGGAGTGCTGAAGACTTGCAGGGGGCCCCTGAACAGGAGTGCTGAAGACCCGGAGGGGGCCCGGCACAGAAGTGCTGAAGACACTGGCAGTCGGGTCCTCTTATCTCTGTGGATGCCAAATCTTTTGGATCCTATAGCCACACATTGGCCCCATAACGGGCGCCCCGCTCGCCCTCTTCCTGCCAATCCCATCCCGATCACTGAAAGTCCTTCCCATCCCGTAGGGGACGCAAAATGTAACAAAAATGGTTGCCGCAGATTTCCTCTATGGATCTCATGTGACGACGCTGCGGATGTGGATGGGATCTGCCTGCGGATGTTCAAACGTGACGGCGCACAGAATCCACATCAAGACATCACACATCACTACGGCTTATTGGCACGTGAATTTAAAATCCGTGCGAGGAGAAAAGCCGCCCCGTATCGACTGCGGCGCCGATCTCCATTAGAGTCAATCCACTTAGCTGTCAGGGAAAACAATGAGGAACCCGTAAAGAATCCTTGTGAAGTGCCTGGAAAGAGAAGATATAAGAACCATACAAAATATATCTATAAAGTGTGAAACAACAGACAGAAGGGGGCCACGTCTCCTGCCCTAGGGGGATCATCATCCTGCAGACATATCCATGTCTCCTGCCCTAAGGGGATCATCATCCTGCAGACATATCCACATCTCCTGTCCTAGGGGGATCATCATCCTGCAGACATATCCACATCTCCTGCCCTAGGGGGATCATCATCCTGCAGACATATCCACATCTCCTGCCCTAGGGGGATCATCATCCTGCAGACATATCCACATCTCCTGCCCTAGGAGGATCATCATCCTGCAGACATATCCACATCTCCTGCCCTAGGGGGATCATCATCCTGCAGACATATCCACAACTCCTGCCCTAGGGGGATCATCATCCTGCAGACATATCCACGTCTCCTGCCCTCGGGGGATCATCATCCTGCAGACATATCCACATCTCCTGCCCTAGGGGGATCATCATCCTGCAGACATATCCACATCTCCTGCCCTAGGGGGATCATCATCCTGCAGACATATCCACATCTCCTGCCCTAGGAGGATCATCATCCTGCAGACATATCCACATCTCCTGCCCTAGGGGGATCATCATCCTGCAGACATATCCACAACTCCTGCCCTAGGGGGATCATCATCCTGCAGACATATCCACGTCTCCTGCCCTAGGAGGATCATCATCCTGCAGACATATCCACATCTCCTGCCCTAGGGGGATCATCATCCTGCAGACATATCCACATCTCCTGCCCTAGGGGGATCATCATCCTGCAGACATATCCACAACTCCTGCCCTAGGGGGATCATCATCCTGCAGACATATCCACGTCTCCTGCCCTAGGAGGATCATCATCCTGCAGACATATCCACATCTCCTGCCCTAGGGGGATCATCATCCTGCAGACATATCCACATCTCCTGCCCTAGGGGGATCATCATCCTGCAGACATTTCCACGTCTCCTGCCCTAGGTGGATCATCATCCTGCAGACGTATCCACATCTCCTGCCCTCGGAGGATCATCATCCTGCAGACATATCCACGTCTCCTGCCCTCGGAGGATCATCATCCTGCAGACGTATCCACATCTCCTGCCCTAGGGGGATCATCATCCTGCAAACATATCCACATCTCTTGCCCTAGGGGGATCATCATCCTGCAGACATATCCACATCTCCTGCCCTCACAAGATCATCATCCTGCAGACATTTCTACGTTTCCTGCCCTCAGAAGATCATCATCCTGCAAATACTTCCACATCTCCTGCCCTCGGATGATCATCATCCTGCAGACATTTCCATGTCTCCTGGCCACAGAAGATCATCATTCTGCAAATGCTTCCACGTCTTCTGCCCTCGGAGGATCATCATCCTGCAAATACATCCACGTCTCCTGCCCTCGGAGGATCATCATCCTGCAAATACTTCCACGTCTCCTGCCTTCGGAGGATCATCATCCTGCAGACATTTCCACATGTCCTGCCCTCGGAGGATCATCATCCTGCAGACATTTCCACATCTCCTGCCCTCGGAGGATCATCATCCTGCAGACATTTCCACATCTCCTGCCCTCGGAGGATCATCATCCTGCAGACATATCCACATCTCCTGCCCTCGGAGGATCATCATCCTGCAGACATATCCACGTCTCCTGCCCTCAGGGGATTGTCATTCTGCAGACATATCCACGTCTCCTGCCCTCGGAGGATCATCATCCTGCAGACATATCCACGTCTCTTGCCCTAGGGGGATCATCATCCTGCAGACATATCCACGTCTCCTGCCCTAGGAGGATCATCATCCTGCAGACATTTCCACATCTCCTGCCCTCGGAGGATCATCATCCTGCAGACATTTCCACATCTCCTGCCCTCGGAGCATCACCATCCTGCAGACATTTCCACATCTCCTGCCCTCGGAGGATCATCATCCTGCAGTAT